>OY856412.1:230746743-231306743 GCA_963693085.1 Alisma plantago-aquatica | reverse complement strand
TTGGGATTCGAATCTGAGACCTCTTGGTAACACAATAAGGGCCTTAACCAACTCGGTTGTCTTCACTTGGACTATTTGGATAACTAATTATGAGTGTTTCTGTAAAATTTCAAAAATATTTTTTTGATCAGTTGATTGGCTCAATTTTAACCATGACTAACTCATCCGGTCATGCTTCAGACTGAAATATATTATTATGGTTTTTGATTTTTAAATATTAATTGGTTAATCATTTTGAGCTGAATTGGAAATGTATCTTCGAAACTCCATTTTAGAAATTGTGTTATATTTTCATAATTTTTTGGGAAATGTTTAACTGACCAAAGATTCCTTTATTGTCCGAGTTTTATGGCAATAGGAACTCAACTAATAACAAATTTTGATGAGATAAAAAATGCAATGTAGTACTTGTTTGTAGTTGTCACGTGTAACTAAATGGATCTATATCTCTAAACTAATACTTAAGTTGCCCCTATAAACTGTCAGATGATCCATATAAATAAAATTCTTGAGAGAGGAGAGTTAGTATTTGAAACGGGAAAGAGGTGGAAATGATTATCTAGAGTTTTATCTTCCTATAGTTGATGGAAATAAGTAAGTTAATCTTCTTTAAATAGGATTTTATGGTTAATCTTCTCTCCTATGTATAGATTTCATCCTTCCTCTTATTTGGATCAAAATTATACCAAATCAATTTATTTCTCTTTATGGTTAATCTCTGTATTCAAGTTGAAAGTTTGTTTCTACCAGACTAAGAATAATTGAAATCAATGGTTTAATTATATGAGGATTGGTAATCTATATGGAAAAATGT
This sequence comes from Alisma plantago-aquatica, assembly GCA_963693085.1. Classification (NCBI taxonomy): domain Eukaryota; kingdom Viridiplantae; phylum Streptophyta; class Magnoliopsida; order Alismatales; family Alismataceae; genus Alisma; species Alisma plantago-aquatica. The sequence goes on along the minus strand of OY856412.1, from coordinate 231,305,929 downwards.
TAGGGACCTAAATAACACTAGTTTTGATTAAATATTAAGGACTTGTATATACTTATCTACTTATTTTTATATTCAATTATGTTTGAGAAATTAATTGTGAATGAACTAGATTCCCATGTGCCAATATTGTGTAAAACTCATCCTCATGAATGATATGCTTGATAATCCAATACACATGTACAATATTATGTTTAAATTGAATAGCAAGAATTACTCAAGTGTGTTGTTGTATCTAGATGAAATACAACATGACATGTCCATGAATGTCCACATGAGGATTTGAAGTGGAAGTATTTCATGTCTAGGGTTAGTTTTGTTGGATTGACTTAAACGAGCCAAGAAATCAATGCATACTTATAATTAATGGATGATACATGTGGAAATGGAAAATAGGGTTTCCATGTGTTGTGGATATCATTGATTATACTACGTACACTCTAATGAGGTTAATGAATAGTAAAGTTCTTAAGATGTATTGAACTAAGTCGAATTCTCAAAATTGTAAAAATTCAGTATTAATATGAATATGAGAGAAAAAGTGTGTATTATATATAATCTTGTGATGAGGAGAAAAGCTCAATTGAAGGTATTATTACTCCAATTGAAGGTAATAAGTCTGGTTCAGATTATCTAAGCCTAATGCATTAATTATAGCATAACTTATGAACTAGTGTGTAAACCTCATATGAATGCAAGTTTTTTGTATAAGTCATTCAGTATAGAATTGAGCAAATGACTAGAGATTAGGGAGTTAGAAGAAGTAAACCTGATCAAGTTCTATTTTAATAAAGTGGTTAATCTTCTAAGAAATTGAATGGTTATTATTAACTACCAAAATGACACTAGAAATCAAATGACATGGAACATGTATCTAATGCAAGAAATGAAATGGACAAGTGTGAACTGAATTGTGATGACAAATGATGGAAAAATATTAAAGAAATGGACATGATAATATCTACAATCTATTTATTTTTTTAAGATTTGGTTTGACCTAAGTTGAATGAAATACACTTAAATTGGAATATTTTCATTAACTAAACTGAAAATGGTTGGCACCAATAATGTAATGAACATTAAATGAATAACTTATGAATAGTGTAACTAAAACTAAGAGAAAACCAATTAGTTATCATTGTGGATCTAAGAACATAAATTTAACCCTAATATGATGAGATATGTAACAAGAGTGAATAATGCTCTTAAATGTGAGGGATTAAGAATTGTAGATAAGTATAGTTTATTTCATTTACAAGATAAAGTTAAAGGATGTGAATTTATTCACAAGAATGATTTATTGGATTGTAATCCATTTCTAGTGTACTCGTATTATGAGGAAATATATTTAGACGAGTTTCAAATGAGATCAAATACCAATTCAATAGTAACCTAACTGAAGAATGGTAGATAGTTAAAGAAGACCATTATATGTTAATATGCATGTTTATTCATTGATATTTATTCATAACTATTCATTTTGGATGGAATAAGTATATGTGATATAATAAACCTATTCTGAGCATGATGGATGATAAAAGACATTTATATATCAATCGAATTGTTTGTTCTATTGCCTATGTAAATATTTGGTAAAAATTAGATATCGAATGAACTATAAGATATACATTGGGATCGAATAAACAATTAATTATTATATTTGAGAAACCATGTTTAGGGTAAATGTTGAATAATATTATTTTGTCTCTAAATATTACATAACTAATCATGACTTTTATGAAATAATGTACAAATGGAAAGAAACATATGTTTTGAAAGTCACAAATTATGGTTCTTCTTATTAATCATTGTCTTTCTCGTGAAGATTAATCTGATTAATGTCATTCTAGTTGCATTATCATACACACTTGATAAATGATGATCTAAATTTTGTTTAATATCAATTACATGGTTAAAAAATAATTGAAATGATGAGACATCTAGTTAGGTGCCTCAAACACCATGAATTTACCCAAGGTTCCATACTTGGAAAATGAAAGAGATCTCATTGTAGTAACTAGAAAATTATACAAAGAATCTCAAGAGTGCAAGACATTGAAGATTAGCCCATAAATATTTGGAGTGAGTCATTTCATGTAATTTTAGAACTAAATCCTCTATTGTGAATATTTATGTCCATGTGGAATTGAATTTGATGAAGTGTAAATTGTGAAACATGACAAAATTATGATATGTGATACTTTATTTTGTTTGATCCTATCTTAAGTACCAAAGATGAGAACATCTTTCGGCCACCCTATGAAAAACTAAGGTATGTTGTTAATATATTAGGGTAGTTGGCTATACCCTAAAATATTTATAGTGATTCATTGACACAAGAATAATGCATGACACAACTTCTACATGGTGAGGTATGAGAAAAATAGTTTTTAGGGAAAATGAATAAAAGTTGACAATCTTTGTAGAATATGAGTTGAATGTTTGTTACATTCATTTTACTACTAGTAAATTGATCTACTAGTTAGGAATATATTTCCTGTTGTGCGAATTTATCATTTTGATAAAGATTACATGTTTCTTTGTTCTAGTATGTCTAGTACGGAATGTAATGTTGAACAATGCAATTGGTTTATGTTGGGATTTAACATCCACTCATATTATGATATGAATTTTGCTTATGAACTGAATAGTCATGTTTGGTAGACATATTTTTTTTGACTTCAACTTCATAACTACATGATATGTTCCTGGTCTGGCTGGTGGTATGTCGCAAAGATGGCATTATTGTTATGATTTGATTCTAGATGTTAAGATTTTGACTTGTTAGATTTGTAACAAGATTCAAACTATAAAATGATCAATATATGCTAATATATTCATAAATATACTCTCATCAAAAAATAATAGTTAAATTAATTAAATGAATGCCTGAATTATTAATTAGATTATTGTCATAAACTAGATTTAAACAAATGTTAGAATTATCTATTACAATCTACTATTATACCATACTAAGCACCAAGACTTTGTGCACTCATTTCCGTCCAAGCACACGATTAACACGTAATGGTAAGATCAAAATCGACACAATAATCCACCTATTTATTTTGACAAAATATGTTTGGTTTTCTTCCACATCAGGACTCTGGAATGTAATACTTTGATACGTATAAGTTATGTTTCTTTCCATTGTTATATCGTACAAAGCTCTCCAGATCTATGTTGTTTCCTTCCATACCATGACTCTAATGCTATGTTTGATACACAGTGAATAAATGAGAGGGGAAGGGAGTGGAGGGGAGGAGAGGGGAAGGGAAGGGAGGGGAGAGGAGGGGTCACTTATTTTAATCTGTTTGGTTAGTATGAGGAGAAGGGGGGAGAACATATAAGATATAAAAAATATGTCACTTTTTAACAAGCTATATTGCCACAAAATGTTTCATACACCACACATATATGAATACGTGAAAAGTTAAGATAAACTATCACATGTCTCATGATTAAAATAAATGTATTCAAATAATTATTTTATTAATGAATAAGATACATTTCTCATGTCTAACATCATTGAATACTACATTTTAGGAGTTTGACAACATGTCCATCAGTAATTCATAACCGACTTCTGACGGAAAACTAAAAAAACAATATATCTGAATGTTGCAGAAGATATATATTATTTGAAGATATATTTTACCACTTCTCTTTTAATACCCATTGTGGTTATACGTGTAATTCCCTACATATTCATAATTTTCTCTCCATTTATTTATGTTCCGTCCATAACTTGAGAGTTTCCTGTATTTTCCTCCACAATGCCCTCTATTTATCTATTTTTCCTTATGTTGTTATATTTTTAAGTTTATTTATCTCAAATCTTATATATTTTTTAATAATATTTTTTCTAGATTTTCTAAGATTTTTCTAAATTGTGCACTAATTATTCTAGTTTCATTTATTTTTAATTTTTCTCTTCAATTTTTTCCTAAAAATTCTCCCCAACATTTCTTAATGATGCACTACAATTCTCTCACGTCATTTGGAGGGATACAAGTATTTTCAGCCATATTATTTATATTTTCCCTCCACATTCTATATTTCCCGCAAGCTTTATAATACATTTCCTGTCCAATCTTTCCATTTTCCCCTTGTCTCCACTCCGATTTGATGGGGAGAAGAGTAACGAGAAATACACTTGATTTCTTCCCCTCTATTTCCCTTTCATTCCCCTGCATTCCCTCCATTCCCCTTCACCATGTGTAACCACACAAGTTAAGTCTTTTCCCCTCCCTTCCCCTTGCCTATAAATCCAAAATTTTGATATGTATTAGCAATCATGCATCTTTTCTTATATATCTTCTATTTATACAATTCTCCAGCTTTTTTCATGGGTATACGTGAACGTAAAGTCCCAAACCTACAAGTTACCCACCAATTGGTTATGATAAAAATAATCAGGTTTCCGTATAAAGGGAGCGTCTGTTCCGTATCAGTATTCATGTTTCCTTCTGTATCGAGACTCCGAAATCAACGACTTTTTTGTAATACAATGCATCAGTGAAGCGTTGCCGTAGTCTATACAATGGTATCATGATCGAGGAGAACATCTGCGAAGCATTGCGCACAGTCATCGGCCGCACAACGATGTCATGATCGAGGGTAACGTCTGCAAAGCATTGCTTTCATCTACTGCGACGATCTAGGCGGAAAGTTAGCAAGCGTTCTGTTTTGAGTTAGGCATACCCGGCCACCCACCCGTTTTTTGGGAAAACACATCTGCAACATTTGCAGTTGTCTTTGTATTAATACTCATGCAAAGTCCATGCAACAATATCTCTATCCACACTTCTCTCATACAAAGTCCATGCAAAGTCCATGCAAATTCGTTTTTTCTCTTGTAATTATTCTCTCTCATTCTAATGCATCCACCTGCATTCCCGTATTTGTACAGTACCTACGGAATCCAATAATAACATTGATCTGGAAGCATAAGTACAGTACTTACGAAATTCAGTAGTAACATTTGTCATCTGGACATAAGTACAATACCTACGCAATCCATGCAAAATAAGTACATACTCACTTGTTAATTCCAACTCATTTTTTTCAAACATAAGTACAATACTTACCAAATTATAAAACCAAGCATAAGTACAGTACTTAACAAATTACAAAATCAAGCATAATTGTATAACTGATCTGGAAGCATAAGTACAGTACCTATGGAATCCATGCAAAAATAAGTACAGTACTCACTTGTTAATTCCAACTCAGTTTTTTCAAACATAAGTACAGTACTTACCAAATTATAAAACCAAGCATAAGTACAGTACTTAACAAATTACAAAATCAATCATAATTGTATAACTGATCTGGAAGCATAAGTACAGTACCTACGAAATCCAATAACAACATTTTTCGCATGGATATAATTTTTTTTCAAAAATGTAGTGCGCATCTCGTCCATAATCAACTATAAAATGCATCTATAAGTATTGTACTCAATTAATAATTTTCAACCCAGTTTGTCAAATATAAGTACAGTACCTCTCAAATTCATTTGTAAATGTATATGTATTTATTTTAGGTACAGTACTTACGTAATCTGCAGTGGGGATAAATATGCAATAGATTTTTTTGTAAGCTATAGTGGATTGATATCTGCCATTTGCATGACAGTTGCATGGAGTAGGTGGCGAGATATGGTGGATTTTTATTTGGTTACGAGATCATGCATCCTTTTTGCATGTAAAAACATGCAAAATCGCTGCTGGAGATAATGTGCATGCAGCAGGAGGAGTTAATGGTCTGGCGCAGCAGTAGAGGAAAATGGCTGTTGAGGTTTCCCGAGAACCGGGTATGTGGCCGGGTATAGGGTGTGCTATGTGTAGAATTTTTCTTCTGTTTTTCGTTGGATATCTGGATTTTGCTATTCATGCGCAAATCTGCGAAGCATTTTGATGTGCGTTTCAGATCTGGTTTTCATTCCTGAACAAGGCTCAGCAATTTGATGCGAACTACGTGGTTGCAAGCTTCAGAATACAAGACTATCAGTGTATGCTTGCTACTCATTGAGACATATTTAATGCCCTACAATCCTTAGAAGGTCGTCATCAAATATTCATTCTCAAGACAGCTGATATATGTTTCCAAGTATGTGCTTAGTCTAATGGGACCTATTCAAGACATCCACCATGATTCTGATCTATACAATTACCTACAACGGTGTGAACATTAATACTATTTAATCTTGGACAAGAATAATGCACAGATCTACTACCTTTCTGAAATTCAGAATTATATGGCCGATAAAACTAGATATTTGCTAGCCTTTATTCATTAGATGTTGGTTTATATAATGATGCAAAGTGTATTTAGGTAGCGTGCTTTTCTTATGGTCATCATGAATTTTGCTTTTTGCTTTGAGCTTATTTGTGTTCATTGTCGAATCTAATTCTCAAACACGTGTCACGAAAATAGAATCGAAAGGGAATGTTTTACGCAGCATATGCACAGTCATTAACAGGAAAAGAGATAATTATGGCCAACTAGACTTAGATGCAATGCAAATACGTGTCTGATACAGGTGAAGGACGTATAGTGTTGTGAAATAAAGTCTAGATATATATTAGCAGATACAATATAGATCGTTCAACTAATAATGAGAAAGGACAATATAGATCGTTCAACTAATAATGAGAAAGGATGAGGTTGTGAAATCAAGTCAAAATATGATATTTATATTGTGTTGCATTTCCCGGACGGCGTGTTATGAGTTGTTTTCATTATAGTACTTTCAAAGAAAACTTATGAAAGACATATTCTAAGTGAAAATATTTGGCACGTCTAGAAATTAAAATAGTGTAGTGACGCACTTTGAAGAATCATATAGATGTGACGTGAGCTTCTGTCAAGGATTCCGATCCATCACGAGGTAAGAGTGGTCTTCTCATTTTGAAAATGTGGTTCGACCACTATTTCGTTATTTGGAATGAAAAGATATTAGATTGGTCCCCTCCAAGCAATACTATCCATAATTTTTTTCTTTGCTAGAATTGTACATGATTCATAATTGATGCTAGCTTGATGCTTTCTAGGACCTTCAACTATAACATGAAAGAAGTTAACAGTCTTATTTCACAAGCTAGAAAGATATAGCTGTCTTGATGGTTTGATAGCTGACAGTTAAAACCTTGATCTTGCGAGCAACACATTTGAGATATATGGATTTGGTAAACATGTAGCTAAATAGTTTTATTTTATAGTACGGGTACCTCGTTATGCTGAGATAGAATCTTGTCGTCCATAATATTAACTGTAACTACATACCTTACAGTCAATTATTTTGTTGGATCGTAAATCCAACTTCTGTCCCTTTTTCACAATAGAAACTAATATGCACATGTCCACATACACATACATACAAATATATACATAGATACAGCTATAAATATATACTTAGAACATCAAGCTAAACTTCTCAAGTATCATAATATTGTCTCTTCTCATAACATATTCTTGCATCGTTGTTAGAACATGTATAGAATATTTGTAATGCATATAGTAAGAAAGACTTGCAGGACTAACAAAAACGAGAACTACATCATCTATACGTGTAAGTTCAGCTCTACAACTTCATACATAGCGCCAACTTGTCTTTATTCAAATATTCCATACAATATGAGGAGTATTTCTTCTTCAAGTTGATTGATAAAATTGCATTGGGAAATAATTATAATCACTTTCTTTGTTAAGAAACGATTAACATTCTTCCCTCATGATTTAAAACATTTATGGTCAAATTTCCAAGATCACAATTTTGGAACTATTTAAATTATAGTTTTATACAGAACGTTGGCATTATATATTAAAATTGTTGTGAATGGAGATTTTGAGCTTAACTAAATTAGAGCATTAATAATTTATCTCAACAAATGAAGCAATGATCATGGGTTCGTGATTGTGGAATCACAACCGTTTTAAGCATAAAGCATGTGTGTTCCTCATAAATATTTCCTAAAGCTTGGAGTTGCCTTGGGGATGACATACAAGTAGGGCGAGTGGAGCATGAGACTATTTTGGTTTCTTTAAATAAAATAATAAGAACTTGTGTAGGCTTGTATAAGTGTTTCCGTAATTAACACATTCCCAACTTTTCTCTACTTATCTGGTGTTGACAAATCCCTCTACCTACTTTGGATGTTGTGAAATGGTCTTCTCTCATAAATAATGTCCATTGATGGTTCGTGCTAGCATACTGCTTATGGTATATCATTTCATCTATCTATTATGGAATTTGAATTCATAACTTTAAGTTAGAGAAAGCACTCAAGCATATTTTATTCTATTGCATAAAATAAACAAATAAAGTATAGCAGAATAATATTTTCTTCCCCATTTTTGAACTATATTGATATTGCTTACAAAACAACACTTTTTTACAATAATGTGTTCCTATTCGTGCTCAATACCCATATGACACCGAAATAATTAGAGATATATTTCTACTATAACTAGATCGTTATGATTTTTTTCTTAGCAATGTGTTATTTTTCTTCACCGTTCCTATCATATATGAATATTATTCCATAATTCCATGACTAAACCTTAAATCACATTTTATGAGAGTTTAAGATCAGATACTCTCCATTGGGATTATATGTTACCATCAACAGAATAAAGTAATTGAAAAAATATAACTCACAAGTAGTTTCTATAACTTTTTTTTCATAGTATTACATATTCTAATATGATGACTTATTCATGGTTTCTTCATATTAAGGTGTAAAGTATAAAAATTTTAATGAAAATATTTTCATTTATATATTTATTTAAATGTAAAATTTTTCAACCTCTTAGCATATATACATTAGATACAATTTTCTTTGTAAATATTGTTAAATAATTCTTTCCTTGACAATCTTTTACCATGGAATTTCCCGAATAATATTGTACAAATTTATTTACTTCCTAGAAAGAGAACTTCATGTCACAGCTCTAGTCATTGGCATGTATATTTCACAAAAAATAAGAGTAGTGTAAAAAAGGCAATGACAAACTCTATGTTGCATTAACAAAATCTCACGAAACATTCTGTATATCAATAATATCATTCAAATATAAAAAGCTTGCTTATAGGTATTCATTAATGTGAAAATACAATTGGGGTATTGAAATATGAAAATAATTTGTGTGCATTCATTAAAAGATACAAATGAAACTTTAAGGATATATTTCAAATGCTAGACAATGTCTAAAAAAATTCTGAAATTTAACTATAGAAACTTTGTAGCATTTTTCATGATTTTTACTCTGACTATTCAAAAACAAAACTTTATTAGGTATGAAAAGTTATTCCACAATACAATATGATATATAAGCATGAGTTCTCATTAGTTCATTTATAAATAAAAACTTAAGAACTATTAATTTGTTTATATATTCAGTTGAATATTAATTATATGCATTATATTTTTAGGAATGATGATTAAGTAATTCGTGACAGATATGTTTGAAAAAAGTTCAATTTCACACTACAAGCATTTATAAAATAAAATGATGTATTTCTTAATTATGTTTCCAAATTTAATAATGTGTATAATTTACTCTTCCAATTTTATTGCTTCCTATGCGTTATAAAGATCTTCTCCATAAAAATTTTCTATTTTGAACATCATAAAGAAGTGCTCAGCCTCAGTCGATACTTACAAATTAAATATTTGGTATAAACTTTGTACTATTGATTACATGGATTCATTCATATAGTATCTAAGTTACAAGAAGAGTTTTCATTATTAAATATTACTCTGAATTCTATATTAATATAGATAACAATGTGTGTTTTACTGTGTTCTTTAATTATTGTTGAGCATATATATGTATATATAAATAATTAAATAAATAATTAAATAAATAATTAAATAAATAAATATATATATAGCTCTTTTGTTTGTGACCTCTCAAGAACAACTCTTATATGTATGCATTATGTATTGAAAATTGTTTTGTTTACAATTTTATTTTGGTCTTTAGTTTCAATGGATGTAATAGTAGAAAACATGTCAAATGACACAATACACCAAGATCTTAATTTTTATCGATATTTTTTTTATAGAATTTTCTTTCATACTATTGTTTCATTGATATGTCATGTTTTTAAATGAAGTTGCTTGTTCTGAACAGCAGTAAAAAATATAAGGTTAACTTAACTTTCGCTATATTACTTGGACAATTGTAATCCATTAAGGAAGCTCTTAATACTCTGCTAAAAATAAGAATGGCCTATAATGTGGAATGTAACACGCTATTTTCATTTATTAAGTGAATTTATAATTCATGTGGATTAACAAGTTGTGATAATTAACTATATAATATTGTGATGAGTAGAAAAATAAAGATCTTAAATTGTTAAAACCCAAGAATAATTGTATAAATTCTTTTATGTGAAGAAAATAATTAACACTGAGAATATATTTGAAGTACAAAATAAAAAACTAGATCTTAAATGCTTTATTCTATTTAGTTTGGCTGATATGTGAATGATATTTTATATACTTTCTTGTAAGGTTTCCTCATAGAGATTTAAATTATTAAAACCATAATTAAGAAATGTTTAAGACCATGACAAACTTGTTCGCCTGCAATTTGACAATCAAATTCCCTTTGTAATGAGATATTTCTAAGAGCAACCTCATCTTAATAAGGTGTACAATAGATACTTCCTCTGGAAATGTGGATGCTATTATCTGGTAAACTTTATAGATGAAAAAAGAACTTTATCATCAGATATAATAGTCATCTCCAATGAAGACCAACACTAAGGTTGACATCAAGGTGTCAAAAAGGTGATACTTGTAATTAACTTGGATTAGAACATTCTTTCTTTATACATAGTAGGTAGGATATATAAGGTATATAACATACATAATTTTTTGTAATTAAATATTTATAAATGGATTATCTTATTCAAGTTAGAGACCAGTGACTTGATATTTCAATTCCATGATTCTATATATTTAAAGGAGAAAATTACATATGATATTCAAGTTTTCCTTCCATGGTAGACATAAGAGATTATGACCTAATATTCACATGCCATAATTTCACAATGTTACAAAGATGTATATTACACTTAACATCTTATGAAGTTTGATACATATGTTTATCCTTTTTTGGTCATTATGTTACATGACACATTAATCAAAACTTGGACAAACATAACTATACATGATATGTTCACACGTATAATATGGTCAACAATATTCAATAGGAGAAAAAACAAATGTGACTCGTTAATAAATTTACACCCATGACATATGACATAATTTGTAGATGAAGCATTCCTCCTAAAGATCTGTAAGGTTAAGGATATATTTAATGTAAGCAAAAAGTTAATTGTGTTTCATAAAACATGGTAGTGAGAATAAGAGAATCAAAGTTTGTACTCAATTGAAGCTGATATTAAATGAAACACACACTTCTATTCATTGATGAGATATAAAAAAATCATTTTGTGTAATTGATAGATATATCACAAGTATATATACTAAACAAATATGCAATATTCAATAACATTGTAATTCTTCTCTCTTAGGATTCATTGATATGTTATCAAATATGATAGAAAAATGTTTGCTCAAGACTTTGAACTCCATGTTTTCAAAACACACAGTAAAATATTTTCTTAGATTATATAATAAATTCTAACATTTTTCGTTCAACTGAAACGTGAAATGCACGTGCATTTACCGGTTTTAAATATATATAAATTTCTTTTAAATTTAGTATTCTTTATATGATGCTAATGCATGTACTAGTATTGAGTTGGAGGTATCCATTCACTGGTCTCTATATGAGTCTCATGAGGTTGTTTCAATTATTTTTAGGTAAAAAATCATCTAGCAAAGAGTTAGTGACAAAGGAGATGTAAATAGAATGATCTAGATTATAGTGTTCCTTTAATATCTCTTTCTTGGTATGGGTTATAGTTCTAATTTATTTATTTCATATATTTATAATCTATTGTACAAAAATATACACGTGAATAAGTAAACCAGATTTGGCTTTAACAGAGCTAAACAAACTTTCTAATTTATGAGATGTGGATGTTCTATTGTCGAATTTGTTTGTTAGGTTTTATAAGAGAAGGAAATATTTACATGTATTACTTGTATATTTTGTTAATCATGTTTGTCAAGAATGAGTTTTTTATTTCTTAATATGGGTTTAGGTACATGGCTTCTCTCTAATTGTTGACATTAATTGGTCTGGACAATATGAAATTAGATGTTAGATTACAAAAGTCTCCAAGGACAATCTGATCTAGGGATAGATAATAATTTGTATATTGAATATAACCTAAATGATTTTCATACTAACTATACTTTTTTTGAAGTTAAACTAACTGTACTTAGTATTCAGCTACTCTGAGGAACTATCTGGATGTTGGTATAAGTTAATATGGAACTAGTGATTGAACTTGTTATGGATGCCCTAAATAAACATCTAGATGATGTACTTCGGAATCCCAACGAGATACATTATGGTAAGAAAATTAGTAAATGGGAACTAGCAAGGATTGAATAATTATATATGGAACCAAAGACAATATGGGAATTTCATATGAGAGTGATGAATGAATCTTGTAATTTATGAATATAATTCCTACAAATTTTGAATATGAGCATGATCATGAAATTTTAAGTCAATGTTGAGAACGAATATGCCAACTAAAATAATATTCTTTATGATGAGAATTGAATAATGTTTGTAATAATACTGAATAATCAATGATCTTTGTCAATCCAATACGCAATTAAGTTTTATAAGAATATGAAAAGTGATGTGAATCAGTTCTTGATAGTGATGTACTAAATTTTTTATGAAGTATTTGTATTACTCAAATAAGGATATGATGATATTGGACAAAATATCTATCTAATTTAAGTAAATTCAGAACTAAAAGTGATGTCCACTAAAATAATATTCTTGATGAAGAGAATTGATTAATGTTGGTAATAATACAGAATGAACTAGTATCTGGGTAGATCCAATACATAATTAAGTTTTATAAGAATATTAAAAGTGATGTGAATCACTTCATGGTAGTGATGTAATGAAATTTTACAAAGTTATTATTTGTAATACTCAAAGAAGGATATGATGATACCAGACAAAATATCTATCTAATTTAAGTAAATTCAAAATTTCAATGTAAGTGATTTATGAAACAAGAAACTAATGTACTATGAAAAGAAGGTAACCTTGAAATCATTTTAACAAGATAATGTGAGAGATGTATGATTTGATTCTATGATCTCATTTACCTTATCTTTTATGTTGATACTAAATCCGCAAAGGAAGGAAGAATTCGTAATGACTTGTTTTCAACCTAACCATTTAATTAACATTACTTGGATGATTACATGTTAACTGGATTGATCATTGTTAAGATTGAGTAATGATGATAATTTCATTATGATGACTTCAACTTAAGTAGAAACTTTGTGCATAATTTTGTTTTGAATAGTTAGGTTTGAGAAGTAAAAAAACTATCCAGAAAATATTAAGAATTTACTAGCATATGAATGCAAAATATGATAAATACAACATTGTAGTGATTTTTTTTAGTATTTTATATTTAACAGTGATTTCTTTGAAATTTGGATATAGTTTGTATAAATCACATAAAAGTTTTATTGTAACACTTTCAATATGATTTGGTTCTAAAAAAGTGGAGACGGAGGTAAACGAGATGGTGCTAGGGCCGGCGCGAGGCAGGAGCTCTGGCGGCCGGGGAGGCGGAGGACGGGGTGGCTTCGCCGGGAGGACTCGTCCTCCTGACACACCCGTTCGAAACAGCAACACTGTCGAAGTAGATGGACCGGATACAACTATTCCTAATAACCAGCAAGCGGAGCACGAGGAACCTCTTACAAACGAAATGTCTGGAACACAAGGAAACCCTAACGTACCAAGGAGAACCTATGCTAATACAGTGGGAAACGGTGGAAGCAGCAACTCGATCAGAAACGTACCGGCGGATTACCTAAAATCTACAGAAATTGAGGTAGATCGTTCCGGACCGATTCCAAACTTCAAGATAAATCCAGAACGGATCCAACCCCTCCTTGATCCGTGGAAATTCTCTGTAATCATCAAAGCTGTGGGCATTAATGTCGGATACCATGCTTTGGTCAACAGGCTTGCCATCCTGTGGAAACCTTCTGAAACCTTCAGAGTAATTGACCTAGAACAAGGTTATTACATTATCCAGTTAGCTAACGAACCGGACTATGTCCGAGCCATGACAGGAGGGCCATGGACTATCTTCGGAACATATATCTCAGTTCAATCATGGACTGCAGATTTCAGACCGTCAGATCCGATCCCAAGAAGGTTACTTGTCTGGGCCAGAGTAGCCGATCTCCCAGTTTATCTATACCAACATGAACTCCTTCAAAGCATCGGAGACGCGATCGGTAAGACCATTAAAATTGACGCCACCACAACACTAGGCCATCGGGGTAAATTCGCCCGGATCGCGGTGGAAGTAGAAACAACCAAACCGCTTCTTCCAGCAATCCTCTTCAATGGAGAAAGATTCAAGCTAGAATACGAAAACATCCCACTGATCTGCATGGGATGTGGAAGAATAGGACACAGTCAGGAGGCCTGCAAGTTCATGATACCCCCAGACACAGAGGGAGTCCGTACTGAAAGAAGCAACATCCACCCACAAAACGAATATAACATGGGAATCCATGCAAAAAAGCCCGAGAAAAGACCAGTGAGGAAGGAAAATGATCAGAGTACTACAGACAAGGTGCATACGATCTTGGATGATACTCCTAACCCTAACCAAGAAGGAGGGGGAGATGGAGAGGGATGGCAACAACAACTAAGCAAGAAGAATCGTAGGAAGCAGAAGCAGCAAGCGAAAGCCGTAACAGAAGAAATTGCTGTAAATACAGCAGTGACACTCCACGATGATGAAATCGCCATGGGAAGAGAGGGGGAACCAGTTGAGGATAATCAACTGATTCTATACAACCCGGCCAGTCAAGACAATTCAAACTCAGCAGACAGACATATTAGCTTGAGAACCAGGCAGATTGTCTATCAAACAATCCCTATCATGTCAAGCCCAGAAAGGGCGAGGAAGAAAGGAAAGGCGTCGTGCTCACACCCAGACTTCACGGGGAGCTCGGCGACTGGATATCATGAGCATGAGATGGTGGATTCCGGCCAGGAAGGTGAAGAACCTCACTGCGGGGCATCTGCCTCGGAAATTCACAAACAATAAGAGACTTTAGTCCTACCCTTGTATTACCAAATGAAGATCATAGTTTGGAATATACATGGTGCGGGTTCTCATCATAAGGCACGTATAATCAAAGAGTTTAAAAGTAGAATGAAAATTGATGTCTTGGCCATCCTTGAACCTCGATGCAGTGGTGAAAAAGCACTCGACATCATTAAATCCTTTGGATTTGAGTCCTCTCATAGAGTAGAAGCCCTGGGTTTCTCAGGGGGTATTTGGATTCTTTGGAATCAGTCTCGTTGTAGCGTTGATATAATCAGATGTCACCGACAATTCATACATTGTAGCATTGACGGTGCATTAGTCACCTTCGTCTATGGCAGTCCCACCCCAAAGCGACGCGAGCAGCTCTGGACGCACCTCAAAAGCATCAGTAATGGCATTTCTACCCCATGGGCTGTTATGGGAGATTTTAATGCACTCCTTACCATTGATGAGAAAAGGGGAAGCAAATACTGGGATACCAGATCCAGCAACATGTTTCATGACATGCTCCTAACTACTGGACTGAAAGAGGCCAAATCTGAAGGCCAATTCTTCACTTACCAGAAAAAATACCTGCTTGAGAGGCTGGATCGTGTTCTTATCAACGAGAAATGGGTGTCCAATTTCTGCAACTCGAAAGTCGTCGTCCTTCCTAGAGTGAAATCGGACCATAACCCCATCTGGGTGAGCACCGGAATGACCCCCGCCCGAAACAAAATCTCTTTCAGAACCAAATCAAGCTGGAACCTCATCCCGAGCTTCAAGGATCATCTTACCAGAACATGGAATAAAAACGCCTCTTTCTTACAAGCTTTACCCTCCTTCCAGAAGGATACTCTGAGGTGGGATGCAAAGATAATGAAGGAACATCAACAGGAGAAATCCAGGCTGTTGAAGCTTATTGACAGGTCACAGGTCAATCTTGCTAACCATAATAATACTGCCTCCAATTTGCGTATTAATGTTTTGCAGGAAGCTCTATGCAACATACTCCTGCGTGAAGAAATTGATTGGAAGAATAAGTCCCACACGAATTGGCTCCAATGTGGCGACATGAATACCAGGTACTTCCAGTCCTTGGTGAAAGGAAGACGACATCAAAATAAGATATCAAGGTTGAAGAACGATGACGGTAACTGGGTGACAAATCAATGCAGTCTCAAACGCCTTGTCCAGGGCCACTTTGCGAAGCTTATGTCCGGAACCATGAGGACTGATTACGATCTGATCAATAGTTATGAAGGTCGATTCACAAGCATCTTGCCTGATGCTAAAGCCACGATCAGTGAGACTCCAACTCTCCAGGAAACAAAGGAGGTGCTATTTTGTATGGCCCCTTCCAAAGCACCCGGGCCTGATGGGGTGAGCGTTGACTTCTTACAAGCAAATTGGGAGCATGTCGGAGCCTCGATCCATAAGACAGTGAGTAATTGTTTCATTCATAAACGTATAGAACCTGAGCTTGCAAATGCACACTTGGTCTTGATCCCGAAAAAGAAATGTCCCACACACTGTAGTGATTTCAGACCTATTTCATTGAATAACGTATGCTTTAAGCTTATTTCTAAGATCATTGTGGAGCGGATTAAGCCTTTCCTTAACGCATGGATCTCACCGACCCAATCCAGCTTCATTCCCGGGCGAAAGATTAGTGACAACATTCTTTTAGTCCAGGAAGCAATACACTCCATGAAAGTTCAGCAAGGCAAGAAGACATCCATGGCTATCAAACTAGACCTTTCCAAGGCTTTTGATAGGATGAATTGGAAATTCATAGAAGACACGCTCCAAAAGACGGGATTGCCTGATACTCTTATAACTATTATAATGCAAATCATCACTATGGGAGAGACTGCTATCCTGTGGGAGGGGAAACCTCTACCGGCATACAAAGCAGGTCAAGGAGTGAGACAAGGGGACCCAATTAGCCCCTATGTTTTTGTTCTATGCATCGAGCGGTTAAGCCAGTCTATTAACAATGAGGTGAATGCAGGGCTCTGGAAGCCTATGATTCTCAGCAAAGGGGGGACACCCCTTACTCACGTGTGCTTCGCCGACGATTTTCTTCTCATGTCTGAGGGAACCACTGCACAAGCCAGGACTATTATTCGGGTACTCCAGAAATTCTCTGAAGTCTCGGGTCAGGAAGTATCTAAAGACAAATCTCGCGTCTTCTTCTCCAAGAACATCTCGAACCAGAAACGCAGACACATCAGTAGAGTGCTGGGAATCCAATCGACGGAGGACCTTGGTAGATACTTGGGAGTACCAATTCTCCATCACCGCATCAACAAGAATACCCATGTCAATCTTAAAGACAACATCAAGGCAAAAATGGATGGTTGGGCAATCAGACATCTGTCCCTTGCCGGCCGTATCACCCTTGCACGATCAATCCTTCAAGCTGTCCCTTCCTACACCATGCAGACGATAACCCTCTCTCCCACCCTTTGTGATGAGATAAACAGCCATGTCAGGAAATTCATATGGCAAGGTAGCACAGAACAGAAGAAAGTCTCTCTTATATCTTGGAAGAAACTCACCTCAAATAGAGATGTTGGAGGCCTTGGGGTGAAGGACGCCAGAGATCAAAACCAGGCTCTTATGTTGAAGAATGCCTGGGACTTCCTCCAAAATAGAGATGTTCTCTGGGTTAAAGTGATGCGAGAAAAATATATGAAGTTGGGAAAAGCCAAGAAAACACCTAGCTCTGCTGCGTGGAAATTCATCTGCAAATCGATACCTTTCCTCAAGGAGAATAGCTCGAAGATTATTCTGAATGGCTCCACAATGAATGTATGGCTAGATTCTTGGTGTGGGAATTCTGCAATAGCTAGCTCAGAATCTGACCCCCTCATCCCTCCGGAGCTAAACGACCTCAAGGTCAGGGAGATGATCAATCTTGATGGTAACTGGGATTGGCAATTTATAGTACATTATATACCTTCCGATTACTGGATGGGCATCTCTTCCATCCCGCCACCTAATCCTACCCTGGAGGAAGACACATGGCAATGGCGCCTCGAGCCCAAGGGGCAATTCACATCTAGATCTGCCTACCGATGCATTCGTCAAGGTAAAGAGACTCATGTCAGAGGCAACTGGAAGACTATTTGGCAAGCCAAACTTCCGGAGAGAATCAAAATTTTCGTATTTCAGATGCAGCACAAAGCTCTTCTCACAAATGCGGAGATGGCTCGCCGTCATATGGGAAACAATCCGTCTTGTAAGCTATGTGGCAAAGACCAGGAAACCTTGCTCCATTGTTTACGTGATTGTCACCTTAGCAGGCCGCTATGGACAGAGCTAGGGCTCTGGAATAGGTTGTATGCACTCACTGATGAGGAATGGGCACCGTTCATGCTGGGACTTGCCTCGGAATCCACTAGCACCTTCACCCTCTGTGCGGTAAGTTGCTGGCACATCTGGTCTGTAAGGAATAAGTTTATTCATGATTCTCAGCTTCCTACGCTCACAGTCATGATCACCTTCATCAAGAGGCGAACTGAATCCATTCTAAACCTACCAGCCCAGGCAATACAAAAGAAGACATTGCAACGGCCAAACATTGTTACAACGAGACCTAATAGTGGAGCAATCATTTTGTTCGCAGATGCAGCTCACAAACAGGAGGCTTTCACTGCTGTCTTGGGAATCCATGCTGTCAACTCTTCAGGCCTCTGCCTGAGAGGAGAAGGCTACATCACCAGAGCAGCTTATGCTGTGGAGGCTGAGGTCCAAGCGATTATAAAAGCCGTCGACATTGCGGTGGACTTGGGTGCAATAGAAGCTATCATTCTATCGGACTGTAGCCAAGCAGTCGATTTTCTAAATTCTGGAGCATGCCCGCCTAAATTCAGACCCTTTGTGGCCAAGTTTAAAGAATGCACATCATCCCTATTAACCTGTCGAGTAAGCCTAATACCTAGGACGCTCAACAAGGTAGCGGATTCCCTTGCAAAATCCGCTCTGCAAAACCAGCACTTGGGCATTAACAACCCACCCCATAGCCCTAATTTTAGGTCTGCTTTGTTTTCTTTTAACTCTTTGAAACCTCCCTGGCTTAATGTTGAGGTGAATATAGATCTTAATCTCCTTTGGCCTGCTAGAGAGAGCGGGATGAATACATAATCTCTCTATCTTTCCAAAAAAAAAAAAATATGATTTGGTTCTACTAGTTAACCAAACATTCACCCAGGACTAACTCAACCAACTATGCATTCAGATTGAAGTATACAGTACATTGTTTGATTTTTAGTCATTTTTTTTATTCATTTGAGATGAATTTTGACTGTATTTATATTTTTTGTAATATAATGTGTTAAAATTTCATAATTTTATAGCATTTCTATATAACCAAAACTCCCTTCATCGCCCAAATTTTGTGATAGGAACAATTCAGGCAATAATAGATTATGCTGAAATAAAAAATCAATGAAGGACTTGTTTGTAATTGTTATAAAAACCTCAATTGATCTATATATATAACCTTACAACCTAATTTCTTTCATAATATGTCATTTTATCTAGATACATGAAATTACTAAAAGAGAATGAGAGTTAGGGTTTGGAAGTAGATAGAGTTGCATATGATGATCTAGGGTTTTATCTTCCTAGAGTTGATGAAATCAAGTAAGTAGATCTTATTTAAATAGGTTTTCATGGTGAATTCTCTCTCCAATGTTAACATTTATTCCCTTCTCTAGTTTTAAGAAAAACTACATTATATCAACCTATTTCTCTACATTTCCCATCTGATTCTCCTCTTATAACGTTTCTAAGTTACAAATAACAAGAAATGTTCTGAATACATGGGTGTTCATTTGATACATGGAAATTAGAACATGGGAATGTTTTTAAGGTGTTCATTACTAAGATGAGTGTATCTCCATATTACTCTATAATAATATTGAAATCTTAATTTCTACCTAACTAAGAATAAATTAAATCAATGGTTGTATAGTATGCAAATGGGTAACTAATCGGAAAAAAACATTGGGAAATACAATACCACTGATTTAGATTTGTTGTTAATGACTTGTTTGTGTTTATCTATTGATTTGTATAATTAAATTCTATTTGATAAATTCACGGTCAAATAAATACCTTGCCATGTGGCTACATTTCTTAATATCATCCTAATGAATGATATGCTAAAATTTTTGCATATAGATAATCATGCTTCAATTGAACAAGAATGTCTGAATCAAGTGTACTGTTTAATCTTGCTAAAATTTAATATAACATGTACACGAGGATCAACATGAGGATTTCGAATGAAGGTATTCCATGTCTACAGTTAGTCAGGAATAACTACAATGATCCAATGATTCGATGAAAGATATAATTGATGGATGAATTGTGTGGAATTGTAAAGTAGGGTTTTCATGTATTGTGAATAGCCTTAATGACCCCTTGTATACTACGATGAGATTAGTAAATAATAAGGTTGTTATTACATGTTGATCTAAGCCAACTTATAGAAAATGGTAGATATTCAATATTAAGATCATCATGAGAGATAAATCCCAAACAAGTATATAAAATTGTAATAAGAAAAATTCTTAATTGAAGGTACTACTGCTTCAATTTCAGTTGATGATTTTAATTAAGATTATCAAATCCTAATGTATCTATTATAGTATAATCTATCAAATAATGAGTAAACTTCACATAAATGCAAATCTTTAATACAAGTCACATTTTTATAAATTTAGAAGATGGCTAGAGATTAAGGGGCAAGAAGAAGTAACCATGATACATTTGATTTTCCCAATATGAGTAATATTATATGAAATAGAAGGATTTTATTAATTATAAAAATCACACTACAAGTCAATTAACATGAAACATTTATCTAAATGTAAGAAAGGAAATGGAAAAGAGTGAACTAAATTGTGATGATACTCTATGAAATTTTATTAAAGAAATAAGTAATTATGAAGTATATATTCAATTATGCTCAATTATATCTGGGTTGGCATAAGCTAATAGAAATATACTAAAATTAGATGATGATGGAGGTCAATGGAAGAGAACCATTGTATATTAAGTGATTTAAGAATGATACATACCAACAACACAATGAACATGAAATGAAGAAGGTTAGATTAATTAATACAAAAGTGAAGAGCAAACCAAGTAGTTATCATGGTGGATCTAAGAAGCTAACTTTTTATGCCCAATATGATGAGTTACATGATGAAAATGAACAATTCTATAAAATAAGGGATTGGGAATGTATACAAGTATAGTTTAATTCAATTACAAGACGAAGTTCAAGGATGTTAATTGATTCTTAACAATGCTTTGGAGGATTGTAATCATATGCTAGAATAATCATGTCATAGTAACTGTTGATTCAAATGTATTTCAAATGAGACCATATATGTATTGAATAGTAAGCCTAACCAAAAAATGGTATATACTAAAAGAGGACCATAAATGAGCTTTTTGTGTTTATGCATTTAGATTTATGTATACCTAATCAGATGGAATAAGTATATGTATTATAATGAACATAATTTGAGCATGATGGATAAAAACGTTTATTTTATGATAGTGTGATTGGTTTTAAATTCTCTATGAATATTTTATTACAAGTATGATGTGGAACGAAATCATAAGAACAATCTTTGATTGAATTGACATGCGTTGAATTATATTTGAAAAACCTTGTTTAGTGTAAATAATGAATAATGAAATTATGTGTCGCACTAATAGCCCAAAAAAGATGACTTATATGAAATAATGTGGAAGTGGAATGGAACAAACATATTGAGAAAATACAGATTGTTGTGGTTCTTGTTTTAGTCATTTTTTTCTTGTGAATCCTATTTTGATTCATGTAATTCCAGTTAAGTGGGTATACACACACTTGATAAATGATGACTTGAGTTCTCTTGAAGATGAGTGAGAGGATTAAACAACAAGTGAAATGATGGAACATGCATTTAGGTTTCCCAAACACCTTGAGTGTACCATGAGGTCAATACTTGGAAAATGAAACAAATAACCTTGTAGTATTTAGAGATTGATGCAAATGATTTTGAAAGTGTGGATCAAGACTTTGAAGGTAACAACATGAGGATATAGGATCGAGTCAGCTTATGTCATTATGACCCTAAATTCTCTATTGTGGAAGTCAGTGTTCATGAGGAATTGACTCTGATGAAATGTAAACTATAAAACATGAAAATTTTATGATCTCTGATATTCTATTCTATTTGTTCCTATCTTGTATACATTACTTGAGGACTTGAGACTCTTTGGAAAACCCTACGATGGAGCGTATGTTGTTTATATCTTAGGGAGGCGAATTGGACCCTAAGATAATGACAGTGAGTCACTAACATGATAATCAGGTGTGACAACTTCTACTAGGTGAGGTACAAGCCAATCAGCTTCATGGTATATGAATAAAAGATCACAAGATGTGTAGACTATGAGTTGAACATTTCTCACATTTTCTAATCATATATTAATGAAAGGCATACAAATTTATAAAACCAACCACCTTTCTCAGTCACCTTATTTATTTCCTTTATCATATATAAAATGCATATTCTAATAGATATAAATATTGATTCATGATTCATATTCAAATTCATTAATGATTCATTTTAATTTACATTACTTTGGGAGGCATATTGTGGTTCATAAGATAACTCAAAGTACCCATTTTGGGCATAAACTACCCAAAACACTAAAAAGGACAAAATGGAAAGATGTCCACCTTGGAACCTTATGATGACATGTAAATTTCAAGATTTTTTTTAATATAAGATAGATATAATATCACCTAAAATTTTAGAATAATAGTCCAAACTATGAGAAAGAAATGTGATATTCAAGAATTATAGTTTTGAATAGTTAATTGTTACATAAATGCACCATTTTAAAATTTATAGGTATAACTTTTAACCTCCAATATGACATCTACAAGGTTCCACTAGCATATCAGTCTGAGAATAACTTTCTTTTCATCAGTTATTATCTTTATACAATAAGAATAGTGATAAATTTTGATTTCCCTCTCTATGGTACTTAAAATACGTATAAGTTCCATATTTAAGACATATGAACATACATTTCAAATGTCAAACTAATACGAGATTATGATAATAGAACATTTTGAACATGAAACTTGATACATGATAATAATAGAAAGAGAAAGAAAATACTTGGTTGACTTACCCAAATAAATTATAAAGATTCACCATTGCGGAAAACTAACTTCTTTTTGTAAGAGCAAATTTGGGCATTTTAGGGCAAAAAAGCCAATATTTTGAAATATATAATTCTCATGTGACTAAGAGTGATTACACCATAAAAAGACAAATTAGTTCATAATGATTTAACTATTGGACATAGAACTCAAAAATAGGAATTGTTCATCTAATTAAGCGATAAAAGTCAGTTTAAACCATGGAAGGAACACGTAATACCTTTTTACTAAAAGAAAGACATCATTTCTAAGAATACTCCTTTTCAACTTCCTATGTCCATCTAAATCTCCATCAAAGATCTACGTACCATGCTTTATCCTTTCCTAGGGCAAGGAGAGAAGAAAGAAGAGTCCTTTAGCTAGATCAGCCACCTTATACCACAAAAATCCATAGATATCGGCCCAAGGAATAAGAAAGGGAGATAAATGAATTAGGTTGAAGAATAATAAGGATCTTATTTGATTTGAAACATGGGATGAAGCCATCTACCCAAGGATAACTAAAAAGACCTTGATTCTTCTACATGCATCAACAAGCATGGATCGAGGAGATTCTCCCAAGCCATGGCTGTCCCTCATCCTAAAAAACTATTTCAAAAATATTCTAGGTCACTAAAAAGGTCCATAAATAGCAAGGTTCCAAGGTGTAAGGTCTCATATACAACCATAGAGATAAGTAACTTCTATACCGTCATGATGTTTTTGGAAAAAGAGACCATACCATTATTCATCACATTTCCTTTGACAAATGTCATCGAAACAAGGTTAAAATAGTAAAAATTTTGTGTAAACATTGTAAAAACATATTTATATGGATATTATATACTTGAACTGGATGTTAAACACTCGATTAGGTGAAATTTCAAACTAGTCCACAAATGTACATGAAATTTGATAATCAAAGCAATTGAAATTCAAATTAAATCAAATCAATGCAGTCTCTTATCCAATTGATTCTAAAACCCATTCAAGCATAAAATACTTAAGTATAACTATTTTATAAATAATTTTGATAGGAGGCCCTCAAATTATCATTATTTTACAATTAAGCCCATTACTTATATGAAAATTGAAATCAAGGCATCCAAAGTGCAAATTGACCTCAAATAGGATTTCTTATTTGATTTAAAATGACTTCTTACTTAATCATCTTATTAAGGTAATAATTCAAGATTAGAAATTAAGATTAGAAAGTACATTAGTGAGTGGGAGATATGCACTCGTCGGGCTGTATATGAGTCTCATGAGATTGTTTTAAATTATTTTGGTATAATACAATCTAATGGAGAGGTTATGTTAATGATGAGCACAATTGAATTATCCACATTTGAATGTCCCTTTAATCTTTCTTTCCAAGGATGGGTTGTAGTTCGAATGTATTTTTTGTCATATATATCTAATATTTTGTACATTATAGTACATGTGAGTCAGATGAATTGATCAAGATTCAATGTATATGCATACTAAGATGATTAGTTAATAAGTCATCACCAATCAAATATGTTGAAATCCTATTTGATGTCAATTTGCACTTTCGATGCCTTGATTTCAATTTTTTTGATAAGTAGTGGACTTAACTATAAAATAACGATTATATGAGGGCCTCTCTTCAAAATTATTTATAAAATAGTTGTACTTAAGTATTTTATTCTTGCATTAGTTTTTGAAATAAATTTGATAAGACATTATACTTATTTGATTTTAGTTGCATTCTAATTACTTTGATTATGTAATTTCATCTGCATTTGTGGACTAGTTTGCAATTTCAACTAATTGAGCGTTTAACATGAAACTTAATTATATAATATCCATATAAATATTTTTTTCAATGTTTATGCAAAAATATTAGTTTTTAACCTTGTTTCAGTGACATTTGACCATGTAAATATCATGAATAATCGTATGGTCTTGTTTGCCAAAAACATTGTGAGGGTATACAAGTTGCTTATCTCTGTGGTTGTATATGAGACCTTAAACCTTGGAACCTTGCTATTTCTGGCCCTTTTTGGTGACCTGGGATCTTTTGGGAACAAGGTTTTAGGAGGAGGGACATCCATGGCTTGGGAGAAGGTCCCTCCATCCATGCATGTTGATGCATGTAGAAAAATTAAGGTCTTTTGGATGCTCCTTGGGTAGATGTCTTCATAAAATATTTCAAATCAAATAAGATCCTTCTTATTCTTCACCGTACATGGTTTTATTTCCTTCTCTTCTTCCTTGGGTGGAGACCTATGGATTTTTGTGGTAGAAGGTGGCTCATCTAGATAAAGGACTCATCCTTCTACTCTCCTTGCCCTAGGAAAGGCTAAACCATGGTACATAGAACATTGATGGAGCTTTTGATTGATACTTGAGGTTGAAAAAGAGTATTTGATTGTAAGTATGATGTGGAATGAAATGAAAAGAACTATCTTTGATTGAATTGACATGAATTGAATTATATCTGATAAACCTTGTTTAGTGTAAATGATGAATAACGAACTTATGTCACACTAATAGCCCATAAAAGGCGAATGATATGAAATAATGTGGAAGTGGAACAGAACAAATATGTTGAAATATATAGATTTTTGTGGTTCTTGTTCAGTCATTATTTTTCTTGTTAATCCTATTATGATTCATGTAATTCCAGTTAAGTGGGAGTACACACACTTGCTAAATGATGACTTGAGTTCTCTTGATGATGAGTGAGGGGATTAAAAACAAGTGAAATGATGGAGCATGTATTTAGGTTTCCCGAACACCTTGAGTCTTCCACGTGGTTAGTACTTGGAAAATGAAACAAATATGCTTGTAGTATTTAGAGATTGATGCAAAGAATTTTGAAAGTGTGGATTAGGACTTTTAAGGTTAGACCACAAAGAATTAGGAGTGAATCAACTGATGTCATTATGGCCATAAATTCTATGTTGTAGAAGTCAATGTTCATGAGGAATTGACTCTAATAAAATGTAAACTATAAAACATGAAAATTTTGTGATCTCTGCTATTTTATTCTATTTGTTCCTATCTTGTATACAATAGTTGGGGACTTGATCCTCTTTAGGAAAACCTACGATGGACCAAGTTATGTTAATATCTTAGGGAGGCAAATTGAACACTAAGATAATGACGGGGAGTCACTGACATGAGAATCAGGCATGACAACTTCTACTTGGTGAGGTAGAAGTCGATTAGCTTCATGGTAAATGAATAAAAGATGACAAGCTATGTAGAATATGAGTTGGACATTTCACACATGCCTTTCACTAAATTCGTAATTACTAATCATATATTGATGAAACACATACAAATTTATGAAACCACTACCCTTTCTCAATCACCTTATTTATTTCCTATAGCATATATGAAATGCTTATTCGAATAGATATAAATATTGATTCAAGATTCGTATTCATATTCATTAATGATTTATTTTAATTTAAATTACTTTGGGAGGCATACTATGGTTCATAATATAACTCAAAGTACCCATTTTGGGCATAAACTACACAAAACACTAAAAATGATAAAATGGTAAGATGTCCACCTTGGAACTATATGATGACATGTAAATTTGAAGATGTTTTCATATAAGATAAATATAATATCACCTAAAATTTTAGAATAATAGTCCAAACTATGAGAATGATATGTAATATTCAAGAATTACAGTTTTGAATAGTTAATCGATACATAAATGCACCATTTTAAAATTTGCATGTAAAACTTTTAACCTCCAATTCAACATCTACAAAATTCCACTAGCATATCAGTCTGAAAATAACTTTCTTTCCATCCGATATTATCATTCTACAACAAGAATAGTGATAAAGTTTGATTTCCATCTCTTTGGTACTCAAAATCTCTCTATGTGCCATATTTAAGACAAATGAACATAAATTGTAAATGTCAAACTAATAAGAGATTATGATAATAGAATATCATGGACATGAAACATGATAATAATAGAAAGAGAAAGAAATCACAAAGATTCCCCATTGCAGAAAATTGACTTCTTTTTTTAAGAGCAAAGTTAGGCATTTCATGGCAAAAAAACTAAGATTTTGAAATATTTACTTCTCATGTGAATAAGAGAGAGTGTTGTTCTAATCTTAAATCTTCATAGGAAGATTAGGTAAGATAGAAAAGTTAATGATTACACCATAAAAAGGCAAATTAGTTCGTAGAGATTCAAGTATTAGGCAAAGAACTAAAAAATAGGAATTGTTTATCTAATTAAGCGATAAAAGTAGGTTTAAACCATGGAAGGAGCATGTAATACCTTTTTCCTAAATATAAAGACTTTATTTTTAGGACATACTCCTTTTCAACTTCCAATGTCCATATAAAGCTTCATCAAAGCACTTTCTACCATGCTTTAACCTTTCCTAGGACAAGGAGAGAAGAAAGAGGAGTCCTTTAGCTAGATGAGCCACCTTCTACCACAAAACTCCCTATATCTAGGCCCAAGGAATAAGAGAAAGAGATAAAATGAAGTAGGGAGAAGAATAATAAGGATCTTATGTGATTTGAAACATAGGATGAAGACATCTACCCAAGGAGCAGTGAAAATATCTTGATTTTTCTACATGCTTCAACAAGCATGAATGGAGGAGCTTCTCTCAAGGCATGGCTTCCCCTCATCCTAAAATCTTGTTTCAAAAAGATTCCAGGTCACTAAAAATGGCCATAAATAGCAAGGTTCCAAGTTCTAAGGTCTCATTAAACAATTATGTGAAACCTTAATCATATAATGCCCAATGACCGTAGACCTATCTTAGTACCAAAACTTGCTAGATAGTGATATGAGACTCCTTGTAGCAATCCCAAATTGTGAGAAGGGGCTGAAAGTCATATGTTGTTGAGAATATGTGGGTGCAAGGAGGGTTTTCTTTGATCATGACTTCAAGATGTTTGAGAAAAGTTGCACTTTTGTCTAGGTTTATATGTGATTAAGTGTGGCTGTTCTCATAACTCGGATTTGAGGGTCTATACCATAATTTTTAATGTCATGACATGTGTACCTAGGATAGACTAGGTTTTTAGTGGGATAGTAGTTGTTCCCCTACAAGTAGTTGAGTTTTTGTACCTCTATAGTTTGTTACTCGTACTAGCCAAGGGGAAGAGATCTTAAGGTGTTCGACCTTCCTAAGATCTTATACATGTCTAATTACAACTTCACAAGGGAAACTAGTAGTTTGAGTGGTATGCATCAATCTAGATATAGCTTAATGCTACATGTAAACTAGCTGTGCAATGTATCTATTTAGGCATTTCATTACCAAGTAACATTTATTTTTGTTACAATTCAATAATGATCTACAAGTTCTATGAGGACTTATGAATTACTAAAAATTGTTGGGATAATTTTGAAACATTATAAGTAATGCTATTTGTGTTGCATTTACTCTAAGAGTCGTGTTATGGTAGCATGGAGTGTCTTTTATTCCTATAGTAAATATATAATAATTTGAGTTGAAGATTACATAATTAAACAAATATTGAAGTAAGATATAATTTTCTATATACTATCCATCAACCATCCCTTTGCAATTCATGTATGTTTGTACATTGGTGGGAGTAACCCTCCTATTACGACTCTTTTTGGGTTATACCTAGTTCTTCCATAATATTTTTAGGTATGCTAGCATAGAATAAATGATGATGTGTCCAAGTTGTACTAAGAAATAATATTGTAATGCCTAGAGTGCCCTTATACTCCCACATTCCTAAGTGATAGGTGGGTAGTTGTTGATGCAGATGATCATATGTTTCATCTGAGTATCTCTTTATAATTACAAATTGTGTACCTCTTTGTTTTGTATACAAGTTGTATCTCCCAAGATATGGATCCTGTTGTAACCTTGATGTAAAGATTAATAAAGATATTCTAGTTTGCTTCAATATTTTGTACTCTCCACGATGAGATGTATGTGATGTACTCTAAGTGATTTTTTTGTGACTAATATTTAGTTGGTTGTCAGCTTTAGGTTGGGTTTTGAATGAAGATTAGTAGTAACAATTGGGTTTGGGTTTGATCAGCAGGATGGGTCTGGGGAAGAGATGAGGACCTGAGCCTCTTTAGGAAACATTATGGTTGACTATGGTCTAGGGTTGATATCATAGTGCAATTAATGATGGTGTGTCATTGACCTGGAATTAGGCATCACAATGTCTACCTAGTGAGGTACAAGCCAAATATTTTCTAGCAAATGAATAAAAAATGATTGGTCATCTAGTGTTTGAGTTGAATATTTGTTACATTCCTTATACTTTTATTTGATAAATTTCATAGTGTTGAATATGCTTGTCTCTCTAGTATGGAATCTGGTCTTGAACGTGACCTTGGTTAATGA
The DNA here is from genome assembly GCA_963693085.1 of Alisma plantago-aquatica. Taxonomy (NCBI): domain Eukaryota; kingdom Viridiplantae; phylum Streptophyta; class Magnoliopsida; order Alismatales; family Alismataceae; genus Alisma; species Alisma plantago-aquatica. The sequence continues at coordinate 231,276,099 of OY856412.1, read as the reverse complement.
TGGGGTTCAACATCAACTCATATTATGATTAGAATTAGCTTGTCATTTGAGTAGTTAAGTTTGGTAATCATGTATTATGTGGACTTCATCTTCCGGATTATATGATTTGAGCCTGATCTGTCTGGTGGTGTGTTAGAAAGATGGTGTTATTGTTATGTTTTGATTCTAAGATTGAAACTCCAAAATGATTATTATCTGCAAATCTATTCACAGATGTATTCTCATCAATGAGTGATGGTTAAATTGTATTCGACTTGAATAAATGAATACCTATATAATTAATATATTATTGTCATAATTTGAATTTGACTAAATTCTAGAATTATCTATTTGATTTTTCAATATGTATAAGTTTCTTTAAAGTTGTGTACACTTAATATGATGTTGATGCATGTACTTAGCATGGTATCCACTCGTGGGGCTCTATATGAGTCACATAATATTGTTTTAAATGTTTTCAGAAATAACACCATCTAGTGGACACGTCATGAAAAATAAGATGTAAATTGAATGATCTATCTTAGAGTGTCCCTTTACTCTCTCTTTCCAATGATATGTCATAGTTCAAATGTGTTTATTTCATATATATATATGTAATATGTCATTCATCAAAGTACATATGAGTAAGAACACCTAATTTGTCTTTAACAGAGCTTAAAGAAATATGTGATAATTGAACATGTGGTGTAATGATGTGGAATTTGTTTCTCAGGTTTTTTAAAGATAAGAAAATAAATATCTATATTTCTTGTATACAATTCAAAACCTGTTTGTTGAGAAAAAGGTGATAGTTTCTTAATCTAGTTTTAGGTTGAGGGTTTCTTTCTGATCATTGGAACTTATACTAATCAATATAGAGGTCCTGAGAATCCATGTATTGGTTTGTGATAACACACAATACTCTTCATGCGTAGTGCATTCCATTTTGGATGAAAAAGAGAAATGGTAGGGGATTTAGCTATAGGAGAGGTCATGGTAGTGGGAGAATAGTTTGGGCATGAAGATAGGAGTGAGGGGTTTATAAAGGGGAGAATGTTTTTATAGCATGATCATGGGTCTTGGGTAGAAGAGGGGAGGGTTTTGGTGTGGGTGGAGAGAGTGGATATAGTGGTAGTAATGATGGTTCATTGGGTAAAGTTGTAATTGTAGTGGTTGGGGTATTAGTTCAGATTGATGGCTGAATAAAGTTGTGGAGAATGGGTGCACATGAGGAATGAGGCTCAATAATATATATGGATGGGTTAGATGTGATAGGTTTGATAAAAGGAAAGATTTTTTTTCCAAAAGGTGACATGGTGTGAGATGATAACTTTGTTTTTGGCTAATTTTAAACAACAATATTCATGATGTTTGGCAATGTCACTAAAGAAGAGGTATCAATTTGAGCATGGATCCAACTTGTAAGGACCCATACACGTAATATAGATACAACAAAGACAATTGAAGGCACAAAGGTGGTAATAAGTAGGATACATGATATAAAGAGAAAATTGGGTGTACAAAATGCTAAGAATTTGAAGGAACAATTTGTGAAGGTATAAAGTCATTTGATGTGCCCCAACCCAATAGGTGTGATAGAGGAGGCATAAAAAAGGAGTGTGCATATAATATTTATAATATGTTGAGTTTGACATCCAATATTTCATTTTTTTGGGGATGTTTGTTGGAAATTGAAGTGAAAACAAGACTATGAGTAGCTAAAAAGTTGTGAAATAGAAAATTTGCAAATATATGTATCATGTCACGTTCAAATGATTTATATCATGTATGAATTGGATAACAATAAGGGAACATAAATAAAGATACTTGAAGATAACTTGTTTTTTATTTTTAAATGAAAACAACTATAAAAATGAATATAAAATCTAAAAGTACAAGGATAATATTCAAAAATCAGATTTACTTTCAATAGTGGAGGTTCATAGTTCACTATAAATGATATCAAATAGAGTAGTTTTAATAGTGTAAGACATATATTTTGAAGGAATTATGTCTTTCAACTTCACATGAATGCCATAAATAAGATTAACGTCTCTGACTACAAGATATGATGGTTAGATTGATGGTGATTTATGACATATCCACTAGGATGACTAAGATCATTATTCCATACGTAGGATGGAATAGCAACAAGGGTGATGGCAGTAGAAGTGATAGGCATGGAGAATGCAGACAAGGAAGAGGCCAACGGATAAAGATCCCTTGAAATTCTACATCTCATAATAATCGAAAAAAGCAACTAGTTCAAACTCAATTATTAATATGTTTTTTGGTTAGAAAACATAATGGTAAATATTTGTAGAGAGATGAGTTTTTTTGTCATTTGAGGTGCAAGGGGAATGTTTGAAGGAAAAGTGGTTTATTAGAGTTTTTGTTATTTGGTTGGAAAATTGCTAAAAGTGGAATATGGCTACCATTTCAACTTTCATATGATGAGGAGTTGGGAATTAACATATTTTTATGGTAATTTGATTGGATATCAAGTGAGAGGTGGCATTGTTGTCCATATATGATTTCTATAATGTTCCATAAGATTCATAGTGTTAATATATATTCCAATAGTTTCTAGTTGTAATATGACAACAAGGTTGGATTATCAAATGCTTTTGCTACCACTGATCATGGAGAGGGGCCTGATATGCCTAGTACAATGAGTCGCTGGGGTTGCGATATTTATAGGTAAGGAACCCTAGACTAGGATGTGGGTAGGAGCAAGGAGAAGTAACCGGTGGCCGAGTTGTGCGTTTCTCGAAAATGCATCTAATCCCAAACTTTTTGAACGTAATTGAACGTGTCCATTATACAAGCCTAGTGTACCTACCCCTATTCTCAGGGTAAGGGCACAAGGATGGGCGTCTTACTTGAGATTTCAAGATAAGGTGGACAATGTCAATAAAAAGGTAGCTAATCTTGAGCACCCTTACGAATCCTTCCAATGGGAAGATAGTCAACGGCCATAATATGTTGTTGAGTATAAAGGAAATACACTTAAAATATGCTTTGGATAAAAGCATGTCATTAGTTGTTCTCGTCTTGTTTGGTCTTATTGTTTATATGATGTTTCTAGCCAAGCAAACTTTTATAATACTCTTAAACTATTTATTTGTCTTTTCATAGCGTACTTAGTGCTTAAGCATTAATGTGTTTAGTTTATTGATTTTGTAGTTGCCAAATAAAGATTTGATGCACTCCAGACTCTAAGATCTCAAGTGAAACACCAATGGGGTGTCTTGAATATCAAATTGGGTACATGTTTTTCTCCCCCTTCTAGTATCTTATTACATCTTGTTGTTACTACTTTAACATATATATTGCATGTGTGATATATGTGATGAGATTCATGCTAGGGACGGATGCCTCGGCCCACTCACCTTTGGTTGTGTAGCCATTAGGAGTGTGGACTTAGGGTAACAAATAGTTTAGTGACAATTTTCTTGTTATATATTCCCATTCCTTACATGGTGGATAAGTTGATGACTCTATAGTCTTATCGTCTTGTTCTTCACATTGCCACCATCCTTTTCCTAATAGTCTCTTGATGTGAAGTTTTCAAATTGATAGCATACTTTGTAGTTGGTTACTATTAAACATAAACTTTTTGGAAAGCTCTCTATACACAAAACATGGAAATCAAGATCTGTTTTATAGTTCTACTTCTCCAATCTAACACAAAATGTAAGCATCAATGATTAGAATCTAAAAGTTAGAATATATTTACAGAAATTGTGAGTTGTTATTACAAATGTTATGTGTTACATTGATTTGTTTCATCACCACAATGCATGGTATGATTTCTTATAAAAATGATGCATAAAAGTATGTAAATGCATATGGTGTAATATATGTGGGTATGCTTTCTATAAAAGAATGTTCTAGAGATATCCTTAGTAGGCAAAAATATTTTATAGATAAATTTGGAGAAAAAATATTTTGTAGATAACATTTTATAACTCTCATATAATAATGATATGACACCAATCCAAAGGATGACCGGTTTTTATTTTCAATATGATATTAGTTGCATCTATATAGTCTAATGTGCATTTCTAAACCCTTCTTTAAGGCAGAGTTCACCACTAATCCCTCCACCAAGCAAATTGTGTGCCTCCCCTCCCCAATTATCTCCTCAATACTATCAATCATAGGTGATGTTGCCTCCCCACCTCCTCCTCATAAACCATTTGCACCCATCTTCACCATTTCAAAAGTCATAATCATGTTTGAATAATTCTATAATCTAACAAAAAAATTGTATGGTTCACAATGTCCCTCTTTATGTTTTATGTTGTTGCATACAATGTGCAAGAGCATCTCAAAAGTTCTTCTCATCCTTAAGGCATCAATGTGGGTATATGGAAGCACCTCAATGTTGTAATGTTGTAGTTAATTTATTCATCCATTGTGGATGATATTGGGCTTAAGATCCTTGAACTGGATTCCACTACCTGTGTTGTATGGACTCATATCACAAACAAATTCCTCAATAAACAAGATGCTTGATCTGCTCAGTTTGAAAATAAATACATCAACCCCAAGCTCGTCAAGTGTCCCTCTCTTGACAATTATTTTATACAATTATAGTTAATTACCGACCAATATCAATATGTCGATATCACTTTTAATGAGCAATGAAATGTGTTTAAACTTATTCACTTTCCCCCCACTAAATTTGATGTAGTAGAACTCAATAATGCATCCACTCTCAAGGTTTTCACTACATGCTTTATTTTATGCCATAACCAAACACCCAGTGTCAATGAAGATACCACACCTTATTCCACTATTTAGATTGTACTCTAAGAAGGAGAACCTCCTTTGTCTCCTCCATTATACTAGATAGAAAAACTAGAGTCCTAGAAAACTTCCCAACACAGTTTATCTCGAGGACGTGGACATCAAAATCATTCTCATGGAAGTTGCAATAACAATTGGGTGTTCAACCCTATGGTCTGCAAAGGTACCCACAACAACAACTACTACAATTAAAAACACCTTGGCAAGTCTCTCCTTGTCCCTATTCAATAAATTCATGGACTACGGAAAAGAGGTTGTTGGAGCTTCTTCGGTGGTGAAGGTAGCTCACCAGACTTAGGATTACTTCAAGAAGGATGTCTCAACAGGAAGCTACTTCAAGAGGAAGGCTACTTCAAGGGGGAGCTTGGAGTTACTTCAAATAAGGCTGCTTCAATGTTGGTGAGACTACTTCTAGGTGAAGGCTATCCTAAGGGTGAAGGTATTTGTATCTTATGTAACATCCTTGTATAGTGGACTGAATTGGGTAGTGGACTGAATCCCTTAGTTTTTGCTAAGGGTGGAACCACTCTAAATGTCGTGTCTCCTTTTCCAAATTTCAATTGTGGTTGCTTCGTTGAATTAATTTTAAAATTATTATGAAACCCTATTCACCCCCCTCTAGTGGTTTTTCATTAACAACCTAAATATCACAATTAAGTTATTTGACATTCCAAATTACATTTTGAAGGCGACATTCTCCACCGCTTTTTCCCAAAACCTAGAATACCTTCTTTAGGGTTTCTCTTTTGCAATAGACTTAAGGCCACCTTATCCATCCTGAGCTTCGTGCCTGGGGTCACTTGTCATGGTGCCCATTAGTCACGCAATATCATATGGCCACCATCTCTATCCTAAGCTTGGTGCATGGGGTCACCTCTCATGGTGCCCATTGGTCTTCCCTCTTAGACTTAACCTTATTGCATCATACATTAGGGTGGCATGTAGGTGCGAGAATGCACACTTATAAATTAACTGTGATAATCATAGTGACTTTATGAATTTTCATATATGAACATCCAACAGTTAGGTTGTATTCAATTCGATCAATCATCCAAGAAAACCCCATGAAACTAAAGCGGTTAATCATAAATAACCACATACCTGATCCCGAGCAACTTGATGTCCAAGCAAGAATAATCAAGAACATTCAATCAAGCAATCAACAATATCATGAAATTAATGCATAACATCCATGTGTCATTGTTTTATTCATAACATCCTCAAGATTGACTTGGATTCCGCCTTAGGATTTCTAGGCCAACTTTAGGGTTTTATTAGGGTTTTAGCCTCCATAATGCTTTTATCAAGTTTAATGCTCTTTTAGTCCACAAACCATAACTTCATCATCATAGGCATACTTGAATGTCAAATAAGTCTAATATATCACTTTTACACTAAGACTACCATTTTTATCCATTTAAGTCATGTCAATATCGTTAAGCCCAATTATCATGTCCGGTTTCTTTCGAATTGACAACTCGTATTTCATTATAGTCCAATTCACATATGAACCCTATTTATCACTAATTCCACATTTATCCACTAGGAAACCCTAATTACCAAATTAAGGGTATTTATCCACAATTAGAAACTGTTATACTCATATTAGCTTAGTATCATCATATCTTATCTTTATTCATGGATTTGAACAATTAAAGCCATTAAGAGTCATAATTACCAAAATTAGGGTTTTAAGGACCATTAAAGCATATTCTTTTTTTTTTGGATCTAGTAAAATATTCTCATTGATGAAACCAAAGAAAGGAGTATAGGGACAAGAGTCCATATACTGTACAACCAAGCTCAGTCTCCCCACATGACGAGGACTAGCGAAGCCATACCACCGAGCCACTTGGGTTTAGATCTAATAATCCAATTGACTCTATTTACTATGAGATAAAAAATATGAAGGGGGTCATGCTCCCCTTTCCCATGAGTCCTAGCATTCCTCTCGCCCCATACGTGATAAATGACCACGGAGAAAATCATCCCACAAAAGCTCCTCAAGCTATGGTTGTTCTTAGTATGGTCGAGAAGACAAAATAAGGCATATTGGAGGCTACACGGAGGTGCACCACCAAAACTGCACATCAAGGTGCTCTTCTTCCAGCAATACTTAGCAAAATCACACTAAAAAAAGAAATGCTCCACAGTCTCATTATGAATTTTGCACAAAGAGTAGGTTGGGTTGACCGCCAACCCCCATCGGTTAATCCTGTCCAAGGTAGGAAACCTTCCTAAAAACGTCCTATAGGTGGTGAACCTCCACTTTGGTTGAAAACCTTTGCACTAAATAACGTCAGCCCATGGCACTTGCGGTCTCACCTTCTTCACAACCCAAGGGTGCATGTCAGGATCAACAAGAGCCCAGTAGTCGTTATAGTTCCTATAGCTTGTCTTCACAGTAGCCAAGCTCCTGATCATGCTCCTCATACACCTTGAGAGGTCACCCCTCTTGACTTCCAGCTCTAGGAAATCCGCCCCATACCTGTTGCGTAACCAAAAACACCATATGGTTAAAGGCTTGCAAAGGAATATGTCCACTCTCCTCATATTGGCTTGAATAGCAATGGCTTCTGGGTTCTTCAAATCCAGACCACCATCTTCGAATGGATGAGCCACCACCTCCTAGGCTACCGCCCTCCCTCGCCCTCCCCAAAGGAAGCCACTCATCACTGATTTACACTTGTCAATGATGAACCAAGGCAAGGAGGTTTGCCTACACCAAAAGAAAACCATAGCAGACAACACACTTCTAATCAGGACATCACGTCCTGCCATGGAAATATTCAGCCCAGACCAATTGTCCACTGTGGTTCTCAAGGCATCCACCACTTCAGCATAATCCAATCCCTTCCCCCGACCCCCAGATATAGGAATCCCCAAAAACTTCATAGGAAAGATCCCTCCTGAATGCCAACCACATTCTTCAACCTTCCTCTTTTACCATCACATGACCTGGAGAAAAAGGCTTTAGATTTGATATCACTAATAAACAGCCCCGTAAGATTACCGAAGCACTCAAGAACAGCACGGGCCCCTCTCATGTACTTGATGTGCCCCGCTATGAACATCATCACATCATCATCAAAGATCATGTGAGGCAACACCTTCATACCCCGGACAGAGTAAGGTTTCAACACACCTCTGGTAACAACATCATCAATCATGGTAGTTAACCCCTCCATGGTTAGAGTGAACAGTAGGGGAGATAATGGATCACCCTGCCTCAACCCATTCGTAGCATTAAACATTCCCTTAGGCACCCCATTGATCAGCACTGAGAAGGATGTAGTCTCCACACATTGCCGCATGATGTTGATCCACTTCTCGCTAAACCCAAGGGCCCCATAATCCGCCACAGAGCTGGAAATCTGAGGTGATCATAAGCTTTTGTGGTATCGAGTTTTAAACACACCTTCTTGGTTGACTTCTTCACATTTAAATCAAAAAGGAACTTTGCCGCTAAGAGAGCATTGTCAGAAATCGAGCAACCCTTGACAAACGCACCCGGGACATTAGAGACAATTTGGGGGAGTATCACTTAATCATATTCATGTACATGGAATCCTACATTAATAAAATTATGAATAAAGATCATCATTTTGGATCGAATGTGTCCTTTTTATAATCAATAGGTTAATAATGATTGAAAACACCCATAATACCTTTCTCAATCTTATTAACATCAATATTAGGGTTTCTTAATCATTAATGCATTAAAGTTGACAACATTAACTACTTTTCGAATTGAAAGAGGAATTAAGCTCTACATCTATTTTTAATGGATTCCTTGTATTTTTCTAAGCAAATTTCATATATTATATGTACCTATCTGAGCTACCATTAATGAAATACAAATTTGGTAAGATTCACTTACTTGGACCAATGGGATGCTGACACGTCAGCCATCCCATGCATTATGTAGCTCGGCCAAATATAATAGATTTACTCTTATACCCTCGGCGTGGCTACTTATCTCTTCAACACCTAGAGGGGTAAAGTCGTCCAAAGCCACCTGCTCGTCTTCATCCGCGTGGAAACCCTTTGTTGCAGCAGGGGTTGGGAGTGGGTTGCCTCCCCTTCCCCAGACCCGAAGGCCACTAGAAAAGGTTCCCTTGCCTCCGTCGAGCTCCTGCGCACATGGGGGCGCCTCTGGTTCACGGCCAGGATGGCTAGTTCAGGCCCACAGGTCTGCAACCATGGTCGGCCAGCAGCCAACCAGCGGGTGCCGCGTAGGTGCAAGGGGCAAAGAGATAATGGCCAAGCTCTCTCTCGGATGATGTAAGAGCGTCATGATCTCCTCATACTTCCCTCATCGCTCAAGGGGTCACACTACCCCCCTATTAGGGTTAGAACGGATGCTAGGTTGAAAAAGATGTGAGAGGCCTGAGATCCTCTTGGATTCGAGGCTATGGGTCCAACCCTTATATAGGGGAGGGTAGCCATGCCCTAACATGCTTGCCCACGATGAAAATAAGGCCCTTTCTCTATAGGAGTCCTACTTTCCTTGTTTATGTGTAAATTCACTCTTTTAATTAATTCATTGTTTATCAATAATCCTTGGTTATTAAGGAATCTAAAAATTATCTCTTATATTCTCTTTGTGCTTGGATTTTAATCCATTGGACATGAAATTTTATTTCCTTATAGAAAATAGTATCTCTTTTTGATAACACCAAAAAGTCATTAACTATATAACACATTATTCTCATATTAAGACTTTTTTTTTTATTATTTTCTCTTCCTTCTATTCTTACCTTCTCCATTGGGAGTCCTTGAATCCCAAGAAATCCTAGGAATTCGAGATTCCTTTTTAAGGATACTTATTATTCTTCTTGATGCATCTACATCCTTTATTTCTCATTATTTTACTTATTATTTCATTAAAAGATTTCATTTCAAGGATTTCTCTTCATCTTTTATTTCCTTCTTCCTCTTTTCCTATTACTTTGATTAGAAAACACATGTAAATGAAATATACTCAATTGTGGCCACTAATGCCACTTTCTAGAGATTTCTATATATTTCTCATAAATACTTTGCTTAATATTCATTATCTTATATCTTTTTCTAATATCTGGAGTTTTCTTCTTTTCTCCTCTTTTATATCCATTATTGGATTAACAAAATAGTAGATACTACGAACTTCCAAACAAATGGGAGATTTGCAAGGAAATCCATCCTTTGAAGCAAAGCATACAACCTTCTCAATTCAAGTCCATATTCATAAAGTTATTACATTTCAATTATGAAAACACATGTAAAATTGAGGTTGTAACATCCTTCCCCTCTTATAGGAATTTGTCCCTCAAAATTCAATCAAACATATAAACAAGCAGGATAAGACTTCCTCATGTCCATCATGGCTCCCATGTGGCTTTAGCCTCTCCATGGTCCTTCCCAAGAACCTTCATCATCTTATATTCTTAAATCTGAGTGCTCTCTCACCTTAGTATCTCGTACCCTCACAAGTGACTCAGGACATTTCAGCCTCTCTCTCGAAGCTTAATAGGTTCATGGTTCAACACACAGCTCGGGTATCTCACATACTGCTCTAGATCAGACTCGTGGAACACATCATACATCACGTTATCCTAAGGGGTAAGGCAAAACATAGGCATCTCCACCAATCCATCTCAAATGGACCCATGTATCTGGGACTCAGCTTTCTCAGCTATAGCTCATAGGGGTCAGATTATCATATCACATATTCTCCCACAGTGAACTGCATGTCAGTCTGCTTCGCATCATCTCACTACTCGTGTCGCCCCTGGACTTTCTCAGCCATCGCATGATCAAAGAGACTTCATCTGCACTCACTGTGGTCTCTCTGACCTTCACAAGGTCTTTCCACCGACATCATCTTCATGAATCGGTGATCGACACAGCCTCCCTTATAGAGCTTCTTACATCCTGATACTGGCTATGGTGGCTATCATCACAACTTTCATAGGATGATAATTGTCCCCATATATCACCCTGAACGAGCACACACACTCTCATCAGACCCTCTAGTCTGGATCATGCTAACCATCAGTTAGGGGTGATAAGTTGTACTTACATCGAGTTTCTCATGTATCTACTTCCACCTAATGGAAGTGAATCTTTAGGTCATACTCAAGAACCTTTAAAATCGCATCATGGTGTAGTTGAACCATCTCTCTCTTTCTTACATGTAGTTCAACTGGATTTGTCCCTTAAAAATACTCCCTCTTTCTCTTAGATTATGTCATCTAGGTAAAGCGATCTTACCATAACCCATATTGCATCTTGACCTTCCTCGGTCCAAGGGAGACTCACCACAACATCTATAGTGATCAACTCCCATTTCCCCTCTCGGGGACTCATTATCCTCTATATCAACTCACTAGGTTACTGGTGTTCGTCCTTCACCTCTTGGAATGCATGATGACAAGCCATATGCAACTCTGTTCATTTTTCATCTTAGTCATCCAAAAGTACTACTACAACTTACTATCTTAGTAGTATGATAGAGTATGGTGAACTTAAAATCATGATCTCATGTATGTCATGATTTCTCAAGGTTTATTCCTCAGAAACCCTTAAACGCTCTAGTTGTGGGTTTCATCACCTTCTTTTCCAGAGAAGTGCATCTGAGATTCTAGAACCATCCTTCTATCACAACAAGCCCTAGGCTAGCTAACAAAGCAACCACTAACTCGATCAACGAATCTCACTATATCTGAGTGTTAGCCAAACATATCTCACAAACATAGGGTTCACCTAGACATCTCTTCCAACCTGTCCACTTGCTAGACTAGGTAGCTACGTCTCAACAAGAAAATCCATTACCACCTTTCATCCTTATGTGCTAGGTAACAATGAAGACATAGACCTCCATGTATTCGACTTATCATCTCATCTCATACTTTAGGTCTATCTTCATCAATAAAACTCAAATATCATCTTCTTGGTTATCAAACTCAAACTTATATAACTCATAAATTCCATACAACTCATAATAAGAACGTCCTTATAAGATGACTACCTTAGTTCTCTTGGTGTTTGTAAACCATCCACACATCATACACTCTACAAGGGCACACTATTATCTCTATTCCCATACATTGTAGGAACATTTCAGCTCACATCCTCATTATCCTTAGTGTATGGCATGCGTGCTACCCTATCTCTCACCCCCATAATGAGAGGAAATAAGCATTTGGTGGTAGTCCAAAAACAAAGCTCTTACCATTCCAAGAGTAGAGATGGTGCATCCCGCATTGCCGGTAGACCTTCCAATCTATATTGAAATGTACAATAGATGTCTCCACATCATGAACATCTCAACATCAGGGTTACTTCCGTGGAAAACTGGTCACCAACACACTTGGGTTGTCACACAATCCCTAGGTCTATAGGGTGTCAGCACTTTTGGGGTCATCCCTCTTCCCTTAATCATCTAGAGAGTGCCCTCCTCATTTTCCCTTTAGATCCCATGAGTTCATGAAGGTGATCAATCTCCTAACCCATGGTCCTCACACAATGATAGTTGTTACCTCCCGACCCTATGGTCTTGTGCAACTAGGGAATAAGGAGACTCCAACTCCCATCAGTATTATCCCAACCTGACCCTAGAATAGACTTAGGATTCTAACATAATACATATCCAGCTTGATACCTTACCCAAGTCTCCATCATCTCTCGTGGCATTCATGGTCTGACAAACATCCTCTCATAGGGATCATGGTGACCTACCTACCTCGGTCAGGCCCCATACTGGTTACCTCCATGGTAACACATCCATATGCACTTAGAGATGGTTATCAATGGGTCTGTTGGTTCATCCTCATACTATATACTCTCCACATAGCTTCTCAAGATCCTACAAGACCTCGTTAGGTTACCTCAAACCCAATAAAAGATGGTACATACCCTACAGAAGGGTCCCTCTCCCAAGATGGGAGGAAACTACAAAGGTCACAAACGTCCTCACGTCTAGGGTTTACATCAACATGAGCACGATTAGTCCTATCAAGCTACTAAGGCACATAGCTAACAAAAAGACCACCTACTAAACCTTACTAGGTTTCCATGGTAGGTCGTACTTGTTCTCATTCCTCAACATTGGACCATCATCATACATGCCCATGTCACCAACCTATATGTGAGGGGTTCATCAACCATATACCTTGGTCTAAGGGGTTTCCTTTTCCTCTAAACATGTGGTGTTCCATGCTCCCAAGCGTAAGAACTCAAGCATCCCTATGAACATCAGGTGCACTAGGAACTACTACTTTCCTTCTTTAGGTCTAGGAACCCTAGGTTTATTTTTATGCACCAACCATCTAACTGTGTGCTCAACTTTCCAACCATGAACCAAACATGTATGAGGTATATCATGCACGTCCTATAAACATTCCACTCAACCAACACCTCAGAGTGGAGCCCTCCTCAAGGACAAACAACTAGGTGTGAGGCCTTCCAACTTGATACTATACCTTCTGAAGGACTAAGGAACTCTTCTTCCTATCTTAGAAGGTAAGGTAGGCACCTAATACTTCCATAGATCGGTTCAAGAAGTCTCTTCCCCTTTCTAGGGTTGGGTTCCTCTAAAGGCAACCTAGATACCACTAGCATTGAAGGATCATGTACGAGACAACCATAACCATCCACTTAGGTCGTACATACCTGACTTCTCAGGGTTCCTTATATCTTGGAGTCCAAGCTTCCAACCTTCTTGCTCGGGTCTTGCTCTCTCTCTCTAGAGCTAACCCTACAAACAACCTTACCACTAGAGGTTATCTCTCTAAGAAGGATCAATCTCGCATGCATACACCTACATGGGTGAAACCTACGTCCGCTCAAGATTATACATAACTCTTGATGCTTATCTCATAAGCTATCCAACATGCCCTTTTGGGCTAGGTATCAACCTACTTCCAACACTACTATCGTGTCATCTCACATAGGCACACACCTCATCCTGGCTCATATATACCTATAAGGGTTTCTATATGGTCATCACTAACTTCATCAATGAAGGAGTTATCCTTCACCCTAACATGCACGACCCTACTTGGGTTGGGTCACCAAAAGGTATTAGGTCACCCAACCTCACATAGCTCATACTCCTCATAGGTATCCAAAACCAAAAGCATGTCAACCCAGACACATGGTCAACCATGACATCTAACTCATTATGCCATCTCTCTCTCTCTAACCACCACTTAGGGTTAGGGTTAGCATCATCCTTTGAGGATGCTCTAGGTCTCTACCTTTAATGGTGGTTTCTATTTCTAAGACAAACTCTATATTCATCCTCCTGACAAGAAGGTCTAGCCTCAGGTCTCTCTTGAGGGCATGACAACACATGTCATAAAACCTAAGCATGCAACTAATCTTCAATTTACGCTTAAACTATTAAGCTTATGTCCATTACATATTGTTTACATGCTTTTCATTAATTTGGTGCAGGATTCCTTAATCTTATCATACATACCCTTACTTCAAGAGGGTGAGGAAGAGAGAGAAAAACCTAAACGTTAGAATCTTAATTGAATTAGGGTTGAGAAGGGATGAAAATAGATGAGAGAGTCCTAAAGGTATCTTATTTTGACTCAAAACCTCATACATTGGCCAGGAAGTCACACAACATCTGGGAGTCCCCGTGACCAACTAGTGGGGTGGAGGAAAATCTTGCCAGCACCCAGAGCATGATCCTTATCTAGACACCTCTATCATCGGAAAATCCTCTAACCCTTGGGTTTTACAGAGTTTGTAAAATTTAATAATTACTAAGGATTAAATGAGGAAGCAATGCTCTAATACCAAATGTAATGACCCCACCTCCTGGTAACCCCCTATTAAGGGAGAACAAAAGGTTAGAGCCATAATCTCAATTAACCAGATCAATTGTTTGACAAATAATCAATAATAATTACTAAATTCTACCAAACTATACTGAAAAGATGGAATAAAATAAAACTTTCAATAACTTTTTAAAATCATGGATCTCTAAACTTCTATCCTCAAAATGAGTCTATTCTAACTAATCCTCCTTGTTCTTTAATTCATATATTCACAATTTATCACCTTACTATTTGTCCTTTTCAAACTTATACCTAAAACACCGACAAACAAAACGTCAGTCATCATAAATGAATATGCTGGTATGTGGGACAACCAAAATTGCACAGAGATTGTTAACAACCTAAATATCACAATTATGTTATTTTACAATCCAAATTACGTTTTCAAGGTGACATTCTCCACCACTTTTTCCATAACCCTGGAATACCCTCTTTAGGATTTCTCTTTTGTAATAGACTTAAGGCCACCTTCTCCATCCTGAGCTTGGTGCCTGGGGTCACCTCTCATGTTGCCCATTAGTCATGCAATATCATAAGGCTACCTTCTTTATCCTGAGCTTGGTTCCTGGAGTCACCTCTCATGGTGCCCATTGGTCTTCCCTCTTGGTCTTGACCTCATTGCATCATACATCATGGTGGCATCTAGGTGTGAGAATACACACTTATAAATTAACTGTGATAATCATAGTGACTTTATGAATTTCCATATATGAACATCCAATAGTTAGGTTACATTCAATTCGATCAATCATCTGAGAAAACCCCGTGAAACTAAAGTGGTTAATCATAAATAACCACATACCTGATCCATAGCAACTTGATGTCCAAGGCAAAATAATCACAAACATTCAATCAAGCAATCAACAATATCCTAAAATTAATGCATAACATCCATGTCTCATTGTTTTATTCAAAACATCCTCAAGATTGACTTGGATTCCACCTTATGATTTCTAGGCCAACTTTAGGGTTTTATTAGGGTTTTATCCTGCATAATGCTTTTATCACATTTAATGCTCTTTTAGTCCACAAACCCTAATTTCATCATCATAGGCATACTTGAATGTCAAATACGTCTAATATATCACTTTTACACTAAGACTACCATCTTTAACCTTTTAAGTCATGTCAATATTATTAAGTCCAATTATCATGTTTGGTTTCTTTCGAATTGACAACTCGTATTTCATTATAGTCCAATTCACATATGAACCCTATTTATCACTAATTCCACATTTATCCACTAGGAAACCCTAATTACCAATTTATAGGTATTTATTCACAATTAGAAACGTTTATACTCATAATAGCTTAGAATAATCATATCTCAGCTTTATTCATGGATTTGTACAATTGAAGCCATTAAGAGTCATAATTACCAAAATTAGGCTTTTAAGGCCCATTAAAGCATATTCATGTGCATGGAACCCTACATTAATCAAACTACACACAAAGATCATCCTTTTGGATCTAATGTGTCCATTTTGTAATCAACAAGTTAATATTGATTAAAAACACCCACAATACCTTTCTCACTCTTATTAACATCAATATTAGGGTTTGTTAATCATTAATGCATTAAAGTTGACAACTTTAACTACTTTTTTAATTGCAAGAGGAATTAAGCTCTAAAACTATTTTTAATGGATCCCTCATATTTTTCTGAGCAAATTTCATATATTATATGTCCCAATCCGAGAATCATTAATTAAATATGAATTTTACAAGATTCAATTACTTGGACCAATGGGATGCTGACATGTCAACCATCCCATGCATTACGTAGCTCCACCAAACATAATAAATTTACTCTTATACCATCAATGCGGCTTCTCAGCTCTTCAACACTCGGAGGGGCAAAATCATCTAAAGCCACCTGCTCGTCTTCTTCCTCGGGGAAACGCTTTGTTGTCGCTACAATAGGGGTTGGGAGTGGGTTGTCTACCCTTCTCCGAAACCCCGACAACCACTAGTGAAGGTTCCCTTGCCTCCGTCGAGCTCCTGTGCACATGGGGGCACCTTTGGTTCACAGCCAGAATGGCCGATTCAAGCCCACAGGTCTGTAACCATGGTCGGCCTGCAGCCAACCTGCAGGCGCTGCGCATGTGCAAGTGGCAAAGAGATAATGGCCAAGCTCTCTCTTTAATGATGTAAGAGTGTCATGATCTCCTCGTACTTCCCTCATCGCTCCAGGGGTCACACCCCCCCATTAGGGTTAGAACGGATGCATGGTTGAAAAAGAGGTAAGAGGCATGGGATCCTCTTGGATTCAAGGCTCTGGGTCCCACCCTTATATAAGGGAGGGTAGCCATGCCCTAACATTCTTGCCCACAAAGAAAATAATACCCTTTCTCTGTAGGAGTTCTACTTTCCTTATTTAGGTGTAAATTCTCTCTTTTAATTATTTCCTTGTTTATCCATAATCCTTGATTATTAAGGAATCCGAAAATTATCTGTTTTATTCTCTTTGTTCTTGGGTTTTAATCCATTGGCCGCAAAATTTTACTTCCTTATTGCAAATAGTATCTCTTTTTTATAACACTGAAAAGTCATTAACTATATAGCACATTATTCTCATAATAAGACTTTTTGTATTATTTGTATTTTGTCTTCCTTCTATTCTTACCTTCTCCATTGGGACTCCTTGGATCCCAAGAAATACTAGGAATTCGAGATTCCTTTTTAGGGATACCTATTATTCTTCTAGATGCATCTACATCCTTTATTTCTCATTATTTTACTTATTCTTTCATTAAAAGATTTCTTTTCAAGGATTTCTCTTCATCTTTTATTGCCTTCTTCATCTTTTCCTATTTCTTTCATTTGAAAACAAATGTAAACAAAATTTACTCAAATGTGGCCATTAATGCCACTTTCTAGAGATTCCTATATATTTCTTATAAATACTTTGCTTAATATTCATTATCTTGTGTCTTTTTCTAATATTTGGAGTTTTCTTCTTTTCTCCTCTTTTATATCCATTATTGGATTAAAAAAATAGTAGATACTACGAAATTCCAAACAAATGAGAGATTTGCAAGTAAATCCATCCTTTGAAGCAAAGAATACAACCTTCTCATTACAAGTCCATATTCATAAAGTTATTACATTTCAATTACGAAAACACATGTAAAATTGAGGTTGTAACAACAACCTTTCTCATCCTTGGGTGTTTTCCCTCTCTCACCCTCCCCATCCATGCCGCTTATCTTGGGGCCCTGACACTTGTGTGCCCTCTTTCCCTCCTTGCCGATGAGGGCACCACCATAGTGGAGTAGTGCAGGCCTCGAGCTAGATAGGCGAGGGTGATGAGCTGACGACTGTCAGATTTAGGGCCTCCACCCAGTGCTTGGCCCAGTTCAGGTGCCAATCCCCTTTGTAAATCTTGGACCTTCTTCGGTGGGTTGCGACATCCCGTGGTGGATGGCGGCGACCGGTCTTAGACGACCACCTCCCAGGCATTTTGGGGTGGTTCACAACCAGCCGGGTTATGGTTGGGCCTCTACAGTCTGCACAACGAGAGTTCCAGCCCAATCGTGGCCTCCTTTGGGTTAAAACTCCCTTAAAATTAGTTTTAAATGTGCAAACTTTCATTAGCCCTATATCCTTGATCCCTAAACCAAACCCTATGGTATTATATATATTTTTGTTCAGAAAATTTCCCCTTTTCTAATAATGCAAATATATGCTACTAGTTTTGCATAGTTCATCCTAGATTTGATAGAAACAATGCCCTTGTAGTCTTTTGATTAGTAATCAACTTCAATCAAGTGGATTTTGTAGTTTTTTATAATCCCTAGATACCTAATCCACTATATCAGTAATCAATGTCCACATTTATTGTTCTTAATGACTTGGACCACCTAAATGCTCCCTAGGTATCATTTAGACCATCTATGTGCACCTATGACTTGAAAGTGACACCTTAATGTGCATAGATGATATAACTTGATCAATGGTTGGCCTTTATCTTTAATGGTCATCACCTAATCATGCAATCTTGAAAGTCAGTAATCCTTGTTGTTCTTTATGACATATTCAACTTAGATCTTGTTCTTTTTTCCATGAATGACTCATTAAGACATATATATACTCATCTTTGTACACTTTTTGGCCTTATATAAGATGTCCACGTGCTTATATGCTTACATCTTTACACCCTTATGAAAAATGATCCCAAGATGTTGAAATATATGTGCTTGCCTTCAAATTAGACCCTATATCATTATGTAACTCTAATTTTCATGAATCAAACCCTTATACTCTCGTTCCATACGCATGATATTTAATGTGATATTAATGCTTCAGCTAATTTTTGGGCTTGAACAGTGCTATATCATACTTCAGTGTTAGATATGTTATCTTATTGACTTCAAATAAGTAGAATTATCATGCTATATCTCTACAATCTTAACTTTAACTACTTAGTGCTTCTATGGCTTGGAAATGTACAATATTGCATGATTTGACCTAGCAGTACTAGTAACGATCTTACATGTTCAACAATGATGATGATCTAAATCTCATTATTCCCTTATTTCTAATCAGACCTTATGTTTATCTGGAATTACTCATAATGTGGATGGTTCACCTACCTCTAAGGATAAATTTTGATCCTTGAATTAGGTTGATTAATGACATGCATGTAGGGAATTTGGGAATTATGTTGAACTATTTGAAACCTAGATCTAGGGAACATCCGCATGACTCTTACATCATGTTTATCTTAATCAAACCTTGTGAACTAAGACACCATGTCATATCTTTTCTTTACGAGGTTTCCTTGGTTTGGACCTTCTCTAGAATCTACCCATGTATTGTAAGTTGTACTCTACTCGCAAGGTACACTTAGTCTCTTGAACCTACTATGGCATTGGCTTGTTTGTATGTATGCTCGTATAAATGCTTGGCTAGTTAATTACTTGTTTGAGTTACTTGTTCCCTATGATTAGTATGTTCATTTTTTCTTGAAATATGTTGAACAAACCTTGAACATAATTGAACTTGTCCATTATACAAACCTAGTGTACCTGCCTGTATTCTCGGGGTAAGCGCACAAGGTTGGGCATCTAACTTGGGATGTCAAGATATGGAAGACCATGTCAATAAAAGGGTAGTTAATCATGAGCACCCTTATAGATCTTTAAAATGGGAAGTTGGTCAATGGACATAATATGTTGTTGATTATAATGAAAATACACCTAAAATATGCTTTGGATAAAATAATGTCATTAGTTGTTCTTGCCTTTTTTCATCTTCTTGCTTATATGATGTTTCTATCCAAGCAAACTTTTATAGTACTCTTAAAATATTTACTTGTCTTTTCATAGACTACGTAATGTTTTACCATTAATATGTTTTTTTTTATTGATTTTGTAGTTTCTAAATAAAGATATGCTATGCTCTAGACTCTAAGATCTCAAATGAAATGCCAATGGGGTATCTTGAATATAGAATTCGGAACATGTTTCTCTATCCCCCTTGTAGTATCTTATTACATCTTGTTGTTTCTTCTCTTACATATATACTGCCTGTGTGATACATGTGATAAGATCCATTCTAGGGACAGATTCCCCGGTCCACTCGCCTTTAGATATGTATCCATTAGGAGTGTGGACATAGAGTAACAAGAAGTTCCATCACAAAATCGTATCCGAGCTATACACATAGTCCCCTATATATGTTTAAGGCATAACAATCCTTAAAAATTTAGGAAGGACTAAACTCATTTCCACAAGCTTAGAGTGTCTTCTAGCATCTCATCTCTTCTTTAAGGACCACCAAAGACACCCAAGTAGATGATTATTAGGTAGTCTTCTCATCTCCTCATGTGATTATTCTCTTGTGACTATTAATCACATGAATTCTCAATTTTGGGTAGCTTATGCATGTGAAAAGTAAAATTCACTTGAAAATCATGAAAGTTGATTAAAATGTTAATGCCATGATTTGACTTTAAATTGAAAACCCTATTTATGAATCAAGTACTCTTAAAAGTGATGTCCTCATATCTAAAGTTTATGAACCTAAATGTTACCTGATCATATATAAGTTCTTTCTATGTTTAAGGTAAATTTTTTATATGGTGAAATAAGTTGGCAGTCGTATGTTACACCTCACTTTGATGAGGTCCCTATTGACTATACCTATGTTGTACCTATGTTGATAAATTCTCAAACATAGTTAAGCAAACTTTTTCCCTCTTTGTTATATACCATGACCATGCCACGAAATGACCATGCCTTTGTAACTCTAGAATGTGATGTGGAGACTAGTTGCAAGATGAAACTCACATATTGACTACTATTCCTCTTTGTATTCTCAATTTGAATAATATGATAGACCTAGATCTCAACCATGTACAATTTTACTCAAACTCTTGAATCCTCTATTTGACTTCTCGATTTCCAAAATCTACCCTTACCTTGATCTTAAAAGGAAGGGAATTCTCTTATGATCTTGAAGTCACAAAATCTGTAGATATGTTTTCGCTATTAATGATCATGATGTTTGAATTGTGATATCATATGATACAACTTGATAGTAGATACTTACCCTATCCAGATATGCTTGATGACTCATTATTTATGCAGACTTGTGTGCTAGATTAGGGTGGTAGTTGACTTATGAATCTGCCTAATCCATGACACTCCCCTATTATGAATTCCTCTAAATTTTATTTGGTTGATTATTTAGAATTTGTAAGGGTAACCCCTTCCACCCGATTGTGATTTCTTGACGTAATGCCTCTTTTAGGTCAATTCCTTGATGAATTTGATACTCAACCTTGAATCCCATTTAAATGACAGTCTTAAAATATGATATCATTGACTATAGTTAGTAGTTAGGTTACTAGAAAGACCTAGGTCTTGATCATTCATCAACCTTCACTACTAAAAAAAGGTCTTTAACTATAAAAAAAATTGTAGCGAAAACCCCATATTTTGTAGCGAAAGGCTTTGACTACATATTTCTTTACACATACAAATTGTAGTATATGCTCGTATAGCTAAAGCCTTTAACTATATTTTTCAAATATGTAGTTAGATAATCCATTCTCTACAAATTCATATGTATCCAGAAGCGTAGCTAGATATTGTCCTTACATATTTAAATATAGGTATAATTATAGCTAAATGTATGCCTACAATTATATATATAGTCAGTATGTAGCAAAAACATGAAGTTAATACAAATTATATGTAGTTAATGTGTAGGGAAAGGCAGCATCTACTGCACACATATATATGCAGTTGGATTATGCACTAGCTACATATGTAGTGCCACATATACATATATGTATAGTTTGATTATTCATGTATTGTGTAATTAGTCCAGAAGCTCTTTTAGTAACAACTTTGTAGTAGGTAGACCAAATTATGCTCATTATGCCAACAAACTTACTTTGATTTATATTGAAGTGTCAAATGTACATGGGGGTGACGTATACCTTGCCCCTATTACACAATGTTTTGAAAAATGATACACATATAAAAGCATTGTACTGGCATCACATTTGCCAATGAAATTCGATCAACAACACAGCTGCATTTAAATTGTGTTGGTTTGTGGGACACCAAGTTGGGTCATCTTCCAAAAAGCTATCAGCTAGGCCAATACCCCCTCATCAGCAACACGGGTGCAGATGAAGGTGTGCTACTGCAGCTACCACAACCTAGCAAAAAGCAGATGAGTTTTGTTAATTGTGGCTTGATCAACCTACAGGGACATGCTCATGCGAGACCCCAGATGTCACCCTAAAGCTATTTGCTGCATCATTTTTGAATCAGTCGTATCAACACAAGTATGATGCCAACATAGAGGATGCTATCGCCATGATCTGGGCATCTGGAATAATAAAGAAGAAAACCAAGTTTTATATGAGAATTTAGACAAAAAAAAGAGTTATATACGAGCTATAATCAACGATCATGAATAAAATTCAATTTATCAAAAGACGGATAAAGATACAACAAGTACTAATTCAATTCTTTGTTAACTGGCAGCGCTCAAAAAAGTATGGCAACATTAAATAGACCAAAAAGGATATGATAACTAATAAGTGATCAAATTGGGACTTAGAGGCCTGCACTGAAGTCTCTAAACTTTTGCATCCAATATTTTTCCTGTCTGTACAAAAAGCCATTTGATTTCTATTTTACGAAAGAGGATTACTCACTATTTGGTGAGACCCTGGATTCTCATTTCCAGAATAGGTGGCTGGTCTCTAAGAAGAAATCCTCTAGTGAAGCTCGTAAGCTCAGTCCTAGTGGTAGCTTGGAGACAATTGATGAAGAGTCTGAAGAATCTGAGTCTGCACACAGAAGTGGAGATGATATTTTGTTGATAGCAGAATGGGCCTACCAAAGACTGCCGCTTCCAATTTAATGGCTCCTTAGTCCACTGTGTACTGTAATTGATTGCGAAACAGTAACCTTTCTTAAGAGTTCAAGTTTGAGTAGAAAATTGGCTAAATATGAGAATTATATGGAATACAAGTTTCAAAGAACAGCAACAAACAAATTCCAGTTGACCATATAGTTAGCCACCAGCAGATCACAGAGCATCAGCAGATCACAACCACCAATGATGTACGCAACTAATTGATACTTCACAAAAATATGCTCATCGTAGCAGAAACTTATCCAAGTCACTTGAGTAAAGAGAAATGAACTCACAAGATAAACAAAATTTTGAGCACTTCTTACTTCAAAATATCCACCAAATATTGAAGGCACAACCCAATCAAGTTCCAAGGTGAAGCGCAAAGAATCAAGCATCAGATACCAAAGACAAACTGGATCTTAAAACATTTTAGAAGGGTGCAGATTACAAAAGGAGCAAATGCATTTTACACTATGGTCTTCAAATTCCAGATTGATGTGAAGGCTTACGAACAATATAAAACCATATGACCAATTTAATATATCTGTAACATATGAGTTTGACACATGCCTCCCAAGTTTAATTCATGTGTGAATACCAGAATACAAGGACAAAATAATCTGGAAGAGAACTAAAATGGTCTCTCAGTTTTCCTATTGTACTAGTTTACAATTTGACACTTCCAAATGAGCTAAACATAGCCCAAAGACAACAAACCAAATCATAAAGAAGGTTTGGTAACACATATCTATTTATTTCAATGTCAAGTTCACTACTCAGGGAGTACAAAAGCATCATCATTCAACTAAATCAGATTGAGACTCATTGGTCTCACCAATTTGCCAATTGGTGTTATTCACATTGCTATAATAAATCTAGGACCAACTTTTACTCAAATGCCTCCAATCACCACTATGAAAAAATATTGTATCCATAGATATTCTTTCTGAAGAACCATACAGACCACTCACAATTCTCTTAAATGGCAGGAATCTGGAAAATCATAAAGAAATATTCTCCCTTTAATCCACAGTTACCTCCATGGTTGAATGGAATCCCCATTACCAATTCTATATGCAATGTGTGGCAAGATAATGTGTATGTGTCTAACCAACTGCCTCCCCGAAAACTTTGGATGAAACCTAACATTTTCTCATCTATAGCTAGAGGACTCATATACTGTTCAGACTTGTTGAAGTGTTATATGCATACTTAGATCGGTAGTTAAGCTTTACCAATATGATAGGAAAGGTACATGAGAAATAAAAAAATTACATGCTATATAAGTACGGATTTATCTGATGGTCAGCCAGTATAGTGATGAGTGCCTCAGGTCAACTTATGAAAATATGTATGCAAATGAGATGATCAAACTGCAATATTCAAGTTTGACACTGTCAAAATATATTGAAGCAGTTGGATCATTGTCATGTCCAAATTTAAAAAGGGGAGTTTAAACCCACAATACTTCATGTATATGTCATATATTTGTTCAGTTTTGTCACTGGATGTAACAAGGTGTGAAGGCAGGAACCTCGTTATTGAGTATAAACAATATGATACTTATGTAAAATTTAAATGGTTACCTAGTTGAGCATCAAGCAAATGGTCGTACTGTACTCAAGTACTAACATAAATGTCTGATTGGTGTTTCAGTATGAAGCAATCCTTAGTCCAGTACGTTTAGTACTAAAAGTATATGGGGAATAAATAAGGTGCACTAACTATTTTATGTTAGAGACGCTTAATAGTGACAATGTTAGTATACAAATGGCACAAAACAAAACAAGAATGCATACCTTGGGATCCTTAAATACCTTATCATAGAGTTCCTTATAGATGGGATGCATGGGGTCGACCTTGAGGACATTATTCCTTGTATCGAGCTTCTTGTTTGAATCAGATAAAGTATGGCACTGTCCATATTATCAGGAATTGAAAACCATATAAGTATATTTCCCATAATAAGGATGATATTATTTTATTCGAGTTTGGATATCCTTACCATATTGTGACTCCTTCAAGGGATTTTTCCATTTGCCAATTAGTGAAAGAATTCTTTCACTTGTTTACCAGTGGAAACAAATTTCTTATTGATATATCATTTATATAAGATAAAATCACTAATTACATGAATTCAAAGTTGCATATGCATATAAATGCTAATAATAATAGCTAAAAGTATAAGGTAACACAATTTGTGCTTATGTGTGTGCTTGTTCACAGTATTGAACAATAGTTCAAGTTCATATCACATGAAATTGTTGGGTTGTTGGTACTAAGCATCTCTAGGAATGTACCAATTAAGTTGTATAGTATGCTTCTCTAAGATGATCCATATATACATGTTCAAAGTATTAAGTAAGACTTATACCTCAAAACTACTACACATTTTGATAAGAAGTCATGCTTTTTAGGGAGAAAAAAATATATTCAACCCAAATTAACACTGACCAATGTGGTATGAGTTTTATCTCATGGTGTAAAGCAACAAGACCAAGAGAAGTAGGAGATCTAGGAATTAAGACAATACGAGAAATGATCAAGGCTCTGCTCAGGCAAACTTATTGGGCACATTTGAATAACTGTCTTGTCCACTGGTGTGAGGTGATGATTGATGAGAGCTAAATAATATCACATCCATTCCAAATCTATCAGTAGGAAATTCAATAAGGCATTAAGGTGAGATCAGTAGAACGATCTTCAGCAGAAGATTTACAAGCATGCAACACCTACTGAGAGGAAAAGGATTTGCAGCAAGTTACTGAGTTAAGTCATGCAGCAGAAACAAAGGAAGACAACTTCACACAAAAGATGACCACTACAACTATGTAAATTATATCCATAAATTCTTAGGATATATTAGCTCTAACACTTTGTAGAAGCACTTGGGTCCCTTGTTTAGTGTCTTTAGAGGGGACTACTTTTTTGACAGACCATGTACTACGAATCATGAACTTAATTTATAGGTGAAAGATGCTTCTTGTTCTATCTAAACAAGCTCCCAGTAGCAGAGTGAGTCACATTGATTTATATGATTAGTATGAATTCAGAATAAGGATTTTTTACTAATGTGTTTCACTTATCATATAAAAGGACCAGGTGTAGGTTTTTTCCTAGTGATGTGTTTGATGGAAAGCATATTTGTTATCTGTTTCAACCATCATCAGTAACTAGTTCTTGAGGTAGTCTACCAAGAACTTAAGATCTAGCACAAAAACCAACTTGGGTCCTTAAGAAAGTCAACTAAGAAGAACAAACAGGGTACGTAGACAGTAAATTTTGTCTTAAAAGACAACTTTTGTTTGCAAATGTATAACACACTTTTATTTCACTAAGCTAGTACATACTAGAAGTACAGAGGCAGTGACAATATGATATTTACCCAAATAGAGAATTTGATATTTAAACCTTTAGGGATGGAATCAAAATAGTTCTTGAATATTTTCCAAATATGCTAAATTAAAATCATGAAAACTTGTTTGTCAAACTGTTATAAGATTCAGATATGATTTTATTTTCCTAAAAGAAATCATATAATTATGAAGAAAATGAAGAAGAGAAATTCAATTGTAGAAGATGCTCAAGGCCTTGACTTTCAAGGATGGAAGCAGTTATTGTGACACTCCACATAGATCCCTAACCAAAGTTGTTGGAATACTAGACAACTTAACGTGTGTAAGTTTGGTTAGGTAGTGATCGGTTAATAAAACAACTTATGGACCAAGAAGAACCTCAAGGTAAATGATATACTATATTGAATCTACTTAAAAGAGGAAAAGCAAAAGGAAGTAGAACTAATTTTCCAATGCTTGATGACTGAAATGTAATGCATAATTCTAGAATAAAGGAATGAAACTGTTAACTTTCAAGTCAGCAATGTGATGCAGTAGAAGAAAAAAACAATCATCATTGCATATCAAACCATTGAATAAAATGTGTGTCTAGAAGTTTGATATAATCTTCATCAAAGTATTAGAATCTAAAGACTAAAATATGTACCACAAAATATTCTGCCAATGGAAAACTTATCACATGCACACCGGCCTAGGCATAGAAACTTTAAAATAAAAACAAGAAAATAATGTTAATGGAACATTTATAAATAAATCATAATAGAAGAAATTCCAGCAGAGCAAAAACATATCAATCTTAGGATTTTCAGACTAATATCAATACATTCCAACATAGCAAAAACCTACCAATTCCTCCTGAAACAACAGAAGAAATTCTAGTGGTAGAGCAATCAGTTGAGCTCCATCAAAGACAACCCAAAAAGATTCAATAGAATCAGAGTCAATAAGAGTAAACCAATTATGCTAGACAACTAATACACAGATAAAACTCCAGCATAGTATATCTAAGTTTGTAATGAGCTAAGGATCTCAGATTTCATAATATTCCATAGGTAAAAAAAATTCATTTTCTTGTCTTTATGAACTCTAATATTCCTCTCTCTATCTCTATCTCTCATCTCTCTCTCCCTCCCTCTCTGGGTGTTGTGAAGGAAAACAAAACTAGTAAAATGATTCTAATATGAGGATAAATTATAAAGGTCATCTCTGCAATGGGGAACAACAACAATGTTTAAGGAAATAACAATTTCTTCCCATAGTAGTTTAGAGTCTTTAGAGTAAGAATAATCCAACTAGTTTATACATAGTGTAGTGGGGAAAAATGCAATCAGAACATTGTCTTGTCCAATGCAAAAGAGAAACTTATCATGTTCTGTGAATATAAATAGCATACCAAAACGTTTTGTGAAAAGCATGATGTACATAACATGGTAGGCTTTTGAGCTTACCACATAAGATTAATAATGTCATTTTATTCCATCTAAGAAGTTCATAATTTTGAATTCACATTCATTAGCTGCCAAAATTGAAATTCAACGAACCCAGTGTAGTAAATGAATTTCTTAAACTAAAACAATAAAAAGAGAAAAAAATTTAAAAGGAGGAGGGAAGTGGAGAAAATATTGAGTCAAATAGGAAAAAGAAAAGAAGTAAAACATGATGTGGCCTTGTAGCCTTAGTAGAAGCAACAATAGTTGAGGATTGAGATGAGTTGACATACACTAATAGGAATGTGAGTGAAATTCAGAATCCAATTATAAATTTATTATAAGTTGCATTCAAATTAGAGGAAACAAGACATGTATTCGTAGTGGTTATGGTAAAGAGAATAAACAAAATGAATGGACTATATACCATACATATTTTGAAGTTTGCATCTAATTAAATTTCTAACAACAAATTGATATGATTAGCTATTCAATCAACAACATACCAACCTCACCAGATCACAACACATCCATAACTTCAAAGAAAGATTCAAACCAACATTCATCAGCCCAGGCCCATCCAAACTAACAGAATCTGCTGCACCTATCTTCACAATTATCTTGTCTTCAACTGAGCCCTGCAAGATCTTATATATGTAGAATCTCAATAGTCATTCCCTACTTGTTTTGGTGAAATGGAACCCGATTAGGTTCTTTCTTGGTTAAATAAATGAGGAAGTCAAATGGATACAATTGAGTGCATAGGCAGGTGCAATTATCTAGCTAACTTACAAGAAGAATGTTACAGTATGATAATACACCTCTAAAATAGCTTTTTCCCTCAGTATGTAAAAATAATTTAAATCATATGTGAAAAAATCAACCAATTTTTTATTTTGGCTTGTTACATTGTTGTAACTTTGCTTAAGCCTTTATTTCTGTTGAATTCATTTCTGGAAAAGAAGCCAGCTTGTTTCTCTCATCTTGTCTGTGTACAGAATCAAGAGTTACTTTATTCAACACCTCTTTAATATGAAAGGTAACATAAACTTCCTGCCTCACATGTGAATATTCATAAAAGAGGTCTAAATGTTAACCAATACTATAGAATATTGTGGTCCCCAAGCTAGAGTTAGTAGATTTGATGGCAAATTTTCTGACTTGGCCTTCTCTTCAATCTGTATACATTATGAATTGAGTTATTAATACAATGCTCTAACAATATTAAATGAAATTAATGTTATAGACTTACATGCTTCTTAAACCAATCACTAAAAGTGTTCATATGAATATTACTGATTTCCCAATGTCTTGCACGCAGATTCAATTTCTTCACGTGGCGAATGTGTTCCCTGCTAACAGGTACATAAGTCGTGCGTACAAACATATAACGGTGAGCATGCATATTTCTTAATAATTTAATGAACTCACTCCATGAACGGTTCAACTGCAACACAATTAGATAAAATATACTGATGTGCAGTTTTCAGCATCACATCTTCAAGATAAATAGGAATACTCTTTCCTATTCGACGCCCTTTGTGTGAAAATATAGACCAATCATCATCAATAACAATATCATCATCTTCAATATCATTTCTAGCCAATTTTGTGAACCTTGTCTCTACCCCAGAGAGATACCTTGAACAAAATGTTACACATTCGTCTGCCAGGTAACATTCTGCTATGGAAGCTTCTGGAGAAGCTTTATTCCTCACATATTCTTTCAAAGTTTTCAAGTATCTATAATGATAAATAGAATTTGTTTAAAATAAAAAAATATATTTGATAAAATTTTAGTGAAACAAATAGTAAAAACATACTACCTTTCCACTGGATACATCCAACGATAAAAATGTGGTCTAGCTATCTTAGCTTCTCGTGGAAGATGAATGACCACGTGCTCCATTATGTCAAAAAATGAGGGTGGGAAAATCTTCTCCATGTTGCATAGAGTCACCACAATTCTAGATTCTTACTTCTCAATAGCATACGGATTTATCTCTTTTGAGCATATGTCTTTGAAAAATCTAGACAACTCAGTTATCACAGTTATGACGTTCTTGCTCGGCAACGCTACCCGTAAAGCCAATGGCAGAAATTGTTGCATTAATATATGGTAGTCGTGACTCTTTAATGCCAACAATTTTCTTTCTTTGATGTGTGCATTTCACGAGATATTGGAGGAATAACCATCTGGAACCTGTACAGACTTCAAAACTTACAGAATAATTCTTTTTCCTCTTTTTTCAAAGTAAAACAAGAAGGTGGAATAATGTTCTTACTTCCCTTCTTGATAATGTGCAGTCTAGGTCTTATTCCCATCTCTAAAAGGTCATAACATGATTTTTCATTAACCTTTGACTTGTCCATCCCAAGTAACGGGTGAATCAAACTCTCACATACATTCTTTTCAATATGCATTACGTCAAGATTATGACGAATAAGGTTGTACTTCCAGTATGGCAACTCAAAGAAAATGCTTTGTTTTTTCCAATTGTAAGGCATATTTTCTACATCTCTGGTTTGAACTAAAACTTGATTTCCAGACAACATCTTTGGAGCAGGTCTTAATTCTTCTTTTCCATCAAATGAGGACATATCCCTACGAAATTTATGATCCATCGAAAGGAACCTCCTGTGGCCCATGAAACATTGTTTCCTACTATGTGGTAGTCTAATAGACCACGTGTCCTTATTGCAAATAGGGCATGCATCATACCCACTAGTTTACCAACCAGATAAGTAACCATAGGCAGGGAAGTCATTTATCGTCCATAGTAAGGCGGCACGCAATTTGAATACAGCTTTACGATCAACATCGTAGGTATCAACACCAACTTCCCACAGTTCTTTCAACTCTTCAATCAGAGGTTGTAAGTAGATATCTATCATCATTCCTGGTTGAATTGGACCAGGAATAATCATAGAAAGGATAAAATTAGGTGTCTTCATGCATAACCATGGTGGCAAATTGTACGGAATCAATATTACTGGCCAAATACTATATGAGTTACTCATCATGCCAAATGGATTAAATCCGTCAGATGCTAAACCAAGACGCACATTACGAGAATCAGATGCAAAATCAGCATGCATGTTATCAAATGTCTTCCATGCAGGTGAATCTGTTGGATGTCTTAAAACTCCTTCCTTGGTGCGACTTTCATCGTGCCACCGCATTAGTGGTGCGACTCTAGAGGACATAAACAATCTCTTCAACCTAGGAGTCAATGGAAAGTAGCACATAACTTTAGAAGGAACTCTTTTCTTTTTAATTCCCATACTTTGTGCACCGTCTACATCAGTTTCAGTCTCTATATATCTAGAAACATGACAATGTGGGCATGAGGTATTATTTGCAAACTCCTTGCAATACAAAATGCAATCATTTATACAGGCATCAATTTTCTCGTAGTCAAGACCAAGGTCCCTAATTATTTTCCTTACTTCATAGTATGAGCCAGGCAACGTGTCACCCTCAGGAAGCAAATCCTTCAAAAGTTCGAGCAGCTCAGTAAATGATTTATTGCTCCAATGATTGCTACATTTTATATGGAACAACCTCACGACGGTATACAACTTGGAATATGTCTTATTTCCAGGATACAACTCTTGTGCAACAATCTCTAACAATTTGTAGAATTGCTCAGCTTCTTCGTCGTCAACAAATACAAATGAATCATCGTCGTCGTTGTCCATAGTTTCTCGACAGTTTTGGACTCCATATGCATCGTGCAACATGTCTCTCATATCATCAAACGGCATGTTGTCTTGCATAGAAGAATCTTCTGTGGCATCAGAAGAAGTCTCACCATGAAAAATCCAATCAGTATAGCTGCTGAGAAAACCATTCCATAACAGGTGCTCGGTTGTCACTTGACAGTTGTGTCTTTGTGTATTTAGACACTTTTTACAAGGGCATAAGATAGTCTCATTCCTACTAGATTTTTTGAAAGAGTCCTCTATGAATTTGACTACCCCAGTTAAGTACTTTGTACTGGTCCTGTCTTCCTCAATTATCCAGCTTTTGTCGATCATACATCCCTAGATAAAGGTAAGTAAACACATCAATATAATCAATATATACGTAGAAATTATTAATCAAATGGAAAGATTTTAAAAAAATTAATAATAAAGAAGGTAAAAAAGTATACATAAATTTAACACAATGAAAAATTAAATATATAAATAAGTAGAAAATCAATAAAGTATAATACCGATCATATTATACATTATATACTACATAATACTTTGACAAGCCATGTATATATCTATTGTTGTATGCGTGCATGCATTTTGTGAAGAAGGTATTAAGCTATACATTTGATGGTACAAATACTTCAGTGCAATTGATACTATTGTTCAACATGTAACTAACATGATTCCTTTCTCTCATTTACATCTAGAAAACCCCTTGTGATTTAGATATGCAAGATGCATGTATTCGTCACAGTTAGAGTGACCACCCAAATAATCTAGAAGAGCATCACACTTGCAATGGCCATATCAATAATGTGCATTTTTTTTGGTAAAGGTATTGGCTCTGTTGTTTCCATCAAGATTTTGTAGTTATTGCATTATGTCTTCTAATGGTGCAACTTGCACTATGTGCAAGTTATAAATCAAAATGACACTTTACGAGAATAACTTATGTCCTCTGTAATGCAGTTCTGCTATTCCATTGAGCTTGACAACTGTAATAACAAATCTATGTCTTAGTTGTGACCATTATTCTGTGCATAGATTTGAGTGCTTCATTTCTTTATTTAGTACTTCATTTTTAAACTGCACATATGGTAAATTGAATTCCAAGAATGTTGACGTATATGCCAGTGTCAAAAATTAACCCTCACTCCTGATTGCGCACCTGAATATGCATTGTTTTTATAAATTTCAATTTTGGTTCAGGCCACTACGGATAGAAAACAACAATGTTGAAGTTATAAAACAGAAGCTCCTTGTAATTTTTCTACTCGCATCCCCATGTTTCAGTCACATACAACTTGAATTGTTTAGGGGTCGTTTAGTTTGTAGGGCAACAAGACATGAAACACATTGAGTCCTGCTTTTAATGTCCCTCTAGGTGTGCCTCAAAACATGTTCAAATGCCCATTATGCATTAACTTTGATTTTCTCCACTTTTGTCACTTTGACAGTTGGATAAATCAAAGACTTTCTCATCATATATTAGCAACCTTAATATAATTAGGTTAGCACACTGTCAGCATGCAATTACTTAGATTGACTCTCATGAGTTCATCTTTTGGAGCCTTGTCTTATTATCAGCTGACATTCAGCCAAATTTTTTGGTAAGGAATGGAGTCGATTTCAATTCAGATTAGGAGATATGATATAATAGAGAAAATTAGGATTGGGTTTATTTTTATTCTTGATATTGGTGGCATTAAGAAAGTGGACATATAACAACTTTTCATATGCAAGTGACCATTTTTTTTCTTCTGTTAGCTGGATTATGTATAAGCATTCACTCCTGAGTTTAATGGGTTATGATAATTGAAATTCCTGCTCTAACTCATATTCATATATCTCTTACTTCGCAGCCATGTTAGCTTTAATTGAATTGATTTGTTGGAAGATGGTAATTATAAAGCTCATGATCTAAAGGAATCCGGTTTGTAATATCTAAATGTATTATTTAATTCATGATATAAAGAAATGAAAGAAAACAATAATGTGATCTAAAATTTAGTACTAATATACCATGGTCTATATTTGTCTATGTATATCTCATATCGTTTGTGTCAAGTACACAATTCAGTGCTTTTAGAATCAACTGGTCAAAGATTTAGAATGTAGAAGGATACACATACTGGTTTTGGAAATTTATTTCAGTAATCCTTCAGGTGATTTCCATTTCCCTAAAATAAGAAGGTCTTTTTCTCCTACACTATAATCCTCTCATGGATGATTTTAGTTTTGGAACTCCCACTCACCTTGTTCTCCTCCCATACACCCATGATCTCCTCCCCTCTAGTTGTCTTGATCTCATAGTTTGCCTGAGAGTAGGGGTTGGAAGGAATTAGCCCTATAAGAAACAAGAAAGGGGAGACTAAAGGATATAGGTTGAAGCACAACTACACATGTTCAAATTCCCCAAATCTAGTTTTTTGTGCTTTTTGTACTTTTTTTTCCAGATTTCTTCCCTTTTAGCAACCCAAAAGGGTCTGCTACTGTTGTGCAATATACCCATGTAGCTGGTTCTAGATGCAACACTATTTAGGGTGTCAAATACTAACAAAAAAAGTATTCAGGGCATCGTAAACATCAACAAAACTGCAATGCTCCCTCTTTATGATCAACATGTATGAAGGTGTCTCACTTTTGTTTTGAATCTTCTAATCCTTTTGAAGCTCCAAATATTCACATAAGAACTCGATCTAGTTACATAATGAAAACATTTCGCTAGGTATTCTCTTTTACAAGGCATCAATAAAGACTCCTACACTCATAGTTGGTTTAGTATTTTGGAATGTGATTCAATAATAAAAACAAGAGTAATTTCTTTGTAACATACAACATTTTCTAAATCTTGAAGAGAAAATGGGCAAAATTTAGTACCCCGATAAAAGAGGAGAAATTACTAAATCCAATGGGTACAATTTTATTCATGTGGTAAGAATATGGTCCTACTATTTTGAAAGCTCAGAAATTCATGAAGAACTGTCAAGCTTGATGTATTCAGTTTAAACTTTTCAACTTGAAAGTAAGTATGAATTATATCCAAAAGTTTATGTACTATCGGATGAATCATTTAGATGATTTCCCTGGCGATCACACATTCTTAACTTATCAAAATTTAAAGTTTCATGGACATTTCAACAACAGATCAAGTACAATCTATTTTTTAATGGACTGTAGAAGGCATGGAGATACTTGAGATACATCATTTATATTTAAGATACTTAAGATACATCATTTATGTTTAATATTATGTCATTTTGAACCTTTATTGATAGTCCCCATATGTTTTAGGTCTCTTTGTTGCTCTCTTTCATTTTGTCTTAAATTTTAGTAAACCACTTGAATCCAAACATGTTTTGCAATTAATCCTAACAATGTAAATAAATATAAATAAGTGTTTATTAACTACTAATTACATACAAAGTCACAAACATGACAAAACCATTTGGAACTAGTCAATTAATCAAATACACAAATTTAAAAGCAGTGTAGTAATATTTTATTCGTTATCCTTCTCACTTTGCAATGATAATATCAGTCCAAGCTTCATCCCTTGCCATCTTAATTTTATCATCTTCACAAACTCAATAATGTGGCACATGAACCCTTACATCATTTAGCCTTACACTTATGGAGTTATGGGTTCATTTCATAAATGTGAATCAGTCATTTCTACATGACTTCTAGAATAAGAAAATGAACATCTACAAGTGCAGGCTCACGTGACTGAAAGAAGAAGGTGCTACTTTAATAAAGGATGTGTTCGACATGATCAGTTAGTTTATGGAAAGAATGATTTCTTAATAAATATATAGGAATATATTAATCTAGGTTTCTATAATTACATATTATTGTTCTAAATATTCTAAAAGATTTCTCTTAGTGGAGAGCATTAGAGAACCAACAAAGCATACATTTGCAACAACTTCCATTGCCTTGCAAGGGTCCCCTCTAAATCTGTTGGATAAACTAATAATTAGCAACCTATAGAAATATCATGGTAAGGTAGTATATTACTGATTGATCACTAAGCTATATTAATATCTCCACATCCCAATTCCTTATCTCTAACTTGCAGAAGTTTATCATTTGATCAGTTGAAATTGGCTTCTCCACCATGCTCTACATCCCTACCCTTGTCCATAATCCTTCAATTCAATGTTAGTGATTTCTCTCTCTAAGGAACCTTATCAACTCCTACATGCTCACAATTAATCCTCGCCTAGTGAAATAGGTTGCAACTTATATAATTAATATCTGGGAACAACTAAACATCTATGAGTATATAGTCATCTCTGATCCTATGCATCAACATCCACCTAACTTTGTTTCTAAAGAATAAGAGATTAAATTTTAAGCTAGAGAGGCCAATTTTTGCTTCCAGAACTTCCCACATGTTGTGTAAAATGTATGCACCTACTACAGTCTACACATTATTTACTTCTTGTTCTCTATAAAAGGGCATACCAATAGGTTAATTCATTTACAAAAGTCTAACCTTGGTAAGAACTTTGAAACATACATTTGTTCCAATGGGACCTCCACATTAATAAAAATGAGCGCCCTAGTTTTGGTTTCAACTTATTTACACATGATATGGTTCCATTGTGACCTCCACAGGAAAGGAATGAGCACCCAGCTCTTTGGTTCAGCTACCAATACTCCTCTTCTTTAGACATTCTTCAAGAACAGGGCTTCCCCCAACATGAGTTCGAGGATGTAAATGAATGGTGTCAGCTCCAACAGTAAGTTCAAGTCTTATATGTTGAATATATCATCAACTTGACCACTAAACATCTAATAATCTCTATCTATATGAATGTATAGATGCTATTTTATTATACCATCATATTACTACAATAATTTGTTTAATTTATGTTATGGTTAAAATGAAATAATAGGAGAAGTGCTTTATAGCATGGTTGTCATCATTTCTTCAAGTGATATACTGTCATACTGCCATTATTAGTCCTATAATTAGTTATTTGAACACACTTACATTCTTTCTTGATGGAGTTCAATTTCAGATGTGAAGATGGTAGCACGTGAGTATACTGACACATATGTGCAACCCTTAATAATTGTAAATGACACATATGTTCTTCTTGAAGAAGATAATTGTTTTTCCTTAATAATTGTAAATGAACAATAACCCTCACTTATATAATGTGAGGGGAAAATTACGAGTAAAGAAACAAAAGCAAACAAATATTAATAGGAAATATTTCAAAATTTATCTAGGTCAGATTTGAACTTTTGGCTCCTATAATGGTCTGATGTGGTTTGGAACTTTTCCTTTATCTTGTTTGGTCATCCTTTTGCTGAAGTTGTAGTACTGTTTGTGCTCCATGATGACAGTTGGTAGGTCGTCAGTTAATTCTCTGCATATGGTGTTCTTAAGGTTCCTCGTTATTAGTTGTTTCATTGTCCTATATAACTAGCCACCATGGATTTTTGTGGTAGCAAAGTCGATGGGGTTGTTGTGTCTATGCAACTATGTGGGATACTAAGTGTTGTATGCACTATCAATTCTGAAGACTAGTATCTTAAGAAAGAATCTCAATACTGTGATACCAGTGAGGAGGTATGAGGTGAGATAAGTTCTTGTTTGCATTCGTCCTCCATTTCTTACTGATGAGTATGCAATTTTTCTAGGGCAGAATGATAGTGCCAACTATTTGTTGCTTTAAGAAAGCTTCCTCTTGGTAAACATATCTCTCTACCAAATGAGATAAGGTGGTTTCAAATGCTGGTGGTTACTAGTCAAACCTGATTGCTTTTTTGTTTGAATTACTTAAATATTTTCAACCTAATGCTACTACCATTCTGAATCCACATATTTCTTATAGGACCATTAGTGATATTCTGCTAGCTCGCTAGAAAGTACATGGAATGTAGATGATTGCATGGAGAACAAGCTCAAGTAGTTTTCTATTTACACTTATTGATATATATTGATAGCAAACTCAGGTAGATTTTTTAGTTCTTTCTTTTGAGTTACTTACAACTAGTAAACATATCATGCGTCTGACATTAGGTTTACTTACCTAGTGACAATGTAATACATCATTTTCATCTTGATATGTGTCTGACATTAGGTTTACATTCCAAGCGTCTGAACAAAAAAGTCCCTAGACACAATGTTCATGTTGTTGTGGCTCTAAAACTACTATGACATTAGTTATACTTGCCAAAGGTCAGAACAGGAGAGTGCCTAGACATAGTAAATTCTTAACTCTAAATTTAAAAAGAAAATTTCATGCATATGAATACTCCATGGAGTGCTTCTCTTGGTTCTTAGTTCATTGGGATTGAATTTGATCGTAGTGTGACAATGGTCGTTTCCACCTAAGGGAGTAGAAACCGATAGGGTAACCACTCCAAGGGCACCAACCTATTGGTCCCCACCCCCATAGCCAACAACCACTCCAAGGGCACCAACCTACTAATCCTTAAGAAGTGGGAGATGGGAGAGCCTCTTGAAAAGGCAAAGATAATGGAAATTCTAGTTTGGATCAAGTTTCCCAACCTACCTTGGGAGTTTGGGATGAGGAGATGCTTAGTATGATCAGAAGCCTGAGATGCCACTGCATTGAGTCTGAATAATTGTGATGTGCTTAAAAATAACCATTGCCTACTATCCCTAGTCCAAATCCTCTAGAAGTGGTGATTGATGATGATGGCGTGCCCAAAAATTTCATAATAGAGCATATAAACAAGATACACGTATTCACTCCTCTACATAAATATTAAAAATTGACTCCATGATCGATCAGCAAACAAATGACAATATGATCTCAGAAATAGAAGAAAAGGAAGTGTAGTCATCTCAGACTTACAGAAATAGAGGTCTGA
Source organism: Alisma plantago-aquatica (assembly GCA_963693085.1). Taxonomy (NCBI): domain Eukaryota; kingdom Viridiplantae; phylum Streptophyta; class Magnoliopsida; order Alismatales; family Alismataceae; genus Alisma; species Alisma plantago-aquatica. The sequence continues at coordinate 231,237,741 of OY856412.1, read as the reverse complement.
AGACCTTGGGGATTGTCTACGACAATGGAGAGGCAGTAACCTTGGGATGAGGTGGTGACTTTGGGAAGGGCCGACGATCTTACAGAACAGGCGAGCACTGGACGGGGGCAATGATCGCTTGAAGATATGAACTATTCAGCGGGCGAAGCTGGACGACAAGTTCAGGATCCACGCCGGTTTTAGGTCTTCATCCTGCCAATGCAAGGATTGGGATGTGCTGAAGCTCGCGCGATCGGGCGTGACAGTTAGTCAGATAGCGTGATCGGCGGCCGATTGAGTGTGTGGGAGAGAAGGAGATAGCGGGGAATAGAGAGAATGGGAAACTGGGATACGCGGGATCCAATACATGTGCGCGGGAGAGGAGCGAGATCGGTGGCCGATTGAGTGTGGGAGAGAAGGAGATAGCGAGGAATAGAGAGAATGGGAAACTGGGATGCGCGGGTTTAATTGGATCCAATACATGAGCGCGGGAGAGGGGTATTGTTTAGTAAATTTAGCTACAAAGTAGTGTTTACATCTAAAATAAAGAGGACAAATGTAGTTGAAGTTGATCAATCTTATTGGCTTCATTTATTTTATTTATATTTATAAGAAATGTAGCTAAAATTGGCTTTGACGACATATAGTATATATGTAATTAAATAAATTGTAGACAATTCATGTATTTTTTGTAGTACTTGAAATACTGTGAAAATGGACTCAAAAATTGATATCCCAAAAAGTTGCTTGTATCTCAAATGTTTCTAGAAATGTTGCTCAATTTTTGCTCGATTGTTGTATATAGATTGTGGATCACCCCTGAGGAGTAATTAGAAATCTAAACCCTAATTCTTATATGTTTGGATCTATGACTTTTATGTCCAAAATCAACTCTCGATATTGCATAATGAAATATTTACTCATGATTATTGATCTTGGTTTGACTAGACTTTTATGATCACTCTCATTAGACCTTAAGATCACCCTCAATATATAACTAATGACTTTTTAGTTCCCAAATCTCAAAATTTTGAAATTATGACTGTGTTGATTCGATCGATTTATGACTTGAGGGTGAGCTCCATGTGGACTAGGGTGGTACCTTCCATTGATTTTGAGCATGAAATTATGATGTTGAAATGTGATGTATGTCTAGAATTGTAGAAATATGAAATATCAATCAAGGATGTATAACCCCACCCAACCCAATGTAGAATCTAGAACCCTAGAGGTTGGGACTAAAAGTCATGATGTACTCTTGATCAAAAGAGCTCTATCCTTTGACCTGACAATGTGATCTGTCCAAATTTGTGATATATTGGATGTCCAAATTTGTGATATATTGGATGGCGGCCACCGGTCACGGGCGAACACCTCCTAAACATTTGGGGGCAGTTTGCAACTAGCTGAGTTGTGGGTGGGCCTCTGTAGTCAGCCCAGTGAGAGTTCCAGTCCAAGCCCAGCCTTCTTTGTGGTAAAACTCCCTCAAAATTAGTTTTAAATGTGCAACCTTTACTTATCATCTTGTTCAAAAAATCACCCCTTTTCTAATGATGCCAATATCTACTACTAGTTTTGCATGGTTCATCCCTAATTTTGTAGAAATGATGCCCTTGTAGTCTTTTGATTAGTAATCAACTTCAATCATGTGCTTTTTGTATTTTTTGTGATCCCTAGCTACCTAATCCCCTAGATCAATAATCAATGTCCACCTTCACTATTTTTAATGTCTTGGACCACCTAAATGTACCCCAAGTATCATTTTGAACATCTTTTTTCACCTACGACTTCAAAGTGACTGCTTAATGTGAATATATGCTATAACTTGATCAATGGTTGGCCTTTAGCTTTAGTGGTTATCGCCTAATCAAGAAATCTTGAATATCAATAATCCTTGTTGTTCTTATGACATTCAACTTAGATCTTGTGCTTTCTTCCATGAATGACTCATTCAGACATATATACTCACCTTTGTACGCTTTTGTGGCCTTATATGAGATGTACATCTGCTTATATGCTTGAATCTTTAAAACCCCAAGATGTTGAAACATATATGATGACCTTCATATCAAACCCTATATCATTATGTAACTCAAAATTGCATGAATCACACTCTTATACTCTCGTCCCATAAACATGAAATTTAATGGGATATTAATGCTTCAGATAATTTTTGGGCTTGAACCTTGCTTGATCATATTCCAATTTAGATATGCTATCTTATTGACTTTAAATCAGTAGAATTATCATGCTATATCTCTACAATCATTACTTTATCTACATTGTACTTCTGTTTCTTGGAAATGTACAATATTGCATGATTTGACCTAGTAGGAGTAGTAACGATCATGCATGGTTAAACTATGATGATGATCTTAATCTCATTATTCCCTTACTTCTAATCAGATCTTATTTTTATCTAGAATTACTCATAATTTGGATGGTTTACCAATATCTAAGGCTAAATGTTGATCCTTGAATTGTGTTGATTAATGAAATGCATGCTGGGAAGTTTGGAAACTATGTTGAACTATTTGAAACCTATATCTAGGGAACATCCACATGACTCTTACATCATGTTTATCTCAATCAAACCTAGTGTACTAAGACACCATGTCGTATCTTTTCTTTGCTAGGTTTCCTTGGTTTGGACCTTCTTTAGAATCTAACCATGGATCATAAGTTGTACTCTACTCGTGAGGTACGCTTACTCTCTTAAACCTACTATGGTATTCTCTTGTTTGTATGTATGCTCATATAAATGCTTCTCTAGTTAATTACTTGTTTGAGATACTTGTTCCCTATGATTAGTATGTTTTTTTTCTTGAAATATATTGAACAAACCTTGAACATAATTGAACTTGTCCATTATACAAGCCTAGTGTACCTGCCTTTATTCTCAGGGTAAGGGGACAAGGTTGGGTGTCTTACTTGAGATGTGAAGATAAGGCAAACCTTGTCAATAAAAGGGTAGCTAATCTTGAGCACCCTTACGGATCCTTCCAATGGGAAGATAGTCCGTGGCCCTAATATGTTGTTGAGTATAATGGAAATAAACCTAAAATATGCTTTGGATAAAAGAATGTCATTAGTTGTTCTCTCCTTATTTCATCTTATTACTTATATGATGTTTCAATCCAAGAAAACTTTTATAGTACTCTTAAACAGTTTACTTGCCTTTTCATAGCGTACTTAATGCTTTAGTATTAATATGTTTATTTTACTGATTATGTAGTTACCAAATAAAGATCTGATGTGCTCAAGACTCTAAGATCTCAAATGAAATGCCAATGGGATATCTTGAATATAGAATTGGATACATATTTTTCTATCCCCCTTCTAGTATCTTTTTACTTCTATTTGCTACTACTTTTACATAAATACTGCATGTGTGATACATGTGATGAGATTCATGTTTGGGATGGATTTCTGGGTCCGCTCACCTTTGGCTATGTAGCCATTAGGAGTGTGGACTTAGGGTAAAAAATAGTTGTGTGATAATTGTGATGTTAGATATTCCCATTCCTTACATGGTGGATTAGTTGACGACTCTATAGACTTGTCATCTTGTGCTTCACATTGCCACCATCCTTTTCTTAATAGTCTCTTGTTTTGTTGTTTTCAAATTGATAGCATACTTTGCAATTGGTTACTGTTAAGTATAAGCTTTGTGTAAAGCTCTCTATACACCAAATGTTGAAGCCAATATCAGTTTTATAGTGCTACTTCTCCAATCTAAGAAAAAATGTAAGACTCAATGATTAGAATCTAAAAGTGTGAATATATTTACAAAAACTATGAGTTGGTATTACAAATGTTATGTGTTACATTGATTTGTTCTGTCACCGCAATGCATGGTATGATTTCTTATATAAATGATGTATAAAAGTATGTAAATGCATATGGTGTAATATATGTATATATACTTTCGAGAAAATAATGTTCTTGAGATATCCACAGTAGGCAAAAATACTGCATATTAAAAATTTGGAGAAAAAATATTTTTTAAATATAATTTTGTAAAACTCTCATATAATAATGATATGACTCCAATCCAAAGGATGACAAGATTTTATTTTCAAAATGATATTAGTTTCATCTCTATAGTCTAATGTGCATTTCGAAACCCTCCTTTAAGGTAGAGTTTACCACTAATCCCTCCTCCAAGCAAATTGTAAGCCTCCCCTCCTCAATTATCTCCTCAATACTATCAATTGTAGGTGATGTTGCCTCCCCACATCCTCCTCATAAACCATTTGCACCCGTCTTCACCATTTCCAAATTCATAATCATCTTTGAATAATTCTATAATCTGACAAATAATTTGTATTCTTCATGGCGTCCCTCTTTAAGATTTACGCTGCTACATATAAAGTGCATGAGCAACTCAAAAGTTCTTCTCATCCTTAAGGCATCAATGTGGGTATATGGAAGCACCTCAATGATCTCATGTTGTAGTGAATTTATTCATCCATCTTGGATGATATTAGGCTTAAGATCCTTGAACTGGATTCCACTACCTGTGTTGCATTGACTCATCTCACAAATAAATTCCTCGATAAACAAGATGCTTGAGTTTCTCAGTTTGAAATGAATATACCAACCCCAAGCTCATCAAGTGTCCCTCCCTTGACAATTATTTTATACAATTATAGTTAATTGCATACCAATATCAAGATGTCGATATCACTTTTGACAAGTAATGAAATGTGATGCAACTTATTCACTCCCCCCCCCAAATTTGATGTTGTAGAATGAGTCACTCAATAATGCATCCACTCTCAAGGTTTTTCACTACACACTTTATTTTACACCTTGACCAAACACCTTGTGTCAAGCATATACCACACCTTCTTCCACTATTTAGATCGTAGCCTAAGAAGGTGAACCTCCTTTGTCTCCTCTACCAGACTCCTAGCAAACTTCCCAGCATGGTTTATCTCAATGAATTGGACATCAAAATCAATGTCATGGAAGTTGCAATAACAATTGTGTGCTCAACCCTATGGTCTACTAAGGTACCCACAACAACAACTACTACAATTTGGAACACCTTGTAAAGTCTCTCCTTGTCCCTATTCAATAAATTCATGGATTACAACTCCATTCCACACTCGTTGTACTAGGCATATTAGGCCCCTCTCCATGATCAGTGATAGCAAAAGCATTTGATAATCCAAACTTTTTGTCATATTACAACAAGAAACTATTGATAGATATATGATGAATGCATATTCATCTCTTATTTTTACTTCATTTAGAATAAGTAATTAGGATTTTTTTTGTTAATTTTAGCTAATTCAAAAATAATAGTACTTTCATCTTCTTGATATACTTTTCCTGAATTCTTATGATATTTTTCCTAATTTTCAGGAATTATCTAAGTAATTAAATTGAGAAAAGAAGAGATGAAGATAGGAGGCAATTCAGTTTCCCACAATGCTGACTTAAATGCATACCTTGCACCAAAATTAGCATAACTCTCACATCCTAAAGCGGAATTTAATGTTCAAATATGATTTGGAAAAGGAATTCAAAGGCCTACAGGAAAATCATATTTTCTGGCGCACTTTTAATTCTCTGGACAACAGAAATTCGCTCGAAATTGCTGCTGTGAAAATCTGCATTAAAGAAAGACAATCAAGAGTTTGTTGACTAGATCTGAAAATTCAAAAGGATGGCTCCCTCTCTTTTTTCCCCCTCTTTTTTTAGATAGCCTACTCATCCTTCTCCTATAAAAGGAAGGGTACTTCCTCCTCCCAAGGGGCATCTGGGATTTCTTTGTATTATGATTCTGGAACAATTAGGCTTGTAATTATTTTCATTTTATGCCATAAAGTAGTTTTAAATTCAAGCAACGTTCTTCCATTCTCATTCTTATCTCTTCTTCCCGCTATAGTCTTGATCTGCTTTCATCCGCGCTTTATTCTGGAGCAAGGAACAAAGAGTTAAGTCATTTCATCATCTCTAGCATAAGGATTAATTTTCTGATTTCTGGGCTAGACTATGGCTTCAATTCTTTCTTCCTCCGACTCTCATTTCTCTATGTGTGAGTAGTCTCTTATCGGGGCAAGGGGAATAACCCCTTAGCTATGGTTTTAACGACTTCTTCTTAAACGACTAGATGGTAATCTATTTTAATTGAATAGTCGATCTTTGGATCGCATGTTAATCCGGATGGATGTGACCATGGAAATCCGGATTTAGAACAATAAAATCGATTACATAGACGTTTTGATATGACCGTGGATTCTCTTCTTTTAGGTTGATAAGCTAGGAAGCATGAGCACCAGGACCAATGGGTTGTTGTGGAGTTTCTCTTTTCTGAGTTTTTAATTCGCAAGCCTTCATCGAATTGTCGTTTAAGATTTAGTTGTTATCACCCAGGCTAAGGTGGTGAAAACCCCTATGAGCCTCGATTTCCATCTATTGTTTTAAACACCGCATCTTTGTTTCCTTTAATTCTTAGTCTTTCATTCATTTAGTTTGCTTGTGTTAACAATCTTTTTATTTTTCCCTTGTGCATGTTAATTCTTGTTAAGTGCTTTCCTTCTTGCATTAGTGTAATCATTCAAACCCCCAACTGGAATTTACCTTCTGCTTTAAAAAGAAAAATACCAAAAACAGTTAATAAAAGTTCTTCAAATCTTTGGGTTCTAAGAACAATCTCTAATTAGTTGTCCTGTGGGATCAACCCTTCTATACTACCCTTAAAATCGGAAGTAAAAAAGGTTTAAACTCTAGGATTAACCATCTTAGTGATTGATATTGCAAAACGACGAGTATCAATTTGGCGTCGTTGCCGGGGACAACGGATTGTTTTTTTCAAACCCCCAAAAATTTTTGAAAAACTTTTTTTCTTTTTTTTCATGCCTTCCGAGTAACATTCCGTAAGTGTACTCCTCTTTCTACCCAGTTTCCATTCCGGCAGTACGTTTTTTCTACACACAAATTAACTGCTTTATTTGTGCATGCGATGCTCGAACGACGATTTTCAACCTTTCGATTCGGAAATAGAAAGAACTTTTCATCGTCGAAACCGTCAAAATCTAGCAACAATGAATGAAGACAAGGTCGCCTGTAGAATCGACCAAGCTCTCGCAGCTTAAAGAGAGCTCATCCAAGCCGAACAAGCAGAAAGAGAAGCCGCTTTGCGAGTAGCCTTTAGGGTCGAACAAGAAACCATAGAAGCCGATAAGAGCAAAATCGAAAGGCAAAAACAATTAAAAGACTTTTCTATTCCCAAAACGGCCTATGCACAACATCCTGTTATACCCCCTGATATCATGGCTCCACAATTCGAAATCCGAACACAATGGATTACTATGTTGCAAACCCACCCCTTCTCTGGCAACAATGAGGAAAGTTGTCAAGATCACCTTCAAAAGTTCATTGACCTTTGCTCTTTGAACAAAATCCCAGGTGTCTCTGAAGATGCCATCCGCCTTAGGTTGTTTAAGTATTCCCTCTCTGGCCAAGCCAGTAGTTGGTACAACACCATGGAGAGTGAGGAACATGTCACAACTTGGGAAGTTCTACAAAACAAATTCTTTGAAAAATTCTACCCCCCGTCTCTCACCTATGAACATAGGGGTCAAATAACTCACTTTTCTATGTCCCCAGGAGAGTCTTTAGGTGAAGCCTGGAAAAGATTCAAGGATTTACTTAGGAAGTGCCCCCACCATGACATTTATCAAGCCCAACTCATAGAGATTTTCCATAGTGGTGTTGATGATGATACCAAATTTTTTCTTGATTCCTCGTCTGGAGGAAATTTCATGCATCAAAGTTTAACTAGCGCATGGGAGGTAGTTAAACGGGCTTCCGAAACAAGGGCTAGAAGAGGGGTTGGAGGAATCCTTAAGGTAGCCAAGACAGAAGTTAATAATGATATCCAAAGCATAGTGGAAAGCCTAAAATTAATCGCTTTAAAACAAGATCGGTTAGAGTCATCCTTAGCCACCCTTAGGGAGTCACCCCAACAACTAAAAGCCATGGATTCCCTTTGTGGTATTTCCCAAGGATACGACCATACCACCCTCCACTGTCAATATCTCTACAACATGCCCACGCAACTTGAAGTAGGTCAACAACCAGAAGACCTTATTTCGATCCATACAATACCAGGCCAAGGTTACTACAATCCCAACCAACCTAGAAATCACCCTGGTTTTCAGTATGGGAACCCTTCAGGCGCCGCGAACTCTACCCAACTTCAACAAAGGCCTCCCTCCCTCAAAGTCACAACCGACCACCACATGGATTCCCATACAACAATCAAAGAAACTTTGGAAATCACCAAAATCGACAACCCTACCAACAATTCCAAAACCTAAACCTTCCATCCCAAAATCCAAACCAACCTCAACCCCCCCCAACCACCTCAAAACGCCATCCCTCCTCCTCCCCCAAGTCATCCCAACTGGGCAAGCATAGAACAAACCCTTGTGGCCATTCAAGCCCATCAAAAGGCAACTGACGCACAGTTAGCCCGTTTGTTTGCCCAACAAAAACCTCCCACTGGTTCCTTCCCTGGACAGCCTGAACCCAACCCTAGGCATATAGAACAACTTAAGGCTGTTACTACTAGATCTGGCCTTACCACGGAAGAAGAAGGAAGTTCCCCCATCATAGATTTTGACCAAGGGGGTGATGAAGAGGCTGTTGTTGTCCCTCAAGCACTGAGATCACCTCCCCCACAAGAAGAGAGTCATGTATATAAGCCGTGTGTACCTTTTGCAGGTCAGCTTAAGTATACCCAATTAGAATCTAGATTCAACAAATTCAAGGAGATTATGAGCAAGTTATGCGTCAACATCCCACTTTTGGATGCTATGACTGATCTACCTGAATGGAAAAAATTCTTCAAAGCCCTTCTAAACCGTAAGCACACTACCGAGGAATCGGAAATGGTAAAGTTTGCCAAAACTACATCAGACATCATCCAAAGTAAAATGCCAAAGAAACACAAAGATCCAGGATCTTTCAAAATCACTTGTTCTATCGGTGACTCTACCAGCCATTCAAGCCTAGCTGATCTTGGAGCTAGTGTGTCCATTATCCCCTTGAGCATGTGTAGAAGGTTTGGCCTAACTGATGCTAGACCAACTCCGATGCGTATTCAACTTGCATACTCTTCCATTACCAAGCCTCTTGGTATTATTAATGATGTACCAATCAAGGTCAGAAATTTCTATATCTCTTGTGACTTTGTGGTACTTGATATAAAACAAGACACTAGCTACCCTCTCATCTTTGGTCGGCCATTCCTCACCACGGCTATGGCACTCATCGACGTTGAGGAAGGACTTCTCACACTAAGAGTAGGAACGGAGTTCATACATTTTCAAGCCTCTGGGGGTAACATGAAGTACACCCAGGAAGAAGAAGTCTATTTACTTGAATGCATGGACCAGTTCAATAAGATGCAACAACGTTTCCTAAATTCTGAACCACCACATGTGATCGAAACCCAAATTTCTCTGGTGGACAATCAAGTTGCTACTCAAACTGGCCCAGTCAGTCCTATCAAGATAGACATTTACCCTCCCACTATTCATACTGTGGGTACAACCAACATCACCACTCAAGAAGTTTCCCTCCCACAACCCCCTCACTCATCTACGACCATACCCATTTCCTCTCCTCCCTCTCCCTTTGGGGAACCGCTCTATGATAACCACCAACCATCTCTTGAGACACTACTACATATCACTACCCAAGCAGTGCAACCAAATGTCATGGATGGATACTCTGACTATCTGTAAAGAGGTGAGATCACCTCTTTACTAAAATTTAAAGGAAATACAAACATCCACAATTTTAACAAAAATTTAGACTTTGTGGATGATTGCATAATATTCCAAATAAATAAGCATGATTCTAGATACATAATGAAATGTCAATAGCAACGGAAAGAAAGAAATAATAAGCCTTCTAATGGCTTTATTGTTTATTACATCATTGCTTTCTAAAAGAAAAGATAAGATAGATAAGAGGATATAGCTATAGCAACCTAGCCATCCTTCTTGTCAAGCTAACGATCTCAGCAGAGGAATGTTTCTTCAAGCCCTTCCTTCACCTTGCTCATCACCAACACCTGGGTGGTTGTGAAGACACCCAGCAAGAGGGAAAACAAAGAAAAAGTATGTGTTACACTAATAATCTATCAAAGGCAAAAGAAGTTGTAACAAGTAAATTAGGCTAGATATTTGGTGTAAGAAGATATCAAAGAGTATGAGGCTTTTATTATGAAACTTTCCAATAACAAAATAAATAAGGGTTTTATCATGTTAATTAATATGTCTATCTAACTAAGTAGGGTTGAGGCACCTACCTGACCTCTAACCTTAGGTGAGGGAAGAATTAAAAACATTTCCAAATCACCTACAATTTTTAATGGGGAGAATAATAAGCATTCCCCTAGGGCGATTTTATATATGCCCTCTAGATTTTTATGATAAAAGAATCTCTACTCGTTGTGCTTAGACAAAAAAATTACCAAGAGGGTAAATGAGATAGAGAAATATAGAAAAAAAGAGAAAAAAGAGAGAGCATACTAAAATCTATTCTAAATAAGGGCTTGGAAGAAGATTCTAGGCATTGATCTTCAAGAATACTTGTTTCGCTACCCCAACTTTAGATTGTTGAGGTATTTATATATGATAGCATGGAAACTAAGTCAGTTATAGTCTTACTAATTAATTAAGCCAATTTCTCTTACTTCACTATGAAAATGTAGATTTGAGAATGTGGTATGAAGTAATGCAAAAGTAATGCAACTAAAATAATAAAATATGATTGCAAACTCATCATGCACATATATAACCATAATCCACCCACATCTTAGGCCATACAAATGAAGGGGGCTCAAAAGCCACTTTTAAAGTATAGAATTTATTTTTGTAATAGTAAGAAATCAAACTTTTCATTCAAAAATGCATTGTACATTTTCAATATCGCAAAAGTAGAAAAAATGTCTAAATAGGACATTCTAGGGAAGACACATGAAAATTTTGGAATTTCTAGCGATATGACAACAAAAAGGTTCAACATTATTTTTTCTAACCACTTAACCACAAGTAACGTCAAAAAGGGTGATATTCCCAAAGTTCTTAAAGTTATAGCCAACAATAACAAATTTTCATCATTTTTCATTTTACAAGCATAAATAGGGTATGTATGTATGTATGTATGTATGTATATATATATATATATATATATATATATATATATATTAGTGAGCAAAAGACAAATGTAAATATGTATATGCATATATTATTTCAAATCTGAAAGAAAAAAGGATAGCTTGTCTAATTGACACACACTACTTTGCTTGTACTTGTTGGTGTGGTTTTGAACATGTGTTACAACAACATTTTCATCTCGGCCATTCCATGTTGTAGAACAAAATAAATATATATTCATATACATTGATTTCATGTCTTTAACAAAAAAGAGTAGTTGGTTGGATTATCATGAGCTCTGTGACTTGTATTTGTTGATGTGGGATCAACTATTTATAGGAGTAGCAAAGGAGAGCAAAATACAATAAGAGGAACAATATTGGAAGAAAGAAACAATGTTACCAATTGAGTACAACGCTTTGATCCTATATCAAGCGTTTGATCTCCTAAAAAAAGTGGATGGGCGTGGATTTATAGTGGATAGGAGATATCATCCTATAGGACACTAATGTAGAGCTCAAGGAAAATAGATTGCAAGTGTAGCTCATCTTGTTTTCTCACAAGGATTGAATCACAAGTGTAATTGTGTATGCAAGTTGTGTTTTGAGGAGTCCTATGGCTGTCCTATTTATAGGAGTGGTTTGCTAATGCTTGGGGATGTTCTAGACACCTTATAGGGTGTTCTTAGTGCTCAACTAGCTATTAAGTGTCTACAAAATTGCATTTGCAACGGCTAGATAATTAGTTCTAAAAAGTGCAGACAGAACTATTCTCGGTTGAGAAGTTTGTCGACAGAGAGTCTCTCGGTCGAGGAATTTGTCGACCGAGGGTAAGTCTGGAGTAAGTGTATTGCAATGTTCAACTCAACTCCCAACTACTTTTTCTAACTTAGTCTAATGGCTAGGAGGGTCTATTCTCGGTCAAGGAGTTTGTCGACCGAGAGTGTCACAGTCGAAGTTTTTGTCGACTGAGAATATCCCTGATTCAATGTATTCATTTACTGAGTGTGTGTGTCAATGTGAAATTGTGATGCTAACTTATGAGATGATCTATCTTTGTGTTGTGTGTGGATAGAGAAGATCTAAATGCTTGATTTACATGATAGCTAAGTACTTGTACATTATATACTTGTACAAGTTTTTACATTGATTACAATCATGAAAATAAAGCAATTTTGAGCATAAGGATCATCCAAGTCTTTGCTATCCACCACATTTTATGCTTCTCCCTGTAACAATCAAATAGCATATTAATTCCACAAGAAAGAAATCTTTGTCATCATCAAAACAAAGGGATTATAATAATATCCAATTTAGCAAACAATCTCCCCCTTTTTGAAGATGACAAACATTTCCAAAACATAAATCAATGAAATACAAATCATATGAGTTTCATACCTGAAGTTTACCTTTTGTAGTCATTCTTTTATTTGCAAGTATGTGCTATACGAGAGATTATGAAAGTCATTTTAATTTATGTTATTGATTTTATATTATTTCATCCCCTTTGTCATTTCAAAAAGATAACCAAGCTAAACATTAATTATGACTTTGATTTTTTCCCCCTAATTTGATAATTTGATACTCAATGCAAACCACTTATTTTTATGTCAAATTTAGCCACAATTTATTTCTCAATCATTTGAAAAGGATGTTAATCCTTGAAATGATATGAGATCCTTTTAGATTATTGGAATATGTGTTTTGATTTCTCATCCATTTTATAAGGGATGTTAAGCCCTGAAAATGATATGAGATCCATTTAGGCTCATGATGGATACATATATTGATTTCTCATCCATTTTACAAGGGATGTTAAGCCCTGAAAATGACATGATAATCCTTCAAGATCATGAATATATTTAATAGTTTCTCAACCATTTACAAGGGATGTTAAGCCCTAAAATGATGAGATTATTTTAAGCTTATAGTAGAATCAATGAATGTCACTCTAACCAAATGCACATGATGTTAAGCCCTAATTTGTTTAGAGAATTCCATTAAGGGCAAGATATACATTATATTCAAAAATATCGTAGACTCCTTTATTTTCATAACCAAGATTACTTTAAAGATACAAAGGTCATAACTAGTTTCAAATTTTCTGTATGATGTTTACAAAGTGTTGTGAACTCCTTAATCTTATAGTCAATATAGTTTTTGTGAGCTCGCCCTTAATCTTATAATCAAGATAATTTAAGGATTCTAAGGTCACAATAAATGTTACAACCTCAATTTTGCATATGTTTTCATGTTTGAAATGTATTGATTTTATGAATTTGGACTTAATTAAAAAGGTTGCATGCTTTGCTTCAAGCAATGTATTTCTTTGCAAATATCCCTTTGGATAGGAATTTCGTGATTCCTATTATTATATTAATCCACTAAAGGATATAAATGAGAATCAAAGAAGAAAAGTCCAAATATTAGAAAAAGATATAGGATAATGCATATTAAGTAAAGTATTTATGAGAAATACATGGAAATCTCTAAAAAGTGGCATTAATGGCCAAAATTGAGTAAATTTCATTTACATGTGATTTCTAATGGAAGAAATAGGGAAAGAGGAAAAAGAAAATAAAAGACGAAGAGAAATGCTTAAAAAGAAATCATTTAATAAAATGAATGAGTAAGATAATGGGAAATAAGGGATGTAGATGCATCTAGAAAGATAAGAAGTATCTTTAAAAAGGAATTTCGAATTCCTAGAATTTCTTGGATTCCAAGGAATCCAAATAAATGACATAAAATAATAGGAGAGAGAAAAACATGCTTAATGTATGTCTTATTAGGAGATAAATTGCACACGAAGATATTGCTCTTTTCCTTTGGAATTTGGGACTCAAATTTGGTATACCAGTAGATAAATCCAAGATAAAGTTTCCCTAATTTTTGGTTGAAAAAGGATGTACTAATTGAGACTTATGAATTTTCCAAATTATCCTAATGGGAAGATAATCCTTAGAAAGTAATTAATCAAGAAACTTTGGGCCCACCCCAGGCTCGTGTGATATCCAACAATGGTTGTTAGATGGCGATCCGATGATCCTAAGACTGTCTTCCATCTCATTTTGTAATATAGGAAATCGAGCACAGTAGGGGCTCCTTCTCTCTCTGATTCTTTCTCACTTTGATCAGTTTGGAAGAAGTCGGACTCTCCCATCGAGTTGGGGAGGCAAATCCGTGTGCAAACAACTGCGATGTTCTCTGTTTCCGTGGGGTTTCGAGAATGTTCCCAAACCATTTGGGAGATGGACTCTGATAGCCTCCAAACCCCCTCACCCAGCCTATATAAGGCGTTCTTTTCTTCTGGTTTTGGGTTGGAAAAGATCCTCGAACTCAAGCAGAGTTCCCTTCTTTTCCAATTTGGTCTGCGCTTCTCTGGTGGCTGCAGCTTCCATGGATCTACCACATGATAATGAGCATTATTGGGGTCACCAAACCAGACCACTGCAGATGGTGGCAAGTGTCAAGGTGAGTTTAGGCCAGGGATGCAGAGCTCTTGAAGCCATCACCAGTGGATTTGAAGGTCCAAAGGCAGAAGTCAACTACGTAGTTGACCATGACCTGTAGGCAGCGTCACCCCTGTTCGCGGAAGCGAGGAAGGGGACGGAGGAGGGGTAAAAGACACCTTTTCCCCTTGGGAAGGAAGGTGAGGGAAGGAAGGTCTTCTCGACATAGTTTGGGCCCAACCCACCAAAAAAGAAAAAGAAATCTAGTGGCTGGCATGGCATTCTCTAATTGGCTTTGGAGGTAATTTCTTTACAAATTCATAGATAGTATTTGGTAACTCTGATTAAGAAAAATTATATATGAAAATTGATCCTAAGAACGAGAGGAACACAAAGAAATTATATTTGAAGCCTAATTCTTCTGGCAATTCAAAAGGGTTTAACTAATGAAAAACCCTAATCTTTGTTGATTAATGATTTGGGAAGGGTGATATGGATGTTTAAAGATGATATTAACCCGTTGTTAATAAATATGATAAATTAGATCTAAAAGGATGATCTTTATGTGTAGTTTGATTAATTTAGGGTTCCATGTACATGGATATGCTTTAATGAGCCTTGAAACCCTAACTTTGGTATGTATGACTCTTAATGGCTTTAATTGTTCAAATTCATGAATACAACTGATATACGATGGTTTTAAGCTGATTTGAGTATGAAAGATTTTAATAGTGGATAAATACCCTTAATTTGGTAATTAGGGTTTTCTGGTGTATAAAAGTGGAACTAGTAATAAATAGGGTTCATATATTATTTGGGCTATAATCATTAATGAAGTATGAGTGGTTAATTCAAAAAGAACTTGAACAGAGAAATTAGCCTTAATGATCTGGATATGACTTAAAAGGATAAATATGGTAATTTTAGTGTAAAAGAGACATATTAGACTTAATTGATATTCAATTGTGCTTATGATGTTGAAATTAGGGTTTGTGAACTAAAAGAGCATTAAAAGTGATAAATGCATAATGGAGGCTAAAACCCTAATAAAACCCTAAAGTTGGCCTATAATTCATAAGGTGGAATCCAAGTTGATCTTGATAATGTTTTGAATAAAATAATGACAATTGGATGTTATGCATTATTTTCAGGATATTGTTGATTGCTTGTTTGATTATATTGAATGTTAATGCTTGGACATCAAGTTGCTCTGGATCAGGTATGTGCTTACGCTTATGGTTAATCGCTTTAGTTTCACGGTGATTCCTGGATGTTTTATCAGTTGCTTGAAAATAACTGCTTGGATGACTTTTATTTCATGCAACTATAAAGGGAGTATGATTTTCACCATAAATATGTATGCATGACTATCTCAGATCCTGGTCCTCCTCTGTGGCTTTGCTAATGATGAAAAGGGTAACCTGGTACATGGCCTAATTGTTATGTAGGACATCAAGTTATTATGAGTTCAAAATTGGGCTACCCACATGTAGTTCCATGAGACTCTTTAGCACACCATGAGTTAAGGAGTGGGCTACCTATGGGTAGTTCCATGTAACTCAACCCTAGAAATGGATTCACCTGTTAGGTAGGATCATGAGGGGTTTAATGGGGATCTACCATAAGGAAGGTAGAATCCGGGTCCACTGTAGGGACGGCGTAGAGGTTAGGGTATGGATGGATTGAGTAGTTATGTTTAAAACATAAAGTTGGTTGTTAAATCATAATTGACTGCAATATGTTACTACAGTTAATTGCAGGATTATTGTTTCCCCCACATACCGACATATTCATTTATGTTGACTGTCATTTTGTTTGTCGGTGTTTTAGGTACAAATTAAACAGAAAAACAGTAAAGTGGCATATTGTGAAATTAAGAAATAAAATGCAAGGAGGATTAGTTAGAATAGAGTCTAGATGTGGATAGAATTTAGATGTCCAAGTCTTTGAAAAAGGAATGCAAAGTTTTATTTTATTCCAACTTTCAGTATAGTCATGGTAGAATTTAATAATTATTACTGATTATTTGTCGAACCTTTGATATGAGAAATTGGGATAGCGACTCTGACCTCTTGGTATACCTTAATTGGGGGTTACCGCGAGATGGGGTCATTACAATAAACATTTTGAATTTTATGAGAGCTTTGCATTTAAATCTTGTTTCCAACATAATGAACAAAATTAGGACCAATATACTAAGAAATGATTTCCAATTAAGCATTTTGTCAAGCTTATTTTAGGTCGACCTTGATTTCGACCTGGGCGCCCCTCAGTCGAATTTGTTTTCGACTGAGAGGCAATTTCTGTAGATTTACAATTTAAGCATTCACAATGATCCATTTGATTTAATATAAATCCTTTATGTATCTTAAATAGGAAGATATCAATTGAAAAAATGTGTACCTTAAAAAAATAGGTTTGATTCTTATAGTATTTGATGGCTTGAAGCAAGATCTTTAATTCATATCAGTTGTAACATTTTTTCTCTTAGAACAAATGATTGATAAAACATTAATATTCTTGTTCTAAGCAAAATCTTTAAAATTAAACAATTTTGCTTGCCTTTTTCTTCATAGAAGATTTCATATGCAAAACATAAAGCTTGCAGTCCATAGTGAAAATATTCAAGCATTACAAAGATGATATCCTTTTCCATAAGTTAATCACATGATATTCATTAACTCATATGTCAAGATGCACTTTTGCCATAGAGATTTACCTTAATGCAATAATGGCATTTTCAACTATAGCATCATCAATTAGCTGAATCATTTCGATGATAAGAGCAATTTCTAATCACATGGTTAATATATAGATATAGACAAGGGATTATTTTAGACAAACCATGTGGAACACAATAATCATGATGAAGAAATAGAAACATATCCATAATTTCTGTGATTTAATTTTCTCAAAACATGATTCATAGTTTTCATATTTAATATTGATCATGTATGCTTAATCATCTTTTTCAAGAAAGTAGTAATTGAAATTTGATATCATTTGAAAATTCAAAGAAAGAATGTCCAATTTCAATTTTCATAAAGTTTAGAATCACACAAGTTGTAATTTGCACCAAGTTCAATAAGGATGTCATTAACATATATGTAATGATGCAAACTACTAATATGTTTGAGAAGTTTTATCTTCAAGATTTATGACTTATTTTTGCAATAAAGCATGTCTACTTACAGTAAGACTATATATTTCCAATCATCATCATTTTCCTTTGTAAACAACAACTTGAGTAAAGTCAATCTTTTCTTCTTGTATACGTGATAGATATAATTTAATCATGAAATGTATAAAGTTTTGATGATCATATATTCTTCCTTTTGATTAGGGTCATTCAAATATTTAAAGCAGTGTAGTATATAAAGTTCATTACCTAACTAAGTTAACTACAATTTAAGTATCTTATTTTTATCAAATAATTATGTCAGAGTTTCACTCCGTCGACAAATTTCTCGACCGAGTGAGGTTCGGTCAAAATATTTGTCGATCAGCCGTTAATCAAGTTTTTGCAGGCTTAAGACAGTAACTCTATTGGTTGACTAATTTCTCGACTGACATTGTCTCGGTCAATAACTTTCTCGACTGAGATTGTTTCTATACTGTTTCAGTAGTTGTTTTCAATTAAAAACATAGATCAGTTTTATAGAATTATGCAAGTTAATGCTCAATTTAGTTGAGATAAGACATTGAATATGATGTTAAAATTTTAGGTCAAATCTCAACTAATTATATTCAAATCTCTATGTTTTGGGAACCCAAACTAGAAAATCATCCTTTTTCTTGTATGGGCATGAGAAGGAATAATGTCCAAGACGCAAGCAATAGTGACAAAAAATGGAATCAATTTCATTTATCTTTCTAGGAGGATTGTCTTTAGGAACATATATGACTTTACTCTTGGGTACTTGTGCCCTTTTCGTTCTAGGTTCCTGATAGAATTTTTCTTTGGGCACATGTATGAACTTGGTCTGTGTTCTTCTAGGTTTAGGTTGATGATGTTTTTCTTTTGGAACATATCCTAAACCTCTTCTTCCAATTTGACCAGAAGAAACCTCTAGGATCTTATCAAGAACACTATTGTTATTCAAACTACGAATTTCCTTTTGTAACTTAGCAATTTCATCTATTTTCTTTTTAATATTCAAGTTTGTTTGATCTAAGTTAGATGAAAAACTATCTCTTTCATTTAGAATGGTATCATAATCTAAATGAGTGCATAGAATAGGTTGAGTTTGAAGATTATTCAGCTTAGCAAGTAATTCACCCTTTTCTTGAGAAAGAATATTATAGTTTGTCTCTAGAGTAAGCAACTTCGTATTGCAATAATTAAGAGAAGATTTCAATGTAGAATTTTCAGAAGTAATACTTTCCTTTTCAGAAACAAGTTCACTTAACTGATCATATAATTCTTCATTTGTTCTTTTAACTCTTTTTAGTTTCTATTCACAATCAATATACTTGTCATGCATTTCTTGAAGACTAACAATTAAATCTTCTTTTGACAAGTCAAAAAGACTTACCTCTTGTTCTTCTTCATTTTTAGTAGTAACGAAGCATTGTACCTCTTTATGCACTTCTTCTTTCTTTGACTTCCTTGGACAACTAAGTGTTGTGTGTCCTGTTCCTATACACCAGCTACAGCTTGTTGAAGGTTGGTCAATGTTTCTCCTTTGTTTGAAGTTTTATACACCACCACCCTCCATCTTCATGACTTAATTAGACCTTGTTGAAGCCTACTCTGATACCAATTAAAAAATCACTAGAGGGTGGGTGAATAAGGTTTTATAATAATTTTAAAATTAATTCAACCAAGCAACCACAATTGAAATTTAGAGGAGACACGATATTTAGAGTGGTTCCACCCTTAGCAAAAACTAAGGGAGTCAGTCCACTACCCAATTGTTTCCAATTTGGATTTTGAAAGCACTTGTATTTTATTACCTCGCAAGGATGTTACATACGATACAAATACCTTCACCCTTAGGATATCCTTCACCTAGAAGTAGTCTCACCAACCTTGAAGCAGCCTTCCTTGAAGTAACTCCAAGCTGCCCCTTGAAGTAGCCTTCCTCTTGAAGTAGCTTCCTATTGAGACAGCCTTCTTGAAGTAATCCTAAGTCTGCCGAGCTACCTTCACCACTGAAGAAGCTCCAGCAACCTCCTTTCCGCATCCTCCAACCTAGGAGTAGCAAAGGAGAACAAAATACAATAAAAGGAACAAGATTGGATGAAAGAAACAATGTTACCAATTAAGTACAACACTTTGATCTCCTAAGCAAAGTGGATGGATGTGGATGTATATTGGATAGGATATATCAGCCTATAGGACACTAAGGTAGATCTCAAGGAAAATAGATTGCAAGTGTAGCTCATCTTGTTTGCTCATAAGGATTGAATCTCAAGTGTACTTGTGTATGCAAGTTGTGTTTTGAGGTGTCCTATGGCTGTCCTATTTATAGGAGTGATTTGTTAATGCTAGGGGACGTTCTAGACTCCTTCTAGGGTGTTCTTAGTGCTCAACTATCCATTAAGTGTACACTAATTGCATTTGCAATGGCTAGTTAATTAGTTCTGAAAAGTGGAGACACAACTATTCTCGGTCTGAAGTTTGTCGATCGAGAGTCTCTCAGTCGAGGAATTTGTCGACCGAGGGGAAGTCTGGAGTAAGTGTATTGCAACGTTCAGCTCAAATCCCAACTACCTTTTCTAACTTAGTCTAACGGCTAGGAGGGTATATTCTTAATCGAGGATTTTGTCGACCGAGAGTGTCTCGGTCGAAGTTTTTTTCGACAAAGAATATCCCTGATTCAATGGATTCATTGACTGAGTGTGTGTATCAGTGTGCAATTGTGATACTAACTTAGGAGATGACCTATCTAAGTGTTGTGCGTGGATAGAGAAGATATAAATGCTTTATTTACATGATATCTAAGTACTTTTACTTTATATACTTGTACAAGTTTTTACATTGATTACAATCATGAAAATAAAGTAATTTTGAGCATAAGGATCTTCTAAATCTTTGCTATCCACCACATTTTATTCTTTTCCCTGAAACACTCAAATAGCAAGTTAATTCGACAAGAAAGAAATGTTTGTCATCATCAAAACAAAGGGATTATAATAATATCCAATTTAGCCAACAATTAACAATATATGTGTAATTTTGGTTGTCTGCACATACTGACATATTCATTTATGCTGACCGACGTTTTGTTTGTTGGCATTTTAGGTACAATTTTAAAAAGGACAAACAACAAGGTGATAAATTGTGAATATATGAATTAAAGTACAAGGAGGATTAGTTAGAATAGACTCATCTTGAGGATAGAAGTTTAGAGATCCAAGATTTTAAAAAGGTATGCAAAGTTTTATTTTATTCCAGCTTTTAAGTATAGTTTGGTAGAATTTAGTAATTATTATTGATTATTTTTTGAACCATTGATCTGGTTAATTGGGATAACAACTCTGACCTTTTGGTCTCCATTAATTGGGAGTTACCGGGAGGCAAGGTCATAACAACGGTACTACCAAGGGTGGTGGAGAATGGAAGAGTGAAACATGATTGTAGTTTTCACTAAAGGGCAAGAAAAGACGGGCAAAACGTTTGTGTAGGGGCTTTATAGGTGGAAGCGGCCTCGAATTCACCTCAAGGCGTGGGAATAAATGGTGCCCAAAATGGGAGTAGGTAAGCGTGAGCCAACCAAGAAGCTTCATACACTATTTCACTCTCAAAAGATAGAAGAAGAGAGCAGGACCATCAGATCATGACCCGAATCCATGGCCATCAGATCTGAGGGTCCTAGTTTGTCATAGCCCTTCAAAGTTGATCATTGATGTGTCAAGTAAAGAGGGGATAGGCACCCACTTTAACTGGGCCATGTGCCCTACTTGGGCCCAGTAAGGCTCAAATGGCCACATCTCATGATTTATAGCTCCAATTGAGGTGATTTTTGTACTGTTGGATTCAAATTTTAATCTATTACATAATGAAATATAGTTGATAGCAAGTAGGGTTCATTGAATGGGTTAAGTTTCAATTACAAGTTGATGATACATAAGAAGCATGTCACTTAGTTCGAAACTCCATCTAGGGTTACATATAGGTCCAAAGGGAAATTTAAACAAAATCAATCCATAAATTGAGCTTAAAGTGGCTTAAAGTCATCAAGATGAGGGTGAGGAAGGTTTTCAATATTCATGGGTATCTAATGAAAGGGACATAAAAAAACTAGTTTATCACAACAATGATGAGGGAGGTGTCCTTTTCCAACATGGAAGAGTGACAAATCTGATGTAGGTAAGCGCAAACCTTAACATTTTATTCTTTCTACTTTTTTATCTCATAATGTGTTAATTATGAGGGATATGAATAGAGGCATACATAAATCATTTTGTATATGAATTTTCATGTAAAATTTCTATTTTAATAGATATGGATGCATTCAAGTATGGATTGTAATGAATAATTAAATACATAGTTTTAGATGCAAATAGTTTCACATATAGGTCTTCCATACAATGTTTACTGATTATTAAAAGTAATTTGTAAAGCATAAATACTTCCATTATTTCTAGTCTAGAAAGTAACTTACATGCAAACTCTTTTTGTTAGAAAAAAAGAATATAGCGTCAGTTTTCTTAAGGCTGTAGCGTCACATTTTAAATGACGCATAAGTGGTCGTCGCTATAGAATTTTCTCTATAAGGTCATTTTTGTACCAAAGAAAACTGACCTTATAGAGTAAAAACCATCCCAAGAGGCTGTAAAAAACCTGACCCAAGCGAGAAAGAAGAGGCTGTAAGGTCGATTATTCCTAAACAACTAACACTATAAATGTCTTGTAAGGACGGTTACAGCTAGAAAACTGACCCCATAAAGCAACAGAGGTTTTCCCGGTCGATAAATACATCGACCGAGAAGGATTTCGGTCGAGAAAATTGTCGACCAATAATGTACTATCTTATGCTTCTTAGAGGTCTTCTAAGGTCGGTTATTCCTAAAACATCGACCCAATAGAGTACAAAAAATGAGCTTTCTGATCCCATTTCCTATAAGGTCGGTTATTCCTAAAAAACTGACCCTAGTAGTTAAAAAATTGACCCTATAAAGCAATAGAGTTCATGTAAGGTCAGTCTTGCTCGATCGAGAAATACGTCGACCGAGAAGGATTTTGGTCGAGAAAATTGTCGACTGAGATTGTATTGT
The DNA here is from genome assembly GCA_963693085.1 of Alisma plantago-aquatica. NCBI lineage: Eukaryota > Viridiplantae > Streptophyta > Magnoliopsida > Alismatales > Alismataceae > Alisma > Alisma plantago-aquatica. Next base: position 231,214,902 of record OY856412.1, on the reverse strand, counting down.
CTTAAGCTTCTTAGAGGTCTTCTATGGTAGGTTATTCTAAAAAACCAACCCAATAGTGTATAAAAAATTAGCTTTCTGATCCCATTTCCTATGTCGTTTATTCCTAAAAAACCAACCCTAGAAGTTAAAAAGCCGACCCTATAAAGCAATAGAGTTCCTGTATGGTCAGTCTTCCTCGGTCGAAAAATTTGTCGACCGAGAGATATCTAATGTCAGTTATACTTGAAAACTGACCCTAGAGATCTCTAAGGTCGGTCACTTGAAGAAAACCGACCAAACAGGGAAGCGAGTACCTGATAAGTTTGTGTTGAAGCTACTAGGTCGATTATTTAAAAAAAAAATCAATGCAATAGGTCTCTAAGGTCAGTTTTTTTTTGAAATAACCGACCCTAGAAGTCACTTTTTTTAAAGAAAATTCTATAGAATAGAAATCTTTAGAATAGAAACCTGCATATAACAAATCTGCTTTACACAGTTCAAAACCTACAATAGAAATAGACTTGCAAATGCAATGATGCAAGCCCGAAAATGCATTCCAAATCCATTTTCTAGCTTTTATGTCCAATCTTTTTTGAACCACACACATTCATAACAACAATAATTCAAAATATTCAGTTGAGACATACTCATACACATAACACACACTAACATTCATGCAAGTCTAAGATAGATTCATTCAGTTGAGACATAGCACATACTAACATTCATACACATAGCACATACTAACAAAAATGATAGATTGCAAGTCTAAGATGGTATTAAAATTTATGTCAGATACAAAAGTAAATTTGATAGAGTTTCAAAACTACATACACAAATGAAGCTATGCATTCAATCCAATGCTATAGTAACTTCATTAAGAAAAGCCTCTGACCACTCTTCTCAGAATTCATTTAACTCATCAAGTGTGTAAGGCTGAGTTGTAAAGATCTGCAATAGAAAATGCACATGCTAATATTTTATAAAATGAGTACATCACACTTGTAAACTAATGATGTTGTTCTTTATTACTTGATCTATAGTCTGAATGTCATTTGATGCTCCTTTGACAATAGCTTGCATATATTTCATTACATAGTAGCCACAATCCCTATTATTATATTGTATATGACACTACAAATAAAGAATTATACTTAATGTTAGTAAACTACTATAAATAGTGATGAGATAAGACTATAAGGGTCGACATATAAGAGTTGACATATACATTACTATAAGAGTTTTACATATATAAGACTAAGTCGTCAACATAGTTACCTTGATCTTTTACAAAGTCAATGTCTTTAATTTGGTAGGTATTATTCCTCCACTTTCACAAAAAGCCTTTATACCACTATCAATTAATTGATTATGATAGTTGTCATAATAGAAATTCTAAATAGAAATATCATGTTGAAGCATAACAATTGATGTGGTAGAAACTAAATTTATGCTTACTCCATGGGTGGCAATTTCAGTTTGTGACTCCTTGTTGTTATTCCCATTGGGTCAAGATAATAGAAAGTCATCAATTTTGGGACAACCACCACTAGTTCCCAATGTCTAGATCTGAGTAAAATGCATATTGAAAAAAAATATTAGAATTATAAATTTAGTCAATATTAGAATTATATTGAATAATAATACTTACTTGATGTTAAAAGGAATTAGGATAATTCCTTTCCCACACTGGAAAAATATTTGATTGCAGTATAGAAGTACCCATTCACATCCTCAATGTGTGTCTCCACTTGACTAGTGATTAAAGGAACTAAGAATACAACATTCCTTATATCAACGTTTGTCCTCTCGGTATATAAAAGGTTGTACAACATTTGTAATCATTTCATATATTAGAAAGAAGCTAAAAATGTATATTGGAGTTTTCTATATTGTTGAATCCTTACCTTATCCATACTTCTAATATTGAAGTATTTAGCCAATCATACTGGAACAAATCTTTAATATCATTAAGAAAAATAAAATTCTCAAAGTCCCTCCCAATAACATCTTCTGTTAAATTGACCAACATATGTGATCATGAGCTTTGGTTGGCTAAGTATCGGCACAAACATTTACATTTGCTTCCCAATTCGTCGAATGTAGCTTTGGGAATGAAAGATGGCTTGGGCATAGGAGGATGACTAGTAGAATTTTTACTTTTTGGTTTGCAATCCTGTTAATTAAATTACACACTTCTTTTACATGAGTTCATATATGCAGTCAAATATGAAAAATATGGTAGAATTCAAGTATACCTTGTCATTGATGACCAAGTGTCTAGGCCAACCCACCATAGCACTCTTTGCTTCTTCAACTGTTATTTAGGATTAGGTATGGGCAGAGGTTTGTCCCCCATTCCATCATACACAAGATGGATGGACACACGACAAATGTCATTAGTAATTTTTTGGCAATGCAATGTACCAACAAGGTTGTATACCTTGCCCGTTGCCAAAACATTATATTTTGGAACCTCCACTGCAAGTTTATAGTTCATAGCAACCTAGAATTGAAATAATATAAGTTATATACAAAGCATAAACCAGATACCTACTACAAGAACCTTAATATATATACATATATATAATCATATATATATCATACTAATAACACAACATATAGAATAAAAAGATACTACAGATTATTGTGTGTCATTGGGAGTGTTCCCATGACCTTCTACAGTTGGAGCATGGGCTTGTACCTCATCATCTAAGAGACGCACAGTTTGAATAGGTTGAGAAGGTTGTGTAGGCTGAAATGAAGACATTATTTCTTTTACTTTCTGTGCTACGAATGATTCAACTTCCTCTTGTGTAAGACCTCCTGCACAACCTCTTTTAGATTGCGAAGGGCAAAAAAAAGACTTGAATCCTATGCCACCTCCTAATCCCCAAACACGGCCATGATGCTCCTTCGTACCAAGTGCAACTGATAGTTTATCCATGCGGCCAGTTGGGATGAACTTGTCTTCCTTCCATTGCTCATGGAGATCAATCTATTCATAGTTAATAAAAATATTAAATCACAATATCAATTAGATATAAATAAATCTATGTTTGTGGGAGTTACTCTTTACTTAGTTGTGATAAACCTACCATCTTTTGTGCTACGTTCTTAGTTACATGGTTGACAATTTCACCTGCTCAATTCTTACTAGCATCAATCCACTATAAGTGTCAGGTTGGACGCTCAGCTTGAGTTGTACTAGATGCTTCTCCATAAAAGAGTTGCTTCTCTTCTAGTTGGTGGCAGAAGGCATAACCACCAGGCCCCAAGCAATGGTCATGCACATTTTTGGCCTATCTTTCCTTTTGGGACTCATGAATAGTCTGATCATTTAAAATGAGGTATTGCAATTTAGACTTGGTCAACATATATAAAAATATTTACCTCCTTAATTGTATAAAATTAACGATTCATACAGTACATCACAATCTTTATTACCTAAAACTCTTCTGATTTCCTAGCTGCAACAAATCTTTCCCACACCTCAGGATCTATAAAAACATATATATATGTTGCATTCTTCTTTTGTTTAGGATTATTTATAAATTCCCTTTTGAGATATGTCTTAAAAGCCCTCCATCATACACCACAACATTGTAGCACATTTTTCTTGTAATCTTTTTCATTTAGATGAAAAACACCCTATAAATGCAAAAGAAGCAATAATGTTGTCTTAAAAAGAATATGTCTTTCCAAGCAAACTAAATTAGATTCAATAAACCAAAACATATTAAAATAATATCACTTCCACTCACAGATATATCTTTCCAGAGGAGGTCTTTTAAGGCATTAGAAACATCATGCCAATTTTCTATTTCTATTGCCACCTTACTGCACGTGGTCTCCCCTACGTAATGCTTGAAAGCACTAGAATGTTCCCCAATAGGTGCTCCTATGACATGAAACTAGACTGCCAATTTCTCCCCTTTGGCCCTGAGCTCCTACAACCTATGCATTAGTGTGGGACCTCTACTTTTCTTAGCATCACCACTACCATCCTCATGGTGTTCATGCTCATAATGTTCATTTTAACTTGTCATTTTAGAACCTGCAAGTATACATGATAAAAGAGACATGAGTGATAATAAAATCATAAGTGGTTGAATGATATATGATGTATATTTAAAAGATTATGTGCTTGAATGATAATAACATAAATAATTTAAAAAATACATGCCTTTAGTATTGGTTGAGTTGTTAGTCAAGTAAAATTCCTTCAGCATGGTCTTGATGTTTATAGTATTCATCAGTGTTATCTTCAACATTTACACTTGTCAAACCAATTGAGAATGAGTTGGAATCATCATACTTTTCGTTGTATTCTTCTTCATTTATAGGATCTACAATAAACTGTCTTTTCCATGAAGAACGACATACCAATTTTTAGTTGTCGGGTCATCACTGTAGAATACTTGTTTTGCTTGGTCTCCCACGATGAATGACTCATCTTTCTCACCAATCTTTTCAAAATTCACCAATTTGAAACCCAACTCATCCACTAAAACTCCTTTGTTGTTGTCAACCTAATTACACCTAAAGATAGGAACTCTGAAATTTGTATAGTCCAATTCCCATATGTCCTCAATGACAGCGTAACATGACATCTTAGCTTCGCATGGTCTTTTATCTTTGGCACTAGCAAAATACAACAAATAAGCTTGAACAGTAACCCCACTATTTTGGACTACACCACTTTCATCTTGATTCTTTGTGTAGTATGAAAATTTGTTTATGTCATAACCTTCATATGACATGAAATCCATTTTTGGCTTAAAGGGGAGCCATTTTATGTTCTCAACAATATTATTCGGTGATTCAGATAGTTGATTAAATATTTTCTCTTTGAACCACCTAATAAATGTTTGATTATGCTCTCTTGCAAGCCACATTGAACTGGATCACGGTTGATTTCTCTTGACAAGATCATTGTGTTCTGTGATGTAGCTACTAACTTCATCGATGTTGTGTAAAATATACAAATGTGCTTTTTCCCACAACTCACGACTGATTCCTTTCACTCGTCCTCCCAAAGTTCCTTTTCCATAATAAGATTTAGTGTGATGGGAATATTTTAGATTGCAAGAAGTTTCATTTCAATTCATAAAATCATTGCAAAAGTCCATGACCTCCCTAGCCACATAACCCTCAATAATACTCCCTTTAGGACGATAATGATTCCGAACATCACCTTTAAAAACACTCATGTAACATTCAAATGGATACATCCAGTGTAAGAAAATTGGACCCAACATCTTCACCTCCCTTGTAATATGTACTACAAGATGAACCATGATATCAAAAAATGAAGGAGGAAAGTACATTACAAGCTAACATATGGTAACAATTACATCTTTCTGTAATTTATCAGGAGTATCAAGATGTATCACTTTGTTCATTATTTCATTGAAGAAGAAATAGAGTGTTGTGATTGCAAACCTTACATGCTTTAGCAATATAGATTGAATAATCACAAGTAAAAATTTTCCATTAAGCTCTGCTAATCGTGAGATTTGAGACCTATCAACTTCAGATCCTTCTTTGATACCAATCTACGAATATTAGAAGAGTATCTTTGTGGAACCTTAATATTATACAAGCACTCACAAAAGGTCTTTTTCTCCTACTTTGACAAAGTGTAACAAGCTAGTGGTAAATATGTGCGGAGACCCTTGATCTCCACTGATAATTCTTTTCTTATACCCATTAATTCTAAATCTTTTCTAGATTTGATGCCGTCTTTAGTCTTTCCTGGTATGTTCAATAGCATACCAATGATGCTATCACAAATATTTTTTTCAAAATGCATGACGTCAATGCAGTGTCTAATTGCCAAAGATTTGCAATAAGGAAGATCCCAAAATATTGACCTCTTCATGTATAGAGATATGTCACATGCAAGAGTATGACTACTTAAACTCTTTCCAAATTCATTGACAATATGTTTCACCCTATCAAATACAACATTTCTTGGTATAGGTTTCAAAACACTTCATTCCTGAGTTGATCCATTAAAGGTTTTGTGCTACCTTCGATAAGGATGCATTGGTGGGAGAAATCTCTGATGACCAAGATATATAATTTTACCCCCATAATTCAGTCGGATTGAAACAGTATTTTCCTAACAAATAGGACATGCTTTGTATCCTTTTATGCTATATCTAGACAAATTTCCTTAAGCTAGAAAGTCATTAATCATGCAAAACAACATAGCACACAAACTAAAGATCTCTTTACGTGAAGCATCATATGTCATAAGACCTTCTTCCCATAGTTTCATTAGGTCATCAATTAGAGGTTGAAGGTAAACATCAATACCATTTCCAGGTTGCTTGGGCCTAGATATCAATATTGACAACATGACGTACTTATTTTTCATAGAAAACCAAGGAGTAAGACTAAATATAACAATAATAAAAGGCCACGTGCTATGTTGGCTGCTTAATGTACCATAGGGATTCATTCTATCTATACAGAGTCCAAGTCATAAGTTTTTTGGTTCTTTACCAAATTGAGGGTATAATAAATCAATTTTCTTCCATTGTAGTGAATCAGATGCATGTTGTAGGACGCCATCTGAAGTGGTATTTTGAACGCACTAACAAACTCACTCGGGGTAGAAATCCCTGAGTTTTTATCAAAACCAAAGTGCAATAATACCACCCGCAAGCGGACGAGCCTTATCGCAGTATAGTTAAGGATCAAACCCAAAGGACAACATTTTTAAGAATCCTTGTCAGTTGAATCTAGCTCAAGTAAAACTAATATTTAGAACGATTAGGTTGATTTGAGGTTAATTAAACTAAATTCAAAAAAGTAAAATCTAAATTAAAGTTGGGTTTAGATCAATGATATGGGATCGCTGGAATGGTACCAGGTTTCACCTCTGCTACAGATGCAAACACATTCCAATGCAAACAATCTAGGTACCAGGTTTCACCTGTGCTACAGATGCAAACACATTCCAATGCAAGCAATCTAGGCACGATAAAACAATCCAAGTAGAGTTGCTGCATAACCCCCCGTACGGGCGTTAGGCTCACGTAAGCATCACTTTAGGCATCAGATGTCTCGTCACCAACCGGATCACTTACTTACGGCTCTGAAGATACAAAAATCCAACAAAGGTCGTGGGCCCCCTATATAGCTATTAGGCATACTAAAGCATCACCAAAGGCTAGATGGCTCATCCCCTCGCGGATCATACACTTACTACCTCAAAGAAATCCCATTCTCTTTCTAGTTTGGGAGTCCACCACATTAATTGGTTAGCAAGCCGGTGATAGATCTAAAAACTAACATCAACGATAAACAAGATGATACAAAATCCAACTAAGGTTGTGGTCCTCCATGAGGGATGTTTAGACCACAGAAGTGTCACCATAGGCTAGATGGTTCGTTCCCTCACGGATCATTCACTTATGACCTCAAAGAATCCTTTCAGAAGTTTTTGTCAAGGAGTCGAACTTGAAAACCGCCATTCCATCCCATACATAGAAGATTTAACAATATAGGAAAGAACAAGATGAAAGCAAGGATATAATCAACTACGAACATACCAATTAACAATGAAATGAAGAGTTATATACATTGCCATGGAGAGTTTAACAAAAGAACATGATTTGCATGGGCAGCAGGGCTAATCCCCGCACCCCAGTGAAAAAGGTACTACTCGCTCATGATGCGAGAAATAAGAAGAATGAAAAAGAGAGAGAAATCTGCCATGAACTCGGTGCAGAAGGTAGTCGCAGCTCGGTGAAGAAGATACAACCTTCTACGTCACGTCAGAGCAGACCTAGACACAAACGGGAGTTGCCAAGACAGACCAGACAGTCTCCCTCGCTGCATCTTCCTTCTCTCCCTAGCCTTCTTGGTTGCAGCACGGGAAGTAGGTGGAATGAATCTGGCATGAACAACACTGGATTTGGATCAAACATGTGTATAGGCAGCCTGTCGACATCTCGGAACCGATGTCCAAGTGAGGACCCTTGGGGTCCTATTTATAGGAACATGACCGACCCCAAAAGGTTTGTAGAATCTGACCAAACGGTCTTGCACAACTTTAGCAAACGGTCTGTGGACTGCATAGGACGAAACATTCTTGAGCATCAAACGGTTTGGGAACTGTATGAGATCAAATGGTCAACGCTTCAGCCAAACTATCTTCGATGAGGTTTGCTCTCACAGTTTGGAGAACGCATGAGACTAAATAGTCTCACAGAGTTGGGGATATGGTCTGTAGACAGAGGCAAATAGTTTGTAAATCGTTTGCTAGCAAACGGTCTGGAAACTGCACAAGACCAAATGGTCTTTAGATACCCCCGCCAAATGATCTTTGACTTTGGGAAAATGATTTGGAATCTCAACAGATGCCCAAACGGTTTCCAAATCTATCCTTGCGGTGTTGACATTTCCTGCAACGGTCAACACAACAGATCCATCCAATCTTCTGACCGATTCAACTGATTTGCTCTATTTGATTAGGCAAGTTGCTCAAGAGACCAAAGGCGGAAGCTATGCAGTCTGTGTCACAGTTGGGCGGCGCCGAGGAAGGTAACAAAGAGGGTTGGCGTGATCGTGGATGAATCGAACAGAAGAAGTGTTGCTCAACAGAAGTATAGAGGTAGAAGATGACGCACCACGGTCGTGGCGAGGCACCACGGGCGTGATGATTCTGTGGTCTCACGACGGTGCCACCTTGCACGGGCGTGTTGGGTGAGAAATCGGGCTCTGGTGGCGATGCGCCACGGCCGTGGCATGACACCACGGTCGTGGTGAGGTAGCTACCACACGACTGTGCTACCTCACACGGGCATGGCGAGTGAGAGCTCAGGCGTTAGGGATGATCCACCACGGTCGTGGCCGCACCACACGGTCATGGTGATGACAGCAAACCACGACCGTTTTGGACCACCACGGCCGTGGTTAGGACTCTGCTTCGAGGTCTTGAATCAATGCACTGCTCGATCCCTTGTGGTTGGATTATGCTTCCAATCAATATTTGCTGGTCATACGGTCTTGAGACCGCATGGGCTCAAACGGTCTTGAGACCGCATGGACTCAAACGGAATGGATGGATTCACATGGTTAGATTGATCAGGCACAATCAAGGATAAGTGAGGATGGGCCCCAAATGATTGTTCCACTTTATGAAGACCTGCATCAAGTCAACATAAATTCGGCTAAGACCTTGATAATCGAATCAATCAAGTAGTTTTTCACATTATGATTCATATTAATATTTAGTGAGTGAAATAGTATATATAAGGTCGAATTTGTCCAAAAGTGATAATTGAATTCCATGATGAATATGCATTCATCAAAATACCCCGAACATAAACATTGCTCGTCCTCGAGTAACACGAAATCTGAAACAGTCTCCAAAAGAATACTTTCAATTTGTGTGATTGCTTCATCTTCACCTCATGAATATTATCTTTCTATTCAATATGACTCAATATCTCATCCTCCTGAGACTACTAAACACATCTTACCATATCTTATTTCCTAAATTCACTTTCCAATATCACTTCCTCCTCACTTTTTCTGACAACAAGCATGTCAAAGAGTTTTGTAAGAATCCAGAGACACCCACAGAACCACAAGTATGCATTTGATCTGGCACTGGTGTTTTTTAGGATAGGGTAGGTATTCATTGCTCCATTAGGTAGAAAATGGAGTGAGTGGTGTTGTGGAAGGAAGAAGTAAATCTCTCCTCTATTCGACTCGAGACATTTATTTGCTTTGCAATTTCATTTATTGCATTTTTGTGTGCGAATATCTCCTTTATTCGACTCGAGATTGCATTTCTTTATGTGTGCGCTTTGGCATCTTTTTGTTTGCAAATCTCTCCTCTATTCGACTCAAGATTGCATTTTTGGTGGTACATCCCTATTTATTTGCGAGGGGTATGGAAGAAGTGGATAAAGAGGGAAGTGGTGTGCCACCCCGAACTTATGGTTTGGCACGAATTTGGCTATTTTTGTTTCTTTTTTATGAATGGAGGGGTACAAAGATGATATAAGAAGTGTAGAAGAGAGTTCAGATCAGAATGCAACTTGATTTACAATTCAATGCACCGGGTTGTTCTCTTTATCAATCTCTGCTCAAATAATGACTTGATGAGGATCCGGTGGGGATTCCATGCTATTGTTCCACAGATCAGTTAGGAAGAACGACGTGTTTGATCCCTATCAGATTGATAGCCACTTATTATTTTTGCAAAAGTATCATGGTGTTAGGAATCATAAGCTTCACAAGATGATTTCAATCGAAAGGCTTGTTTCAAAAAGTGGTCCTTTTGAGCATTTACTTCGATTAAGGAGGATATAGTGATTCAAAATGCATAGCAATTTAGTTAGTGACCTTTAATGAAACCAGGAAGTGTCAAAAGGTGTCAAAAATTCATCAAGTATCTGTTCAGTTTCTTTGAAAAACATTAAGGAATTTTTTGAAAATTTTGAATTTTTTTTATCAAGAATGTGATAGTGAAAACTTAAGTATGAAAAAGATGGGTGTAGGTGGAAAGTTAGGTACGTACCACCCACCCTCCACCCCGAACTTAGAAATTTTCTCATCCTGAGAAAATCCTAAATCCAAGATGGAGGGGAAAATTCATGCCATTTGGACCACGGGATGTGGTTGGGTTCCAATCAGCGAGTATCCTTTTATCTAAGAATCTAAAGAAAGATCAATCGGAACTCAAGATAGCATCTCACGATGCGAATTTTATTTGGTGAGAAATTATCTGAAAGATGAAAACAAAATTAAGGAAAAATTTCTAATTCAAATTTGAAAACTAAATATGAATTTATTTATCAAGTTGCCTCCTGACAAGCGCCTTTGTTTTATGTCGATGGCTCAACTTGATATCCTCGACTTCACGGTGGTTTCTTTAGATTGGGAAATCAATTATTTCTTCGGTGCTCATATCTGTAGTGGTGAAATGTCTTTTCAAGCGTTGGCCGTTCACCACAAATTCACCCGACTTTACACTCCATAAAGAGAAAGCACCATGTGATGAGATGCTTTTGACAATGTACGGTCCAAACCAGCGGAAGCGTTGTTTTCCTGGGAATAACTTCAATCTTGAGTTGAATAGCAGAACTTGGTCTCCCACTTGTATGTATTTTCTTTTCAATTGTCCATCATGCCAAAGTTTTGTGCGTTCTTTGTAGATTTGTGCATTCTCGTAAGCTGTCATCCTGAGTTCATCCATCTCTTGGAGTTGTAGAATGCTGGCTTGGCCTGCTTCTTTCATATCAAAGTTTAGTTGTTTAATTGCCCACCATGGCTTATGTTCCAGTTCGACTGGTAGGTGGCAAGCCTTTCCATATATTAATTGAAAGGTTGTAGTCTTGAGGGGAGTTTTATAAGCAGTTCGATAGGCCCATAGGCATTGTTGATTTTGGTTGACCAATCCTTTCGATTGCATCCTATAGTTTTTTCCAAAATAGCCTATAGTTTACGGTTAGAGACCTCTACCTGTCCACTTGTTCGTATGTCCTCCCACTAGTCCTGAGTGACATTGTTCTATAATAAGTTGAGCTTCTTCTTCAGTGATACATCATCTATACAAGCCATCAGAACCAAGTTTAAATAGATATGTCTCATCCCAGTGATATTGCTTTACACCCTTCATGAACTTCTTCAGTGCATTCTCGATGCATTGAGGATGGATAACCCTAGCAACAAGGTAGTTCACAAAATCTAAGTACCACGGTATAACTTATGAGACCTTCATTAGTTGATCATCCAGAAGAGAATCATTAATCGGAATCTTCTCGGTATCCTGAGTGTGGATGTGATTGAGGTGGTCTGCTACTACATTCATTGTACTTTTTTTATCTTTTATCTCTAAATCAAATTCCTGTAATAGAAGGATCCATCTAATCAGCCTGGTTTTTGCATCTTTCTTTCTCAGAATGTAACGAATGGCAGTGTGGTCTGTGTAGACAATGACCTTTGAAACAATTAGGTAGGATCTAAACTTGTCAAAGGCATACACGACTGCTAGAAGTTCTTTTTCGGTAGTTTCATCATTCCTCTGAGCTTCATGGAGAGTTTTCGATGCATAATAGATCACATAGTGTTTCTTCTCTATATATTGCCCTAAAACAGCACCCACAACATAGTCACTGGCATCACACATAATTTCAAAAGGGTGGTCCCAGTCAGGACCTCTAATGATGGGGTTGGTTGTAAGGGCATGTTTCAGTGTGTTGAAGCTTTTGACACGTTCTTCATTGAAATTAAAATCAATATCCTTTAGTAATAGGTTCATAATTAGTTTTGTTATCTTGGAAAAGTCCTTTATGAATCTTCTGTAAAATCCTACATGACCTAGGAAGGCACATACTTCTTTTACATTTGTTGGGATAGCCAGTTTAGAAATCACTTCAATTTTGGCTTTATCTACTTCAATTCCTCTATTATTGACCCTATGGCCGAGGACAATGCCTTCCTTTACAAATAAAATGGCACTTTTCCCAGTTGAGCACAAGATGAGCTTCTTCACATCGTTTGAGGACCTGGGAGAGGTGCTTTAGACATAAATCGAATGAATCTCCATATACATAAAAAACATCCATGAAAACTTCCATAATTGTTTCAGTAAGAACAGCGAATGTGGCAGCCATGCAACGTTGGATAGTTGAGGGGGCATTATAGAGACCAAATGACATTCTATTAAATGCGTATGTTCTGAATGGGAAGGCGAAAGTTGTTTTCTCTTAATCATCTAGATGTATGGGTATTTGATAGAATCCAGAGTAACCGTCAAGATAACAAAAATATTCTTGGTGAGCCAACCATTCTTGGACTTGATCAAGGAAAGGCATTGGAAAATGATCTTTTCGAGTCGCCTTGTTTAATTTTCTATAATCTATGCACATCCTCCACCATGTGACTGTTTGAGTGGGGATGAGTTCATTGTTTTCATTTCGTATAAAAGTCATTCCACCTTTCTTCGGGACAACATGCACTGGACTTTCCCACGGCAAATCTAATATTGGATAGATTATTTCAACCGTGTGCAATTTAATGACCTCACGACGGACCACTTACTTCATATTTGGATTCAATTTCCGTTGATGCTCGGTAGTCGACTTGTGATCTTCCATCATAGGGACCTTGTGCATACACAATGCCTGACTGACTCCGGTGAGGTCACTCATTTTATAATCGATGGATTTCTTTCTTTCCCTTAATTCCTTCAGGAGTTTCTCTTCTTGTTCATCTGTTAGATCGGAGTTTATAATAAATGGGAAAACTTTTAGGTCATCTAAAAACACGTACTTTAGTCCCTCGGGTAGGGGCTTCATTTCGGGAGCCTCTGGGTTTTCACATGTTTCTTCTGTAGATTCCATAGCTTTGAGTTCTTCACTAGTGGCTTCAACATCTTCTTTAGTAGATTTGAGGGATTCGATGCAATCCTTTACTTGTTCTTCAGTCAGTCCATCAACTGATGTGTTTGTCAGAGAAACTTCTAAAGAATCGTCTGATTCATGTTGCTCTTGGGTTAGTAGTGACATTTGCTCAATGCAGTCAATTAAATATACTTCTTCTTGCATGCTTGGTCTTCTCATACTTTCAAAAACCTTATATTTGAGAGTTTGTTTGCCTAATCTGAGTAGTAAAGTACCAGCTTCAACATCAATCAGGGCTCTTGCAGTGGCGAGGAATGAACGACCAAAGATGAGAGGGTATCTGGCATCTTCTTTTATGTCCATAATGACAAAGTCACATGGAACATATGTGTCCTTGCCTACCTTGATCGGGACATCTTCGAGGATTCCTAACATACGTTTTATTGAATTATCTGCAACTTGTATAGTCAAGCCAGTAGGAAGCAATTCTGCAAACCCTAGTCTCTTGCACAGGCTAAGTGGAATAATAGAGATGCTTGCGCTGAGATCTGCGAATCCTTTCTTGCATGATGAGTCACCAATGTGACATGAGATTCCAAAGGATCCCGCACCTTTTTGTTTCTTGGGCATCTTGCGCAATATGATATCCGATGTAGTTGTTGCCAATTTTACTGTTTCATATTCTTCAGTTATATACTTCCTGGTGAGGAGTGACTTTAAGTACTTTGTCCATGCCGGTATCTCAGGCAGAGCATCCAAAAGGGGTATATCAATATGAAGTTTCTTCATAGCCTCTTTAAACCAATTGAAACGAGTATCAAGTTTGGTTTTCCTTAGACGAGCTGGGAAAGGTATACAAGGCTTATATAGGAATCTTAGGTTCCGGTGTTTCAGTTTCTTCATCTTCTTGAGCAGGCTTCTCAAAATTTTCTTTTTCTGACTTATCGACTTTTGATTGAGTCTCTTGTGTTATTGAGTCTTGGGCACTCACAGGTTCATCCTCATCTATGATAACCACATGTGTCTTTCCATGGGGATCTGAATAGTCTTTCCTTGACGTAGTGGTGACTGCCTTCAACTGTTCAGGATGCTTAGGATTGTTCTCGGGTTGGCCAGCAAAGACTCCAGTTGGTGGATTTATGCTAGCTGCAAGTTGATCTAATTGAGATTCAATAGCTTTCTGCTAAGCTTGTTGGTTAGCTATCATAGTTTGGTGAGTTTGCAACATCTTTTCAATGGTTGATAGTTTGTCATCAGAAGAAAATGGACCTGCTTGTTGTGCTTGTTGTTGATTAAGATTCTGATATTGAGAGTTATTTTGGTAATTATTGTAGTTCCTATTCTGAAAGTTCCCCTTGAATTTTCCTTGATTCCCAATATTCTGTTGTTGTTGATTATACTGGAATCCTGGAGGGCCTCTTGGTTGATTGTTTGAACCAAATTGGTGTGAATTTACTGCTCCAGAGGGGTTTCTGTATTGAAAATCGGGATGATTCCTATTCTGATTTGGATTGTAATAACTTTGACCAGGAATGGTGTTGATAGTGTTAAGTTTTTCCATCTGACCGTTATCTCCTTGCCCACATACATTGCTCAGAACAACATCATAGAGAACATTCCATGATAAAGTGTAATGATCGGTGCTCTTACATGCTTCACAGAATAGGGAAGCGGACTTGACCTATTCCGATTGTCGAGTGGGTGAACGTCCTCTTCCAATAGCAGTAAGAGATGATTCAATATGGTCTTGCTTGGAAACTAAGAGTTTCAAGGTTTCAGCGATAGACTTGTACTCAAGAGTAGCTTCGGCCATAGCTACTTTCACAACTCCTTTACCTACAGATCTACCACAATTGGCTTGATTTTCTATTCCCAGGGTGACGACTTTCCATGCGATGTCATAACTTTGATGCATGAAGTTTCCTTCAGACGAGGAATCTAGGAACCTCTTAATATCATCATCCACACCCCTATAGAAAAATCTCAATGAGTTGGTTCTTGGGAATTACATGATGTGGACACTTGCGTAGAAGCTCTTTGTATCTATCCCAAGCTTCAGCAAGGGTTTCTCCAGGAACTTGAGTGAAATTTTTTATCCGCCCTCTCATTTCATAAGTGAGAGATGGGGGGTAGAATTTTTCTAGAAACACATTTTGGAGTTGTTCCCAGGTGGTGATGGGTATTTCACTTTGCAGTGAATTGTACCAACTTATGGCTCTATCATTAAGGGAGTACTTGAAGAGACGGAGTCGAATGGCATCATCCATGACTCCATTTTGTTTCTTCATGGCACATATATCAATAAATCTCAGAAGATGTTATTGGCTATCTTCCCCTTGTTTGCCATAGAAAGGGTTATTGTGAAGCAGGGTGATCCAATGTACTCTTTTTCTCAAAATTAGGAGCGTTGATGGGAGGAGGGTGCACTAGATGATGAACATTCGCAGCTTTTGGGATTGATAACTCTCTAAGATCGTTTTGTAGTTCAGCTGGTTGTGCTGCTTCTTGTGCTGCTAGGATTTCCTATTGAACCACTTCCCTGGCTTCTTGCACGAGCCTCTCTCTCTGCGCATTGATGGCTTGAGCCACCCTTCGGGTTTCCTCTTCTTCTTGAGCCATCCTTGCTTGATTTTCTCTGATCTAGCGATGAAAAGTTCTGTCTATCTCAAGATCAAAGCTCGCCTTGGATTGTACCTGAGATAGAATGTTATAACCTCAATTTTCCAAACTATGTAATGACTTTTGTAAATATCATTTAAAGATAAATGAATTTGCTTGATTGATGTGATGTGGTGAATTCCATGATTGATTGAAATGTATTTCATAGATGATTGGTTACATGGTTCTTATTGGGCCTTGCTTTATTTGAAACCCAAATTGAAATTAACAAAGAAATACATAAAGAATCCCCTAAAATAAAGAAAAAGATATGGCATATTTCCCTAAAAATAAGAATTCGAGTTGATTGATACCTTAGAGAGCAAGGAACTCAAAATCATGGAATAATAATGAAAGAATTAATAAAAGATGGGAAAATGTGAATAATATAATGATGGATTGCATTACAAGAAAAGGAATCGAATTAATATCATTATGAAACCAAATTTGGAGGAGTGGAGGATAATACAATATCCTAGTTTCCCTCAAAATTTGGGAAGGAAATGTCAATCCAATTGGGAGTTATTGGATTTCTAAGTTTCCATTTGAAATAAGCTTTAATTGGATAATTTAGGAAATATTTTCCTATTTTAGTTTGAACGCGGATAACCCGGATCGTTGGATCTGAATCCAACGATGAGAGGTCATCGTCCAGAGTCCCAAAAGGACTCGGACTGTAGCACACCACAGAGCGACCTTCTCCTCGCTTTCCTGATCAACTCAGTGCATGAACACTCTAGATTAGAGTCTCGCTGAGTTCGGGAGTCCAATACGTAGAGGATGGACCCCGGTTTGTTAGGGTTTCATGGTGAATCTCGGAAACGCCCAATCGGGCTGGGAGTTGCAGTTGGATTCGATGTGGGAACCCTGGAAGTGGACTCCCATGGCCTATAAAAGAGGGATCCTTCAATCCCTGGTGTCGTCGCAAGATCGAATGGCTGGTTATCGTGTGCTCTAACTCACCCGCTCTCTCGATTGATTCTTCTCCGACGAGAGCGCCGCCGCGGCTCCACAGCATATAGAACAGCAGAGTTTGAGGAGTTCGGGGTGCAGTTGTCGTTAGATCGAGATCTAACAGTCAGCCGAGGAGGAGCGGTGACGGTTGGATCGTGGCGCAGCGTGGAAACACGGATCCGACGGTGCGAGGGGGGACGCGAGTAAACTTCAGCGACAAAAGTCACAACCGCTCGATAACGATCGGACGATCGGGTCCAAATTAGAGGCGACAGTTGGATCGCGGACCACCGTGGACCAGCGAAATCCAACGGCTCCAGTGCGAGGCGCGTAAGTGGAGAGGAGGCGTGCGCGAGGATCGTCAGATCGAGGCGCGGACCACAGGACTAGCGATCGAACAGCTAGAGAAATTCTGGTAATTCCCTCTCTGTGACAAATAATCAGAAAAATGCCTTTTTCTTGCAAAATTCGTAATAATAGATAGCAACATCAGATGAGAAAACTAAATATATGAAAGTTGTATAGAAAAATGCAAGGAACACGATCAAAATAATTCCAGAACCTAAATCTGTCTGGTTTTACAAAAGTACTTTATTTGGTTAATAAATTTTATTAAAATTGGATAAGAAACCCTAATTGGAAGTTGAAAGGGTATTTTGGTAATCTAGCAAGTCAAATCGTTAAGATTGACCCTGATAATGATAATGGCAGTTTATTTTGCTATTTAATTGCAAAAATGCTTAACTTGGAATTATAATGTTCAAAAGAAGGTTATTTTGTATGGAAACCCTAATTTGAGATAAAGAGAAATGAAAACCATATTTTTATGAAATAAGGAAATCAGTTGTTTAATAAAGGAAATTCAATGAGAAATTAGGAGTTTTATGAAAAGTAATAAATCAAGAATGGTATTGATGAAAGAAGAAGTAAAACTCTAATTTCTAGAAGAACCCTAATTATGGAATTGAATCCTAATTTGAATTGTGGAAGTGGATAAATATTAATAAAAGGAAACTGTCCTTTTATTTCAGGTTTTGCTTGTTGATTGGGTTTCTCTTTCTATCTTGAAAAGTGCAATTAAAAGGTATGTGGTTACGCTTATGAATAATCGCTTTAGTTTCCCGGCGATTTCCGAAGGATTTATCGGTTGCTTGAAATAACTGTTGAATGTCTATTTATTTCATGCAACTATAAAGTGACTATGATTATCACAAAATGTATATGCCTACATGCTCAGATCCTGGTTCCCTCTGTGTATGACCTAGTACATGGCTATCTAATGGGTAGGACCATCAGGTCTAAAGAGACCTAGTACATGGCTGCCTATTGGAGAGGTCATCAGGTCTGACCTAGTACATGGCTATCTAATGGGTAGGACCATCAGGTCATGAGAAGACCTAGTACATGGCTGCCTATTGGAGAGGTCATCAGGTCTGTGTTTGACTTAGTACATGGCTACCCTTGTGGTAGGACCATCAAGTCACATTGAGTTAGATATTGGGCTACCTGGGGTAGTGCCATGCGACTCTACCTTTACAGAGGTATAATGAAAGTTCACTGCAGGAACTCACAGAGTTGGGCATATGTATGGATTGAGATGTATGGCTTAAAACATAATCTTGATTGTTAAAAAGATTAATTGCTTGATTACATTGTTAGCATAATTTCTTGATTATTGGATCCTCCACATACTGACTGACCGTTGTTTTGTTTGTCGGCGTTTTAGGTACATATTTCAAAGCACAAAACAGTAAAGTGACACATTGTGAATTCAAGAACTAAAGAACAAGGAGGAGTTAGTTAGAGAAGTTCTTTTGTGGTTAGAAGTCTAGTACTTCCAACTTTTCAAAGGTATGATAAAGAAAAATTTTATTACCATTTTCAGTATAGTCTGCTAGAAATTAATAATTGTTATTGGTTATAAGTCGAACCTTTGATCCGGAATTTCATGGGTGCGGCTTCAACCTTTCGGTCTCCCTTAATTGGGGGTTATCGGAAGATGGGGTCGTAACATTTGGTATCAGAGCCTGGGTTCCTCATGTAACCATTAATAATTATTAAATTTTACAAACTCCATAGAACCCAAGGGAGTTATTAGAGGAGTATCCGAAAGACGGAGGTGTCTAGAAAGGGATCATGACCGGGGGCTAGCAAGATTTTCCTCCGCACCGCTAGTCGGAATACGAGGACTCCCTGATCCGTGTGACCGCCTGGCCAAAGTCTTAGGGTATGAATCGAAATAAGATACCTTTAGGACTTCTCATCTTATTCATCCCTTCTCATCACAAAATTCTGATAAGGACATAAAGGATTAGGGTTTCCTTTCTTCTCCTCACCCTCATGAGGTATGGGTAAGGTTAATAAGGTTTAAGGAATCCTCCACTAAATTAATGAAAGGCATGTAAATAAGATGTCATGGACATAAGCTTAATAGATTAAGCGCAAAATAAATAATAGGTACATGCTTAGGTCGTATGACATAAGATATCATGTCCTCAGGAGAGACCTGAGGCTAGACCTTCTTGTCAGGAGGATAAATCAGTCTTGGAGATAGATATCTCCATTGCTAGTAGAGACCTGGCACATCCTATGAGGATGATGCTAACCCTAACCCTAACTGATGGTTAGAGAGAGATGAGTTGGACCAGGTGTTTGAAGGGACATGCCTTTGGGATGCCATATGATCCATGGATGACTTAACACCTTTGGCAACCCAACCCTGGGAAGGATCGTGCATGTCAGGGTAAAGGATAACTCCTTAGATGATGAGGTTAGTGAAGGACCTTAGAAACCCTATGGGCTTGTGCAAGTAGGGTATAGCTGGTACCTAGGGCACGTCATAGTGCTGACGGTAGGATGAAACCCGGGATAAGGAATCATGATGGAGCATAAAGGGTTATGGATGATCTTGAGCAACCATAAGTTAAAACCTAGGCGTCACCCATGTAGAGCATGCCTTTGAGGTTGAACCTTCATAAAGAGAGGACCTCTAATGGCGAGGTTGGATGTAGGGTTAGCTCTAGAGAGAGCAGGAAACCCAACAAGAAGGTTGGAAGCCTAAAACCATGAACAATGGATGATAGTGGTTGCCTCATGATCGGTCCCTGAAAGTTGATGTTACCTTGGTTGTCTTTAGAGGGACCGAACCCTTGAGAAAAGATGAAGCTTCCGGTACCTACGTGCCTATGGTAGAGATGTTTACCTTCCAAGGTAGGAAGAAGATGTTTTGTATACCCTGAAGTGGATTAGTAATAGGTTATGAGGCCTTGTACCTTATGGTTTGTCCTTGAGGAAAATCCAACTCTAAGCGTTGCTCGAGCTGAAGGATGACAAGAAGTGCATGTCGTGCCTTTTGCATGCTTGGTTCGTGGATAGAGTATGCAGTTGGACACCTACAAGTGAACCTAAGGTCCCTAGGCCTAAGAGGGGAAGTGGTGTACCTGATGATCATGATGAGTGATGAGTTCCTACAGAAGCAAGCATAGTAATCATAGTGAATAGAGGAAAAGAGAAGCCTCTTAAGATTAAGGTGTGTTTGATGGACCCCTCACAGCTAGGTTGATGATAAAGAAAGGTATGATCTTGATGCAACATTGAGGAAAGAGGACAAGTATGACCTAGCATGGTACAGTAAGTGATCTTCTCATGCCTTAATGGCTTGCTAGGGTTAAGTAGGCTCTTGTGAATGTAAACCCTAGGCCTAAGAGCTTTTGTGACCTCGTGGTCAAGGGATAGTTTTCCTCCCACCCTGGGAGAGGGACCCCTTTGGTGGGGTGTATATCAGTTTTGTTAGTTTAAAAGAGGTCTCATAGAATCTTGAGAAGTTAAATGAAGAGTACATGGTATGAGAATGAACCTATAGACCCATAGATAGTCATGTCTAAGTGCATGTAGATGTGTTACCATGGAAGTAACCGGTATGGGGCTGGCCAAGGTAGGCAGGTTGCCATGATCCCTATGAAAGGATGAAGGACAACCCATGAATGCAGAAGACTTGGGTAAGGTTCTAAGTGAACATGTACTATAATGAATAATCCTAAGTCTATCCTAGGGTCAGGTAGGGATAAGACCGATGAAAGTAGGAGTTGCCTAATTCCCCAGTTGCACATGACCATAGGGTCGGGAGGTAACAACTATCATTGTCTGAGGGCCATGGGTTTGGATATTGATTACCTTCATGAACTCATGGGACCCAAAGGGCAGATGAGTAGGGCACTCGCTTGATGCACGAGGGAAGAGGGATGACCCCAAAAGAGTCGGTACCCTATAGACCTAGAGGAGATGACCAAGGATATAAACCTCAGAAGGTTCAAGATTAGTTTGATATCATGATGTTCATGATGAAGAGACATATGTGGCACGTTGCAACTTAGATTTAAAGGTGTACTGGGAAGGTGGGATGTACCATCTCTACTCTTGGAATAGGAAGAACTCTGTATTTGGACTGCAGCCAAATGCTTATTTCCTCTTGTTATGGGAGTGAGAGATAGTACATTACGCATGGCATACACTAAGGATAAGAGATGATGTAGGATGGAACGTTGCCACGAGAAATGGGGATAGAGAAGATAACCTAACTTGGTAAAAAGAACGATACATGGAAGATAGTCACCTTATGAGGATGTGTTTATCCTGAGCTAAGTGGAACTTACAAGTTATACCAGGTTGAGTTTAATCACCACGATGATGAAATCAGAGAGTGTTCTTAATGAAGATAGATAGTGAGTTTAAGGGGAGATAATAGGTGAAATACATGGAAGTATGTGTCTTCAACGTTACCTAATAGCTAAGGATGTGAGGCGGTAATGGATGCGCTGGTTGAGATGCATCTGACTTGTTTGGCTAACCCTAAGTTTGAAAAGGAGTGGTGTTTGGATAACACTCAAATGTGATAAGATGTGTTGAAAAGTTAAGGGTTGTTTGGTTAGCCAGTCTACTCTTTGATGCAATAAAAGGGTGGTGGTGGAACCTCAAATGCACTTCTTTGGTGGTGAAACCCCGACATGAGTGGTTTAGGGTTTCAGAGGAATCGATCTTGAAGAATCATGATACACCATGGAAATGGAGATAGAACTTTGGATGCTTAAGATGAGGTTGCATGTGGTTTATGGCCATGCAAGCCAAGAGGTAAAGGACGAACCCCAGTAACCCAGTGTATCGATATAGAGGACAAAAGAGTCCTTGAGAGGGAATGGGAGATCAATACTATGGATGTGGTGATGGGTCTCCCTTGGACCAAGGAAAGGTTGAAATGCAATATGGGTTATGGTAGGTCGCCTTACCTAGAGGACATGAGAAAGAAAGAGTTTTGTTGAACTACCCATGAGAGAGATGGTTAAACTACACCATGAAGCAAGTTCGAAGGTTCTTGAGTTTGACCTAAAGGTTCACTTCCATAAAGTGGAAGTAGGTACATGAAGAACTCAATGTTATCACCCCTAACTATGGTTAGTATGATCCAGACTAAAGGGTCTGATGAGGGCATGTGTGCTCCTTCAGGGTGATATCTATAGACAGTTCTTGTCCTATGAAAGATGTGACAATGACCACCATATCCAATATCGTGATTCTAAGAAGCTCTATAGGGGAGGTTGAGTCGGTCACCACTTCAGTAAGGTGATGTTGGTGAAAGGACCACATGATGATTAGAAAAGGACCACAGTGCATGAAGACGAAAGTCACTTTGATCATGCAATGGCTGAAAGGAGCCTAGAGACGACGAGAGTCGTGAGCAGATGTAAAGTAGACTAACATGCAGTGTATTGTGGGAGAATATAATGTGAGAATCCGACATCTCTGAGTTATAGGTGAGAGCTGAGTCCCCGATACATGGGTCCATTAGAGTTGGATGGGTGGAGAAGGTTAGGATAGAGTAATGGGAGATGGTTTCCATGTGTCAAATTTAGAGCACTATGTGAGGTAACCGACTAGGTGCTGAGCAATGAACCTAGTGAGCCCCAAGGGAGGCTGATATGACCTGAGTCACCTGTGTAGTTTATAGACGCCAGAATGAAAGAACTCAGAGAAAAGAATAAGTGATGATAAAGGTTCTTTGGAAGCGCCATGAGTACGGTAAAGCCACATAGGGGCCAATGATGGACATGGGAAAAGTCTTATCCTGAATTGTTGATTGTTTGCTTATTAAATTTTGAGGACAAAATTCCTATAAGGAGGGGAGGATGTTATAACCTCAATTTTCCAAACTATGTAATGAGTTTTGTAAATATCATTTAAAGATAAATGAATTTTCTTGATTGATGTGATGTGGTGAATTCCATGATTGATTGAAATGTATTTCATAGATGATTGGTTGCATGGTTCTTATTGGGCCTTGCTTTATTTGAAACCCAAATTGAAATTAACAAAGAAATACATAAAGAATCCCCTAAAATAAGGAAAAGGATATGGCATATTTCCCTAAAAATAAGAATTCGAGTTGATTGATATCTTAGAGAGCAAGGAACTCAAAATCAGGGAATAATAATGAAAGAATTAATAAAAGATGGGAAAAATGTGAATAATATAATGATGGCTTGCATTACAAGAAAAGGAATCGAATTAATATCATTATGAAACCAAATTTGGAGGAGTGGAGGATAATACAATATCTGAGTTTCCCTCAAAATTTGGGAAGGAAATGTCAATCCAATTGGGAGTTATTGGATTTCTAAGTTTCCATTTGAAATAAGCTTTAATTGGATAATTTAGGAAATATTTTCCTATTTTAGTTTGAACGCGGATAACCCGGATCATTGGATCTGAATCCAACGATGAGCGGTCATCGTCCAGAGTCCCAAAAGGACTCGGACTGTAGCGCACCACAGAGCGACCTTCTCCTCGCTTTCCTGATCAACTTAGTGCATGAGCACTCTAGATTAGAGTCTTGCTGAGTTCGGGAGTCCAATACGTAGAGGATGGACCCCGGTTTGTTAGGGTTTCATGGTGAATCTCGGAAACGCCCAATCGGGTTGGGAGTTGCAGTTGGAGTCGATGTGGGAACCCTAGAAGCGGACTCCCATGGCCTATAAAAGAGGGATCCTTCGATCCCTGGTGTCATCGCAAGCTCGAACGGCTGGTTATCGTGTGCTCTAACTCATCCGCTCTCTCGATTGATTCTTCTCCGATGAGAGCGCCACCGCGGCTCCGCCGCGTATAGAAGAGAAGAGTTTGAGGAGTTCGGGGTGCAGTTGTCGTTAGATCGAGATCTAACAGTCAGCCGAGGAGGAGCGGTGACGGTTGGATCGTGGCGCAGCGTGGAAACACGGATCCGACGGTGCGAGGGGGGACGCGAGTAAACTTCAGCGACAAAAGTCACAACCGCTCGATTACGATCGGACGATTGGGTCCAAATTAGAGGCGATGGTTGGATCACGGACCACCGTGGACCAGCGAAATCCAACGGCTCCAGTGCGAGGCGCGTAAGTGGAGAGGAGGCGCGCGCGAGGATCGTCAGATCGAGGCGCGGACCACAGGACTAGCGATCGAACGGCTTGAGAAATTCTGGTAATTCCCTCTCTGTGACAAATAATCGGAAAAATGCCTTTTTCTTGCAAAATTCGTAATAATAGCTAGGAACATCAGATGAGAAAACTTAATATATGAAAGTTGTATAGAAAAATGCAAGGAACACGATCAAAATAATTCCAGAACCTAAATATGTCTGGTTTTACAAAAGTACTTTATTTGGTTAATAAAGTTTATTAAAATTGGATAAGAAACCCTAATTGGAAGTTGAAAGGGTATTTTGGTAATCTAGCAAGTCAAATCGTTAAGATTGACCCTGATAATGATAATGGCAGTTTATTTTGCTATTTAATTGCAAAAATGCTTAACTTGGAATTATAATGTTCAAAAGAAGGTTATTTTGTATGGAAACCCTAATTTGAGATAAAGAGAAATGAAAACCATATTTTTATGAAATAAGGAAATCAGTTGTTTAATAAAGGAAATTCAATGAGAAATTAGGAGTTTTATGAAAAGTAATAAATCAAGAATGGTATTGATGAATGAAGAAGTAAAACTCTAATTTCTAGAAGAACCCTAATTATGGAATTGGAATCCTAATTTGAATTATGGAAGTGGATAAATATTAATAAAAGGAAACTGTCCTTTTATTTCAGGTTTTGCTTGTTGATTGGGTTTCTCTTTCTATCTTGAAAAGTGCAATTAAAAGGTATGTGGTTACGCTTATGAATAATCGCTTTAGTTTCCCGGCGATTTCCGAAGGATTTATCGGTTGCTTGAAATAACTGTTGAATGTCTATTTATTTCATGCAACTATAAAGTGACTATGATTATCACAAAATGTATATGCCTACATGCTCAGATCCTGGTTCCCTCTGTGTATGACCTAGTACATGGCTATCTAATGGGTAGGACCATCAGGTCTGAAGAGATCTAGTACATGGCTGCCTATTGGAGAGGTCATCAGGTCTGACCTAGTACATGGCTATCTAATGGGTAGGACCATCAGGTCATGAGAAGACCTAGTACATGGCTGCCTATTGGAGAGGTCATCAGGTCTGTGTTTGACTTAGTACATGGCTACCCTTGTGGTAGGACCATCAAGTCACATTGAGTTAGATATTGGGATACCTGGGGTAGTGCCATGCGACTCTACCTTTACAGAGGTATAATGAAAGTTCACTGCAGGAACTCACAGAGTTGGGAATATGTATGGATTGAGATGTATGGCTTAAAACATAATCTTGATTGTTAAAAAGATTAATTGCTTGATTACATTGTTAGCATAATTTCTTGATTATTGGATGTTCCACATACCGACTGACCGTTGTTTTGTTTGTCGGCGTTTTAGGTACATATTTCAAAGCACAAAATAGTAAAGTGACACATTGTGAATGCAAGAACTAAAGAACAAGGAGGAGTTAGTTAGAGAAGTTCTTTTGTGGTTAGAAGTCTAGTACTTCCAACTTTTCAAAGGTATGATAAAGAAAAATTTTATTACCATTTTCAGTATAGTCTGCTAGAATTTAATAATTGTTATTGGTTATATGTCGAACCTTTGATCCGGAATTTCATGGGTGCGGCTTCAACCTTTTGGTCTCCCTTAATTGGGGGTTATCGGAAGATGGGGTCGTAACATAGAAAGATTTCGAAAGTGAGAACCGCGGAGTAGAGTCAAATTTCAAGTAGATGATCGATTGTGTCAAAAGAGAAATAAAAATCCTAAATTAGTCTTAAAAGAACTAGATTTAACAAACTGATTACGTTGTCCCCGACAACGGTGCCAGAATTTGATGTGGTATTTTGAACGCACTAACAAACTCACTCGGGGTAGAAATCCCTGAGTTTTTACCAAAACCAAAGTGCAATAATACCACCCGCAAACGGGCGAGTCTTATCACAATATAGTTAAGGATCGAACCCAAAGGACAACATTTTTATGAATCCTTGTCAGTCGAATCTAGCTCAAGTAAAACTAATATTTAGAACGATTATGTTGATTTGAGGTTAATTAAACTAAATGCAAGAAAGTAAAAATTGAATTAAATTTTGGGTTTAGATCAATGATTTGGGATCGTTGGGATGGTACTAAGTTTCACCTCCGTTACAGATGCAAGCACATTCCAACGCAAATAATCAAAGCAGGATAAAACAATCCAAGTAGAGTTGCTGCAGAACCCCCCATACGGGCATTAGGAACGCGTAAGCATCACCTTAGGCGTCAGATGTCTCGTCACCAACCGGATCACTTACTTATGGCTCCGAAGATACATAAATCCAATGATGGTCGTGGGCCCCCTATACAGGCGTTAGGCACACTGAAGCGTCACCAAAGGCTAGATGGCTCGTCCCCTGACAGATCATAGAAATCCCACTCTATTTCTAGTTTGGGAGTCAACCACATTAATTGGTAAGTAAGTTGGTGATATATCTAAAAACTAACATCGGCGATAAACAAGATGATACAAAATTCAACTAAGGTTTTTGTCCTCCCTGAGGGATGTTTAGACAACAGAAGCATCACCGTAGGCTAGATGGCTCATCCCCTCACAGATCATACACATATGACCTCAAGGAATCCTTTAAGAAGTTCTCATCAAGGAGTCGAACTTCAAAACTGCCATTCCATCCCATATATAGAAGATTTTGCAATATATGAAAGAACAAGATGAAAGCAAGGAGATAATCAACTACGAACATACCAATTAACAATGAAATGAAGAGTTATATACGTTGCCATGGAGAGTTTAATAAAAGAACATGATTTGCATGGGTAGTGGGGATAATCCCCGCACCCCAGCGAAAAAGGTACTACTCGCTCATGATGTGATAAACAAGAAGATTGAGAAAGAGCGAGAAATCCGCCATGAACTCGGTGCAGAAGGTAGTCGTAGCTCGGTGAAGAAGATACAGCTTTCTACGTTGCGTTGGAGCAGATCTGGATGTGAACGGGAGTTTCCAAGATAGACTGGACAGTCTCCCTCACTCCGTCTTCCTTCTCTCCCCAGCCTCCTTGGTTGCAACACGGGTAATAGGTGGAATGAAACTGGCACAGACAACACTGGATTTGGATCAGACATGTGTATAGGAAGCCTATCGGCGTCCCGGAACCGATATCCAAGTGAGGACCCTTGGAGTCCTATTTAGAGGCATAGGACTAACCCAAAACGGTCTGTAGAATCTGACCAAACAGTTTTGCACAACTTTAGCAAACGGTTTGTGGACCACATAAGACGAAATGGTCTTGAGTAGCAAACAATTTGGAAACTGTATGAGATCAAATGGTTAACGCTTCAGCCAAACTGTCTTCGGTGAGCTTTGCTCTCACAGTTTGGAGAACGCATGAGACTAAACTGTCTCACATAGTTGGGCAAATGGTCTGTATACAGAGGAAAACAGTTTGTAAATTGTTTGCTAGAAAATGGTCTGGAAACCGCACGAGACCAAACAGTCTTCGGATACCCCCCAAACGATCTTCGACTTTGGGCAAATGATCTGGAATCTCAGCAGATGCCCAAATGGTTTCCAAATCTATCCTTGCGGTTTTTACATTTCCTGCAATAGTCATCACAACAGGTTCATCCAGTCTTCTGACCGATTCAACCGATTTGCTCTATTTGATTAGGCAAGCTGCTCAAGAGACCAAAGGCAGTAGCTATGCAGTTCGTGTCGTAGCTGGGCGGCACCGAGGAAGGTAATAAAGAGGGCCGGAGTGATCGTGGATGAATCGAAGAGAAGAAGTGCTGCTTAGCAGAGGTACAGAGATAGAATCCAACACACCACGGTCGTGGTGATGTTGTGGTCTCACGGCCGTGCCACCATGCACGGGTGTGGTGGGTGAGAAATCACGCTCTGATGGCGATGCGCCACGGCCGTGGCGTGACACCACGGTCGTGGTGAGGTAGCTACCACACGGTCATGCTGCCTTGCACGAGCGTAATGAGTGAGAGCTTAGGCGTTAGGGATGATCCACCATGGTTGTGGCCGCACCACACAATCGTGGTATTGACATCAGACCACGACCATTTTAGACCACAACGGCAATGGTTAGGATTCTTCTTCTAAGTATTGAATCCATGCACTGCTCGATCCCTTGCGGTTGGATTATGCATCCAATCAATCTTTGCTGGTCATACAGTCTTGAGACCGCATGGGCTCAAACGGTCTTGAGACCGCTTGGGCTCAAACGGTCTTGACACCGAATGGACTCAAACAGAATGAATGGATTCGCTTGGTTAGATCGATTGGGCACAACCAAGGATAAGTGAGGATGGGCCCCGACTAATTGTTCCACTTTATCAAGACCTGCATTAAGTCAACATAAATTCGGTTAAGACCTTGATAATCGAATCAATCAAGTAGTTTTGCACATTATGATTCATATTAATATTTAGTGAGTGAAATAGTATATATAAGGTCAAATTTTTCCAAAAGTGATAATTGAATTCCATGATGAATATGCATTCATCACCATCATCATTGGCCTTTTACTCCCCATGCAAAGACAAATTTTGTGCAACTTATGTATTAGCAAATAAGTGTTAGTGGTATTATTGGAAGATACCACATCACTTGGTAGGAGAGCCATTTCTAGCATTAGCTGAATTTGTGGTCTTATACCTTGACACACCACATTTTGGACAATTGATCAAATTACTATAGTCCTTCTGAAATAACACACAATCATTTGGACATGCATGAATCTTCTTAGCCTCCATTCTCATTGGGCACATTATTTTCTTTTCTTGATATGTTGAAATTGGAAGCTTGTTGCCTTCAAGAAGAATTTCTTTTAACAAAGACAATAGTGAAGAGAAACTCTTATTGCTCCACTGGTTTTGATCTTTAAGAGTATATAATCACATTACAACACTCAACCTCATGAACTTAGTACAACCCTTATGTAATGGGTTTTCAACATCATGGATAATGTTTGCAAATAAAGAAGGTGGATCAATGACATTGTCCCGACAACTACATAGCATCTCATCAACCATATCATCCAGTATCGGTTCATCATTGACATTATAATCATTATGTATATCTTCTATGCCACAACTATTAGTATCGACATTTTCCGATCCATAATTAAATTTCTCTCCATGCCAATACCATTCATTATGTATGATCCCATTGCATATGACATGATTCTGAATTTCCTCACCAGTATCAACTTTCAAATTGTTACCACAATTTCTACATGGACAATATAGGCTATCTGTAAGTAGTTTCCTATGTTCCTCAGCAAATCTGATAAATTCATCAAGACCCTTGGCAAACTCTGGACTGCAATGGTTCTTGATAGACATCCAACTTCGATCCATTTTCTATATCACATTAGAATTAATTATAAAATTAAGCATTTTATATTGATACTATAAGTTGTAACATTTTATTGATAGGAAGTTAATTACTTTTATACTAAAGTGTACCACCTATCCCATTTTGAATATTTAATCACACTAGTAATTGTATAATGTATGTTTAGTCTTGATGCACCTTGGGTAAAATATATATATTCATCAAAGATAACACATAATATACAAAATTCAAAATAGAAAAATTTGTTTTGTGAACACCGATTGTTGCATGGTAGGCAACACATTTTTAAACATAATCAATCATACAAATAAAAGTTACAGAACATATTTTTTGTGGCATCACATCACTAGAAATTCTATATGTCATTTTTTTGTATTCAAAAATTTGTTTTAGGTGTACCGCATTTTACTTGTTTTGTATGAACATTTAGGATATATGGATAGAAAAATAAAAATAAACACATCAATTACAACAAATAAAAGTATATTGGAAATAATTGATGCGTCATTTGGGGAACATACTGGTCAAGATCTTAAATATGATAATGCCAATGGAGATGCATGTTTTAGAATGTTATTAAGGTGTGAAGAATTTGATACATGTTTGAAACCCATGTTAATGATTAACTGGTGAGTTCATTTGAGAAAGGCAGGCGGCAAAGTAGGTTCTTCTTCGTAGGCAGAGCATCTTACCTCAACGTTCGGGTGCTGGTGGTGAGGCGGCAAGGGTTTCTTCTCCTTTGCAAGTCCAGCGGCGGCGAGGCGACGAAGGTTTCCTCTCCTTAGTAGGTCTGGCAGTGGCGGTGGCGACCCTTGTATCACCAGAGGCATCTTCGCCGTCCAAGGAAAAAGAGGTGGCTGGACGAAGAAAGCGCCATCCAAGGAAGAAAGTGTCGTCCAAGAAAGAAAGTGGCGTCGTCTCCATCCAAGGAAGAAAGGGGCATCGTCGCAGTCCAAGAAAGAAAACTACGTCTAAGGAAGAAAGCAGTGGAGGCGTCATTTCTCGAAACCCTCATGAGCAAGTAAGAAAATATGCAAATAAAATAGCGATAATAGAGACAAAGAAAAATAGCAGGAATATAGCTCACGGGTAAGACCTATAGCGTCTGTTATCAGGGGAAAACCGATGCTACAGGTGAAGTGGTGCTCGCCTTTTTAGTTCAATCGAAATTCTTTTCGACCGAGATACCCTACAAGGTCGGTTATAAGAAAAAAACCAACCTTAGAGGTACTTATCCATGCGTGAAGGCAAAATGGACCCAATTTTTGTCTCGGTCGAACATTTATTGGACCGAGATGCCAACCAATAACATCATTTAACAGGGTAAAACCGACTCTACAGGTGAAGTGGTGCTCGTGTTTTCAGTTCAGTCGAATTTCTTTCCGACCGAGATGCCCTACAAGGTCGGTTATAAGCACAAAACCAACCCTAGAGGCACTTATACACACGTGAAGGCAAAATGGACCCAATTTTTGTCTCGGTCGATTTTTTTTTTGACCGAGATGCCCTACAAGGTCGATTATAAGGAAAAAAACTGACGCTAGAGGTACTTATACACACGCGAAGGCAAAATGGACCCAAATTTTGTCTTGGTCAAAAAACATTTTGACCGAAATGCCCTACAAGGTTGGTTATAAGCAAAAACCTGACCCTAGAGATACTTATACACGCGCGAAGGCAAAATGGAGCCAATTTTTGTCTCAGTCTAATTTGTTTTTGACCGAGATGCCCTACAAGGTTGGTTATTAGCAAAAAATCGACCCTAGAGGTACTTATACATGCGCGAAGGCAAAATTGGACCCGATTTTTGTCGCGGTCAAAAACATTTTTGACCGAGATGCTCTACGTGATTGGTTATAAGCAAAAAATTGACCCTAGAGATACTTATACACGCGCGAAGGCAAAATGGAGCCAATTTTTTTCTCGGTCGAGAATTTTTTTGGCTGAGATGCCCTACAAAGTCGGTTATAAGGAAAAAACCGACCCTACATGTACTTATAGACACACAAAGGCAAAATGGAGACAATTTTTGTCTCAGTCAAGAATTTTGTCGATCGAGATGCCCTACAAGGTCGGTTATAAGGAAAAAACTGTCCCTAGAGGTATTTATACACGCGTGAAAGAAAAATGGATCCAATTTTTGTCTGTATAGGTCTTCTAAGGCCTTCTAAGGTCGGTTATTTCTAAAAATGACCCTATAAAGCAAAGTTTGCTCGGTCGTGAAATACGTCGACTGAGAGAATTTCGGTCGAGAAAATTCTCAATTGAGAAAGTACTGTCTTAAGCTTCTCATAGGTCTTCTAAGTTGGTTTTTTAAGAAATCTGACCTAAGAGGTCTTAATTGGTGCCCACATTTTTTTAGACATATAAGGTCGGTTATTTGGTAAAACTGACCCTATAGATCGAGGCGCGAAGCCAAAATCGAGCAAATTTTTGCTATGGGAAACTTAATGGGTCGGCTTTCTGATACCATTGCCTATAAGGTCAGTTATTTTATGAAAACTGACCCTATAGAGAACACTACAAGGTCGGTTATTTTAAGAAAACTGACCCAAGTCGTCTTAAGTGGTGTCCGCATTTTTTATAGACATATAAGGTTGGTTGTTTGGAAAACCAACCCTATAGAGATACACTACAAGGTTGGTTATTTTAAGAAAATTGACCCAAGAGGTCTTAAGTGGTGCCCGCATTTTTTGTAGACATATAAGGTCGGTTATTTGGAAAAACTAACGCTACATGTAGCGACGTTATTGGCCAAAAATGTAGTAGTGTTTGGGAACATTTAGTTAACTCAAAATCTAAAAATTATGTATTTTATTATTTTCATACTAATGAAAACTAGATCCTCTAAAATCTAGTGAAATGTACTTCAGATTCTATTCACCAGATTTGATAAATCAAATATCAATATCATAGTACATTACCAAAATATTACTACATTTGGCAAGCAATACATTTTTGGTAGGAGAGTAAAATTACGCAATCATATTATGTATTGAATTCCCACAGTTTGAAAAAAAAATTAAACCAAGAAATTCAAACATAAACTCTAATGTACTGGATTTATGAAATATCAAATAAATATGAATGTATCACAAAAAAAAAATTCATGATGTAGTGTTGAATGCCTAGTGGAGTACAACTTGTTCCTCAATAGCCAACATAGGGGTGCATCTAAGAATAACACCTTAAGGCATTGAGTTAGTTTTTTCTCAAAATATAATTAATTATTTTTATACATAATACAAAGACAATCACTTAGGCTTTTGATAAAAAAAATTCTATAAGGAAGTATATATAGATTAAAAATTGGTAGACAATTATATTTTTATCACTTGTAATGGTGCAAAGAAAGTTTTAGGAAAATAGTGTTAGAAATTTATTTAGTGTTGTGTCAAAATATTGTGTTGGACAAAATTGTGAGACCATGGTATCACATGCCTTCATTTGGAACTTCTATTGACTAGAATTACTTTTAGTTCTTAAAGTAGGATATCATTTATGCAGTTCTATAGTTAAGGTGGAGGATATCACTATATTGTTTGGCATTTAAAATGTATAGGTAGCATTAGTTGTAACAAAATATAAATGACACAACCTTCAACTAAGATCCCCTAAGCCATTTTGACACCATGTTTAGTTACATCTAAAACATCCTTATTTTTAATTGCTTCATTTATTTAAGAACATTTGGATTTCAAAATATTTTGGTATGACCTATACTTAATGTTATATTATTACCAATTAGTATCATGCAATTCAAATACACTAACTTGGGATTAGTCCTGTAAAGAATGACATTTAGCTAACGATTTCTTTTATCTCTAACAAAAATGATTATAACTAAATTTTTTGTTAAACATTTTGTTGATCAACTCAGGTTGACATCTGGATTCTCTATCAATCTACTAATGTTTTCTAGTCTTAAACAATTCCTAAAATCGTGTATTAGCTACTATTAAGTGTGTAGAAATTCTCTAACCAACCATGAAAATCCTAATATGGTTCACTCAGCCAACTGCAACATGACAGAAACATATATGGAGATTGAATTGCAAATTAAATACACACTTATAATAATCACTCAACATGGAATATTATGTGAAAATGAAATGTTTGGATTTAATTATCTTATCATTTATTCATTTTATTATGCTCCTAAACTCATATGCAGTGTACCAAAAAATTCATAAGTATTTCACCAATATATGATCTTACTTTAAAATACTTAGAGTAGACCACTAACTTTGTTCTTGATAAACTAGCCCCAGGCCTACATCATGTATTTTCATGTCTGACCTTGGTGATTAAATCAAAAGTTGGATAATTAATTTTGGATGCTCAAGTGGAGAGTAAAAGTAGTTGTCTTAAACTATCTACATTATAGGGTTTTGTTCTCTATATATGGGTACCATCAATATCTATGATTAGGGTTGTATATCAAATTGTAATGAATAGATTGTCATAAATGATCTAAATCCCCATCTACTCCATGATATGATCTAAGTTTTTCATCTAGGACTCATCAAAGTGATATGTATGTTTAATCATTCAAGATGTATACCTCTGTGTTGGATTATGTATTGTATAGGACTTCTCCGTAAATTAATGATTCTTAAGTTTAACTAATCAATTGTGTACATCATATTTTATAGACTAAATGTGTACTTGGACTATACCATTACATATTTGGGTTATTTAGTTCCATATTTCGGTTATGAAGTGTAACTCACCTACATAATACTACAATATGTACGGGTTGAGCTAAACAAACTAAATATGTCTAGTAACAATACAACTATTCATTAATAATCATCTTGGAATCATAAATTTAATATAAGAAGGAATTTAATCATACTTTACAAATTAATTTTGTCATAGGGACATTTGGACAAACCCCTTGGGATTTATTTTTGAATAATATCATGAACTTCATGTATATTTCTCTTGAAGCTAAATTGAATCATAACACATATTTACTAAAGCATTTGATATAAAGACACAATAAAAATATCAACCTAAGATTTCTAGTTTAAACGCATTAAAATTGGGAAAAATGACATATTTAGTTCTTCACACATTTTGAATATCTATAAAATAATGTTTAACAAAAGGTATTCCACTCGCCTTTCTTAAAGTCCTACAATTCACCACAAATCGAGACCATGGGAACTTAAATTTTGGATATTGGAACCAAATCTAACTTTTATTGATCTCATGGTGTACAACATAATATAAGTAAAACCTATATAAGGAGGAGAGGAAAAAAAAGATCTTGAGACTTCTTGGGACAATGATTTTTTCCTTGGTAAAAGGAGAGAATAGGAGAAATACAACTATGCATCATCTACCTTAGCCTACGAGTTATGTTTTCTCATTCTTGGCATGTTCGTCATGTTTTGTCACTTTTCTTCCAAAAAATTCCTATTCAATTTCTAGAGCTTTATTTCAGTGTTCAATATTAGTAGATACTAGTAAAATGAAACTAGTTTCAAGTTTCATAATTATTTACGTATCTTATCTTGAAATATGATTATTTTAGTGATTGGATGTAGCTAATGGCATCAAATTATATGCACAAACGAACATGAGGGTCATTGTTTGGATTGATGTGGCCCCACAATGAGCAACAAAAGCACCGTCGGGACCTATCATGGCCCTAAATTGGTTTTTGTGGCAAGCCACTTTACTCAATAGATGTCGCTAACAATGGCCACACTCAATCACTTCTACGAAATAGCTACTTTACCAATCAGTTTGATGTGACATTGACCCTCACAATGATTGATGGTAGTTTTTTAAAATTCCATAATACTTTACCTACATTTGAGCTTCATATTTTGATATATCATTCATACCATATTTTAGGATTAATTTCAATTTATTCATAATATATATTTATTGTCTTTACCAGAAGGAAGTTTGAGCTACTATTAGTCTTTAATTAGGCAAATATACAAAACCTATAAATTAGGATTATGGTTCTACATTCCTAGGATTAGTAGTTAAGGTATAACTAGATTGCAACACAATAAATGCCCCTATTACTTCTCTATGAAATCCTACTTTCTCATTAAATTATTAAATTTGTGACTAGGGTTCTTTTATTACTCATGTGCATCAATTTTCTCCTTTCTCCTCCCATCAGTTATGTCTTCTCCTCCACATGCCTTGTTCTAACATTTTGTGTAGTATTGTTATTGACAACTTTCATTGTTATTCATGCATACAATAGTGTGATAGTTGGGTACTATTATTTCTATAACAATTTCTCCTCTGTGAACCCCTAATGTTCTAATTACCCCATCTTATGCTTTCCAAACATCATGTGGATAGGAGAAAAACCTCCAAAATCATTCATGACTTATCAAATATTCATATTTGATCATAACGGGAGAGATAATCATATTTTAAAATGAAATATGAACAATCATAACAAAATAAATGTTATCATGACTTCTCATATATCACAATTTAGGGTAAGTCCCTAAGTTAACCATGGTATTAAGTGGGGATAAATATAGAGGTGCAGGAGACCCATGTGTTTAGGGTAAAATCACATCGTAAGTACTTAACCTCACCATAAATCCTAAGGGATGGTTAACAACAAATTATTTATAATAAATATATATGAAGAATAGATACACGTTTAAACTAGTGCTTGGTGTAGATAAACGCAAAATAAGTTGAATTTATTAACTTGATGTATGAGTTTGGATCTTACTAAGATAAGATATTACCTTGACTTTGGTATGTCCTACAAAAAATATAAAGAGATTGAGCAGCTCACACTCGATAAATCAAAAAATGAAACCTTAAGAGAGGTTGTGCATAAGTAACTCAGGAGGGATGACAAAAACTCTTTTCCTGGGTTAATAGTATTTAAGAACTCATAGAAGTCAGAAATATATTCTATGTATTAAGGGTCAGTGAATGATCTTGACTTACCTAATTACAAAACTAGATGGTGATATGTGGATTCATCATCTATACCCATGAACTATGTGTATATAAGATGAATTTAATGAGATTGATTTGAGGAAAATCCTTAGACCATTAGTGTTATTATCATGAGACATATATGTACTACCTCAACAACAAATGGATATAGATAAATCATAGTTTAAGTGAAAGAGTAGAACATAGGTGATAATATGATCATCACGTGTTATAATAATGCAATGAATTATGATGTAGGAGCATGCATAAAATATTCTTTTGCCAACCTATTTTATTATGCATTGTACTTGAATAAATATTAATGATATTATAATTACATTATTTCTAAGGTGGGGTGTTATTCACTAATTGTTCATGTGAAATCTCTTATAGGGTTTGTAATATGGTATTGATGATAAAAATGTGTGATATGAACTATTAGGAATATCCTAGTTGTAATGTGGCTAGTCCATTTAATAAATGTATAATCAAACATAAAATATTGCATAGTTACTAAGTGAGGTGTTCCATCACATGTCATGTGAGGACCAACTTAAACCACATGCTCCCTACTATATAGAGAAAAGATTTTAGGACAAATAAATCTTTATTTAATTAACTCCTAGAGAATGAGGATTCTTAGAACTATGAAGTCTTGAGCTTCCATGAAGGAGAGACTTTACTTTGACATAATTGATCCTCCAAACTCTTTATTAGGTTAGATGAGACTTTGGATGTGGTAAGGTCATCATGATAATATGGACCCTAGATTTCCTAAGTAAGACTTATATATGAATAGAGGTTAGTATGACTTTCAAATATGAGTAAGAAATGAACCCAATACCCTAGAAATGATGAATAGAACTTGGTCACTCAGACAACCTCTTATATAATGGACTATTTTTCTCATATACATAAATAAATATCTTGATGAAAAATTTCAAACCTAGAGGAAGGAATAAAATATTTTTTATGATAGTATTTACCTTGTGTGATTAGATACTATCAGGTTCATCCTCAATTGCACTATAGGTAAATTTGTCTTAAGAGAGATATGAGTATACGATATTCACATGCTTGAGAAACACACTCTTTATAATTTGTATTAAGAGAGATATGAGTATAGATGTTTTATGTTGAACAAATTACTTGAGATATCATATTTATTTATAACAAGTCACTCAATATGATTGGTTTATTCTTTCCCTAGAATCATTATATTATTGGACTCAGGTAGGACTTAGCTATTGTAATAATAACATAATTTTTAATATTCACCTTAAAATGTTTTTACTTGAATTTTGTTGGACATTTTCATAAGGAGTAAAGGATTCAATCACATGGATTTGTCCAAACATTACCATAGTTTATAGCTTTGAGGTATAGTTCATACATCAACATTTCATTTTATGAAATTAAAAATCAGAATAAAAGACTTACATTCTGTATATAATTTTAATTCCCTAAATACAACTTATATTTTGATAAACCATTGGCATAAATAATGATCAACATAATGTTTGTTTGGTGATTCTTTTCCTATCTAATACATATCCTAATTTTGAAATTGAATATGAATTTACTTATACCCTAGAAAAGCTATTTATTCTTTAAAACAATATTAAAGTGGCCAAATATATTATGTACATTTAAGATTGGTCGATATTTTGGCTTCAAAGTGGAAGATGGAATATATGTTTTGTAGGAGAACATGACATGACCTCTACTAGTGTACCAAATATTAGAAGAGTCTAGTTTATATGGCTTTATGAGATAGATACCAAGGTAGATGTGGCTAGAAGCATTGTGGGCTTGGGAGCTAGTTTTGGATAATTGGAATCTTGATTATATCTTTCCATGATATATTCATGTCGAGATAAATTTCATGTGTGTAAGAACCATGGACTTAATTTTTGGTTAAACATGTTAGATTACCTTAATTAGATGCATAAAACATTAACTAAACTCTATGAGGTGCTTGTATACCATGTCCCAAACTTTAGTTTCTAGTTTGGTTCAATTTAGACATTGTTTGAACAAATTATGCAAACATGTGCTTGTTTTGGATTTTATGTATTTTACCCATATCTAGGGTTTTCCTTGTAATTGTCACATGCTTTTTTTTCCTCACATATTTCTATATCATGTTTGATATAATTATTCTTTTGTCTACTTTGTTACACCTTGGTTTAAGCATGACATTTAGTCTTGTGTTGAGAATAGGGTTTGCTCTCATAAACGCCCTAACTCGATGGTTGACCCATGAATGTTGGAAGCCGATGGGCCACCTAATTTTGATGGTCGATTGTATTTATAGCACATCTTGGTCACCAAGATTTCTATGTGGTCAATTGGATTTCTCACACATTTTGGTCACCAAGATTTCGATGTGGTCGGCTAGATTTTTGGCACATAAAACATTGCAGCTTGTGAAGGTTGATCTAGAGGAGGATGTGTTGTATGTTGTGGTTCATGTGTTAATCCTAGATAAGTGTGGAATCGGATGAATAATTATATATCCTTAGTGAATGTTTTCTAGAGCACGAGATGCATAGTAAGTGCCTATCTTTGTTCGCGTAGGATTTCATGGGCAAAATCCTTATTAGGGTTTTATGGTTGTAAGATCCCTAGCTTTGCTTTTTGATTAAACATGTTGTCTTAACTTTAGTAGATTAATAAAACCTTAATTAAACCCTAATAGGTGTTTGGATACCATGTAATAAACTTTGTTTCAAGTTTGGGCCAGTCTGGACACTGTTTGAGCAATTATGCAAATATGTGCTTGTATTGGACTTTATGCAATTTACCAATATATAGGATTTTCTTTGTAATTGTCACATGCTTATTGTTCCACACATGTTTTTAGGTCATGTTTGACATATTTGTGGCTTGGGGTGCCTTGTTACACCTTGGTATAAGTAGTGAGATCTTACCTTGTGTTCAGATTAGTGTTTCGTCTCATAGATGCCCTTACTCGATGGTTGACCCTTGAATGTTGGCACTCGATGGCCCACCTAGTTTTTATGGTCATTTGTATTTCTAACACATCTTGGTCACCAAGATTTGTATGTGTTAGTTGGATTTCTATCAAATATTTGTTGCTAAGATTTCTATGTGGTCGATTGGATTTCTCACACATCTTGGTCACCAAGATTTCTATGTTTTTGATTGGATTTTAGATCAAAATCGTCAACCTAGATGCATGGACAAGTTGTTTTTGACCTTGGATACATGTCTTGCATGAATAGATGCATTTCCCTTCCTCTCTGTCTCCCCCACCCTAAGCTTTATATTCCTCCCTCCTTGCATGCAAACAATGTATTTACACCCCTAGCTCTCTCTCTCTCTTCATCCATGTTGCTTGGAGCTTGTCCCCTTGAATGGTGGAGAAGAAGGATCTTAAGGTAGAATAACCTTGTCCAATCTTGCGTGCATGTGCACCTAGGGTTCAGATCAACCCTCTTTTCAAGCTAGTATAGCTTCCTTAGCTTGTTTATATCCTAAGCAAGTAAGGACTTCCTCTTTTCCTTTATTTTTCTTACTGCCCTATCTTGTTCTCTCTTTCTTCTAGTTGGATCCATGGTGTTCTTGGTTAACATTTGTGATATTGATTGATTGATACCTTCTTTTTCTTCCTTGACATAGGGTTTTCTTGTTCTTAAGAATGAGCTAGTTTAGAAGTGTGGAGTGCTCAAGGTAGGGTTTCTTCTCTCTATTTATCTCTTTGAGCTACCTTGATACTTGGACCTTCTTCATCTTCTTTAAGGTTAGTTGTATAACTTTCTCCACAATTATTGCATACTCTTATCTTGGATGTACATGAACATTCTCTAAAAACATTGTTCCAAGCAGAAAGATGCTATCTTTTCCTAGGGTTGATCTTAGATGGTAGATCTTGAGTAAATAATCCTTCTTGATGTATCTCTAAACCTAGTGCTTGTTTCTGCCTTGAATAGAAAACCTAGACATTGAATATGTGTGTGACTGTATGTGTTTGCCAAGTTTTCTAACTCTATGTGGTCGATGAAGTTTTAGACCCTATGTGGTCGATGTATTTTTAGACTCTATGTGGTCGCCAAGTTTTCTAACTCTATGTGGTCACCAAGAGTTTTGACTCTATGTGGTCGATGAGTATTTTGACTCTATGTGGTTGCCAAATTTTATAATTCTATGTGGTCTTCAAGTTTTCTTACTCTATGTGGTGGCCATGTTTTCTGACTCTATGTGGTTGATGAGTTTTCTGACTCTATCTGGTTTCCAAATTTCCTGACTCTATGTTGTCATGAAGTTTTTCTGACACTATGTTATCAATGAGTTTTCAGACTCTATGTGGTCGCCAAGTTTTCTGACTATATGTGGTCGATGCCTTTTCTGACTCTATGTGGTCACCATGTTTTCTAACTCTATGTGGTAGATGAGTTTTTTTACTCTACTTGGTCACCAAGTTTTCTGACTCTATGTTGTCGATTAGTTTTCTGAATCTATGGTTTCTAGTTTTTCTAATCCTAAGAGTATGAGTTAAGAGTCCGAGTTGTATGGAATATGATGGTCTGGATCATACAACAACCAATTGTTTAAATGTTGACTTGTAACATCAACTCAACTGATCTTGTACCCTAAATACAAGTAAGCAATGATGGTTAATTATACTAAGCTTGATTGTGTGATTAGTATGATGAAGGAATACTCCCCTAATGTTATTATTCCCCAAATATATTTCCTAATGAACATTAGAAGATCTCAAATGCAATGTAATGTTAAACATGTGTATCACAAATATGGTGATGGTTTGTTGAACCTTTTTATAAGGTATGGAAAGATAATGATATTCTTGTAGGGAGCAATGTGAATGGTCTTATGCCTTTGGACATGATCTTGTTCCCTAATTGAGGTGTTATCCTCTTCATGACGTGACAAGGATTGTTATCCTATAATGATGTGATAAGAGCATGTCTCATTCATTTTATATCTTCTGAAGTTGCAACCTGCCCATGTTTTTAAAGAACACTTTTAAGGTTTGTATGTAACATGATTGATGCAGATTGAACTCATACAATTGGAATCAACTAATCAAGTGAAACCCTAATCATGTAGTGCATTATGTCATAGATCCATTCCAATGTCAACATTTGCTGGATGGTGAAATGTGTATTCCTCTAACGGAAGCTCAGAGTGTATATTGTCGAGTATATGTATGTTTCTTTTGAGGATGGCTGCAATCATACCTTGATAGGAGAATAGTTGTGGCCATATCTTGGATATTTATATATGTGATGTAAATTGAGCACAACTATAGTTGTACTTCAGATGATAGGAATTTGTATACCTTGGTTACTAGTGTCATGACCTATAACCAAGGGCATACTAGGTTGTTTTGTAGCTTGACTATATAGTTTTCTGTGGTGGACAAGTACTGACTAAAGGCGGATAAGATCTTAGGATTCCATCTCACCTAGAACTTATATGAAAATGATTTTTAAGCAATGGTCAATTAGAGTCTGAGTGGTATACCTCAAACTCCCAGGGCTTAAGAAAAGACATAATCTAGTGGTGTAGATTATCTACCTATGGTTAAAAACGTTTCAAATTATTTGATATCCCTTGCCTTGTTTCTTGTAATGTTTAGTTCATATATAATATGGATAAGAAATTAATTATATAGAAGATGGCAGATTTATTTGTTCCTCTATATACAGACCTGATCACAATTAACACTATTTTAGTTTCTTAATCTATTTTATCTACCTTAGTGGTAAATATGTATAATTTGTTAACAATAACATAACTTGTTGTAATCGATAACGTGGTAGGGAGTTATATGTGATAACCTAGATTTTTGAATTTTAACATAAATTGAGGATATCATGATTCAATCGTGGACTCTTTTGACCCAAAGTGTTATTGGAAATACTTTTGATGACTGGTAGATACATATTCAGGGTTTACATTTTTATTAATGAAGTTATTTGAGGAACTATGCTAGAGGAACAAATATTACCAGGTTTGGTTTTAAATTTAGTAACCAGAAGCCTTGAGTGCTGAAAATCCAATGGTTCAAATTGCTTTTGTTGGAGTGTGTCCAAGAAAGTACTAGAGTATGAAGTTATTAATGTTTTGTTTTAATGTTCTTCAAAACCTTAGTCATCTCTTATTTAAGATATTTGGCATGTGAAAAACCATGTCACACGACCAAGCTCGCATTGGCATTAAGGAATAAGAGATGTATTTATTTATTTTATTGGAACCATTTTAGTATATCCAAAATAGGGATCTCATTCTCACCCTCCGAGAATGGATCAACGGAACCCAAGTTGAGGTGTCCCCTAGATCCGATGAATCTGGGATCTTTAGTGACTCGTAAAACAAACCCCAGCTTGCGAGATATGAAGGGGAGGTGAGAGAGACTTTAGCCTTGACCTCCTCCTCCTTTTCCCCATTATTTCTAACAGCAGTGAACCCTGGATATGGAGGGAGTCATTTGTTGTCTCCAATCTGCATCAAGGGGTTTCGAAAAGATGGAAACAAATCGTCAGAGAGGCGAGCTTAGTCTGATTGCTCATCCGTCCTCACCAGCTATCCATGCCTCAAGTCTAGCGACAATTGCGGCAAATCCTAGGTTGTCATTGAGACGCAGCACGGGCATGGAGCTTTGCCACAAGAGTGGGGGCTACAGGAGGCTGATAGCACTGAATACGGACAGGGATGGAGAAAGACGACTATGGAGCCTTGCCGGAGAGGTAGTGTTAACGGCACTGATGTTTGCAGATCATCAAATCTGTCCTAAGATCCATGGTGTCCGTGGTTTTCTGTTGTGAAGATGAGGCACCCCAATGTCTCTGAGGACTGTGCTATCAGCTCGCCAGATTCTACACCCTGATCCGGGACACAACAGCGCTGGAAGCAAGAACAAGGAAGATTTGAGATCGTCGTCGGAGCCACTCTTTGCTCTCCGGTGATCCAGTTCTACGGAAGTTCGCAGTGGTCGAAGATAGAAGAAACTCGACCAGAGCGGAAGGGAGACCAGGACGAGTCTACAACCTCGAGGATGTGGGGACGAGGGTAGCCGAACCTATTCCTCGT
The DNA here is from genome assembly GCA_963693085.1 of Alisma plantago-aquatica. Lineage (NCBI taxonomy): Eukaryota > Viridiplantae > Streptophyta > Magnoliopsida > Alismatales > Alismataceae > Alisma > Alisma plantago-aquatica. The sequence continues at coordinate 231,171,133 of OY856412.1, read as the reverse complement.
TGGAGCTCTGCTCCACGCTAGCAGCGTTGGGCGGAAGCAAGCCCACGCTCGCAGGCGCAACCTAAGATCGCGAGAAGACGCCAGGCGGTAGGGAGAGGAGACGGTTCGGTTCACTCAGACCAGAATTAAGCTGACTAAATCCCAGAACAGACCACTGGTTCAACTGAGAAGATAGGCGCCCCACTGCGTAGCCACGTGGCGCCCGCCGAGTGGCCATAAAAAGGTAAATCTTCAATAATGTTCAGATCTTACAAAATTCATAAAAATTAGCTCGGGAATCAGAAAAATAAGTATAATATACCAAAATGTTCAGAAAAATGCATAGAATAAGATGGAGGTATAATACCGGGCTTTTAATGCACGGATATTAGTATTATCATGTAAGATATGTAACTCTTAGTTCATGGATAATAAATATCAAATGATGATATAAAATTATGGGAAAAATGTCAGTAAGTCTATAATTATGTATAGAATGCATATGATGTCAGATATGGTCATGTTGATGTACAAAAATATGTAATTTTCTTAACATGTCTAATTAGGGCTAATAACCCTAAATAAAATGTATTAAATGCTTACATGGTCAATAAATGATGAAATTCATAGAGTAAGGTCATATCAGTATATGGAACTTCAATTTTAATTATGAGATCATAATGATGAAGAGAATCCATGTTATATGAAGATGAATCTTAATACATGTTATAGAACCCTAATATGGGTTAATGATATAACCTAGGGTTATTATGTGCACCAAAAAGAATATGGAACCTAATATTTAGATAATGAATCATAATCTGGAAAATTACATAAGTAAGATAAATATAAGACAATAATACAAGCAAAGGTTGGAATATCCTAATGAGATATTAGGAACCCTAATGAACATGACTAGGGTTAAGATGATGAGAATCTGATGATAGTATGTGGTCTTGTCTTAATCAGGTGATGACCAGCCTTCTAGATGATAAAGGATAAGTTAGAAATCTCTGAACTCAGGTACGTGGGTTTATTTAATTATATGACTATGGTTTTCTTGCTTGCAATCATGATATGTATGTATGCACTCTTCTATTTGCAAATATTGGATGTAGTATTGCTATGTCGTACTCGTTGTTTTGTCACTTGAAAACATAAATTATGAGTAGATGCTTTTTAGTTATTTAAGGTTCTCATTATCCCCCTTACGAGGGAATGGATTAATGTTGGCTAGTACACCTCCCTAGAGCACACGGTGTATGGGGAGTTTCCCTAGAGTACTTGGTACACGAGGGTGGGCCCAATATTTATGTTTTGGTACTAGTCCACCTTGATAATGCAATTCATCTAGTAAAATGACTTAAATTCGCATATTTCGCTTAATAAAGAAGTGTTTTCTATGATTTTCTTTCCTTCTGCAAATCTTTTTCACATTTATGAAAGCCATAAATATATGTATCTTTCTACCCACGTGCACAACACCTTGTGTGTTGATTCGTTGTTTCACGTATGTTTTAGGTTCAGAGATAGCATGGGAGGAAAAAGTACAGGATGTGAGCAAGTTGTCCAGGTTGTACCTATTGTGAAGATCCTAGTTAGGATACATGTGCTTAGACTTGTAAATCATCTTTCAATTTGTAACGGTAAATCATGTTGTAATAATTCATTTGTATAAATATACATGTTGAATGTTGAGTATGTTATGGTTGTATGTTCATGTATGCGTATCATGCTTCTGCATCGCTTTCTGATATGATTGGATGATGTCTTCAGATTCTGACATCTCATTCCCAATAGGGTTTGGAGAAGCCAAAATCTGGGGACGTCACAGTTGGTATCAGAGCATGAACAATAACTACACCTGACATTTTCTCACCATAAAACATAAAATCTTAATCTCACCTTTCACTTTAAACCCCAGAAACTTAGTAAGTTGTTTTATAGGAATAAGTTCTGACTTAGCCTCTAAGTTAGAACCTAGATGTTCGAGAACTAGGTTTCGACAAGTATGTGAGATCCTTTCCATAAAGAGCTCATATGTATTGGGTAGCTACACTAGTCTACACCTTGTTCTCACCATTTCACTAGGTGACATGAAACTAGACTATCTTCTGTGTGTTGGACACTCGGTTTGCTGATTTGGTTTTGCTTTCCAATCGGCTCGAGCCTCGATAGCTTTCTCTGCCGTCTTCCTTCTCGGAGAAAAACTATATAATATTTTATTACCTATATGTAACTATAAAAATGTGTCCCTCACACTGGAGAGTAGTTAGTGTTCATGCAATCTAAGTGAAAGGGAGTGACATCAGTCTAGAAGAGAGAATAGATCTAGATTAGATGTCTAGAGCCTCATAAGGTTATGTGATAGATAGATAGACAAAAGAAAGATGAAGTAAGTAAGCATATAGAATCTTATCTAAGTTGGACTATGATGGTATAAGTTTCCTTATTAAGATTTGAGTTATATATATGAGCCAAATCCACTCTTAGAGGATCTATGCTAAGTCGTAATGATGAAAGTACATTCCCTTTGCCTACATAAGATAAGCTAAGTTAATATAGAGATGGGTCTGCATGAGCCTCAAGCTCTTATACAAGGAGGATGTCTAGTGGTAGGATGAGATATGTGGTGAACTCTAGAGAGAGTAAGACCCACAAGGAGTAGGTCATAGGACCTAGACTCCAATATATGAGATATATGTTTAAAAAAATGTCCTACACTAGATTACTCTTGAGTGTTGAGTTGAGCCATTATGCATGATTCAAATTTATATGTGAGAATTGGGTAAAATAAAAGGATGGGTAGATGACCCATATGATAAAGTCAATCCTTTGGCTGAGTTAGGTCCTAGCATGAGTGACATATTTTGTGAATCTCATCATTAGTTGCAAGTGAGGTAAAGTATGAACTCTAGTTACGAGAGTATGATGCTTTGTGAAAAAAAAAATACTCAAAATACATGTTCTCCTTTCTTCTTCTCTTTCTTAATATATGATGATAGAAACCTCACTTGAGCTATATTGATGATTTATATATGAGGAGTCACTCGTATAAGCTTGACCTATTCCATATTTCCCCCCTATATCATACATGTAGTACCAAAGTTTGAAATCATGATAAGTTTGACTAAGTATATTCTCTTTCTCTCTATATCATTAATGAATGATATAAGTTTGAGATCATGAGCAAAAAAAAAGGGAACTCGTGAACTTGATATTAAGATATTTTTGGATCATAGGATATGTGATCAGAATTATAGTTTGTAACTTTGATTCTTCTCAATGTATGCTTCTAAGTTGAGTATGAATATCACACCATATGGTGAAACCCTAATGGTCAAGCATGTTATATAAGCCCTTCTTATGTAGAAAAATCCTAATATTAAGGATGAAGATAAATCTTCTCTAATGTTGAAATCATTGTAAGATGTTGCTCATAAAACATATTAATGATGTTAGATTTGAATGATCTGAATACCATGACATATAAATGAATTCCTCTTGAACTTTAAATGTATGAACAAAACATGTACCCTTAGGGGTGATGTAACCATAAGACATCATAAGGTCAGGTTATGGCGAAGACATTAAGTGATGCTTCCACATATATATAAGGTGGGGTGGACACACCCAAGAATCTCTAGACCCTAAGCTGACAACTTAGAGTGCATACAACTATGGTGGTCTTAGAAACTAAGCAATGATGAGGCATATGCAGTTGAATTCCTTTATAACCTCTTAAGGACGAGATTAGTTGAATTTTGAGGATGAAATTCCAAATAAGGTGAGGTAAATGTGATAACCTAGATTTTTGAATTTTAATAACTAATACATTATTGAGAGACATGCATTCTATATAAGATGTCAACTACCAAATTGAGGATATCATGATTCAATCGTGGACTCTTTTGACCCAAAGTGTTATTGGAAATAATTTTGATGACTGGTAGATGCATATTCAGGGTTTACATTTTCATTAATGAAGTTATTTGAGGAACTATGCTAGAGGAACAAATATTACCAGGTTTGGTTTTAAATTTAGTAACCAGAAGCCTTGAGTGCTGAAAATCCAATGGTTCAAATTTCTTTTGTTGGAGTGTGTCCAAGAAAGTACTAGAGTATGAAGTTATTAATGTTTTGTTTTAATGTTCTTAAAAACCTTAGTCATCTCTTATTTAAGATATTTGGCATGTGAAAAACCATGTCACACGACCAAGCTCACATTGGCATTAAGGAATAAGAGATGTATTTATTTATTTTATTGGAACCGTTTTAGTATATCCAAAATAGGGATCTCATTCTCACCCTCCGAGAATGGATCAATGGAACCCAAGTTGAGGTGTCCCCTAGATCCGATGAATCTGGGATCTTTAGTGACTCGTAAAACAAACCCCAACTTGCGAGATATGAAGGGGAGGTGAGAGAGACTTTAGCCTTGACCTCCTCCTCCTTTTCCCCATTGCTTCAAACAGCAGTGAACCCTGGATATGGAGGGAGTCATCTGCTGTCTCCAATCTGCATCAAGGGGTTTCGAAAAGATGGAAACAAATCGTCAGAGAGGCAAGCTTAGTCTGATTGCTCATCCGTCCTCACCAGCTATCCATGCCTCAAGTCTAGCGACAACTGCGGCAAATCCTAGGTTGTCATTGAGACGCAGCACGGGCATGGAGCTTTGCCGCAAGGGTGGGGGCTATAGGAGGCTGATAGCACCGAATACGGACAGGGATGGAGAAAGACGACTATGGAGCCTCGCCGGAGAGGTAGTGTTAACGACACTGATGTTTGCAGATCATCAAATATGTCCTAAGATCCATGGTGTCCGTGGTTTTCTGCTGTGAAGATGAGGCACCCCAATGTCTCTGAGGACTGTGCTATCTGCTCGCCAGATTCTACACCCTGATCCGGGCCACAACAGCGCTGGAAGCAAGCACAAGGAAGATTTGAGATCGTCGTCAGAGCCACTCTTTGCTCTCTGGTGATCCAATTCTGCGGAAGTTCGCAGTGGTCGAAGATAGAAGAAACTCGACCAGAGCGGAAGGGAGACCAGGACGAGTCTACAACCTCGAGGATGCAGGGACGAGGGTAGCAGAACCTATTCCTCGTTGGAGCTCTTCTCCACGCTAGCAGCGTTGGGCGGAAGCAAGCCCACGCTCGCGGGCGCAACCTAAGATCGCGAGAAGACGCCAGGCGGTAGGGAGAGGAGACGGTTCGGTTCACTCAGACCAGAATTAAGCCGACTAAATCCCAGAACAAACCACCGGTTCAACCGAGAAGATAGGCGCCCCACTGCGTAGCCACGTGGCGCCCGCCGAGTGGCCATAAAAAGGTAAATCTTCAATAACGTTCAGATCTTACAAAATTCATAAAAATTAGCTCGGGCATCAGAATAATAAGTATAATATACCAAAATGTTCAGAAAAATGCATAGAATAAGATGGAAGTATAATACCGGGCTTTTAATGCACGGATATCGGTAATATCATGTAAGATATGTAACTCTTAGTTCATGGATAATAAATATCAAATGATGATATAAAATTATGGCAAAAATGTCAGTAAGTCTATAATTATGTATAGAATGCATATGATGTCAGATATGGTCATGTTGATGTACACAAATATGTAATTTTCTTAACATGGCTAATTAGGGCTAATAACCCTAAATAAAATGTATTAAATGCTTACATGGTCAATAAATGATGAAATTCACAGAGTAAGGTCATATCAGTATATGGAACTTCAATTTTAATTATGAGATCATAATGATGAAGAGAATCCATGTTATATGAAGATGAATCTTAATACATGTTATAGAACCCTTATATGGGTTAATGATATAACCTAGGGTTATTATGTGCACCAAAAAGAATATGGAACCTAATATTCAGATAATGAATCATAATCTGGAAAATCACATAAGTAAGATAAATATAAGACAATAATACAAGCAAAGGTTGGAATATCCTAATGAGATATTATGAACCCTAATGAACACGACTAGGATTAAGATGATGAGAATCTGATGATAGTATGTGGTCTTGTCTTAATCAGGTGATGACCAACCTTCTAGATGATAAAGGATAAGTTAGAAATCTCTGAACTCAGGTACGTGGGTTTATTTAATTATATGACTATGGTTTTCTTGCTTGCAATCATGATATGTATGTATGCTCTCTTCTATTTGCAAATATTGGATGTAGTATTGCTATGTCGTACTCGTTGTTTTGTCACTCGAAAACATAAATTATGAGTAGATGCTTTGTAGTTATTTAAGGTGCTCATTATCCCCCTTACGAGGGAATGGATTAATGTTGGCTAGTACACCTCCCTAGAGCACATGGTGTACGGGGAGTTTCCCTCGAGTTCTTAGTACACGAGGATGGGCCCAATATTTATGTTTTGATACTAGTCCACCTCGATAATGCAATTCATCTAGTAAAATGACTTAAATTCGCATATTTTGCTTAATAAAGAAGTGTTTTCTATGATTTTCTTTCCTTCTGCAAATCTTTTTCACAATTATGAAAGCCATAAATATATGTATCTTTCTGCCCACGTGCACAACACCTTGTGTGTTGATTCGTTGTTTCACGTATGTTTTAGGTTCAGAGATAGCATGGGAGGAAAAAGTACAGGATGTGAGCAAGTTGTCCAGGTTGTACCTATTGTGAAGATCCTAGTTAGCATACATGTTCTTAGACTTATAAATCATCTTTCAATCTGTAACGGTAAATCATGTTGTAATAATTCATTTGTATAAATATACATGTTAAATGTTGAGTATGTTATGGTTGTATGTTCATGTATGTGTATCATGCTTCCGCATCACTTTCTGATAAGATTGGATGATGTCTTCAGATTCTGACATCTCATTCCCAATAGGGTTTGGAGAAGCCAAAATCTGGGGACGTCACATTATATCTCTTAGTGGGTCGTTGGTCTCACCTCATGGGTCAACACATCTTTTTAGGTGATCGTCAACAACATTGCCAGGTTCGTGAAAGTGAATAAGAGTAGCTTGGAGAATAGTAGGAGAAGAAGGTTGGTAGTAGTTAGTGTGTCCTATAGTTGTGTATGTACTCTCAGGTCCAGAAGGGGGATATTTCGTAGATGATATGTACCTCACCTCAAGTTTTGACTGTATGTTGATGTTTGTATATAGCATGTCAATGGAACAATATGCTTTTTTATTCAGGTTGTGTCTAAGACAACTGGATAGATATTTAAATACATGATAATGTATATGCTCTTGTGCAGGTTTATGGGCATTAATAAAAATGTGCATGGACATGTTTATGATGTTTATTCGGTTTTTGTTACTCCTCTTTTCTAGCTATGTGGTTAATTAGTGATCCATCATATTTTGTGTTTTGAGTGATCTCAATTTGTGTGGTGATGTGTCTCAATGCGGATCTAAGAAATATAAAATTAATAATTAATAAGTGAAAAAATTCAATCCTTTACTCCGTGTAATTGTTTTTATGTAAACTATGATAGTGTATTGTCTTTTATACTTACATATGTAATTAAAAAAATCAATATCATAATAATGCATGTATTTAGATAACAATGGTTTATACATTACCATGTTTGGTTAACGAATTTCCAAACAACCAATATATCATACTCAACCAAGAAAAATTTTCAGGTACATGAATGCATTACCAGAAAGATTGAAAAGGTATATATAAGCAATAGTAGATGAATAGAGGTGATTAGAGATTAGTAATATATTAGATAGTATTTTATTATTCCTATGGTGCCTATAAGGTGAGAGTGAGTATGAGATAAGATTGTATAACTTGTAGATGATGTAATTTAAATGTTAAAACTAGCTTACTTTTTATTTAACTGATGTTCTAATGGCTCAATTTTGTTTTGAACTTGCTAATATTAATATAATTTTTCTAGAATACATACATGTTAAAGTCTACAATTTCATTTATTTCATGAAACAATCAATAAAGTTGTATTTTAGTTAGAGTTGAAAAGAATAGTTGGTTTATTCTCAATCCTTATGCAAACTCAAATTATATTTAATGGGTATGACCGTATGAGTAACATCAACTATGGTGGAAAAAGGTCAAGATACACTCATACACATTGCTTAAAAACAAACCTAATCTTCATAGTTGATTGTTGCCTACTCTATACATTTATACTTACTTTATGGTTTAAAAAATCCTCAATTATGGTTAAAAATCTAGAAACAATACTCATGTCCTTATAAATAGAATAACAAGCTTTGTTTCTTTCACATGTTTGAAAAGATGAAAAAAGTTCTCATTTTTTCATATGTCTAAGAACACTTGCATTCAAAACATCTATTTCTTAAGCTTGAATGTATTTAATTTATAGAAATACCAAAAATAATAATTGAGTTCATTTTACAAATGATTATAAGAGAAATTTCATAAATTTATGATAAGTTTTAGTATAGAGACACCCATATACTCAAGTGTGTCAAAATTTACACTAATTGGATATAAGTATAAATGTAGCTTAGATTTCTTTTTCCATTTTAATAATATATTTCAAGTTATAAATCAAGGTTTTCATTATGCATATTGGACTACTACAAGTGTTTACTATTTAAGAAAGTATACAATATAATACCAAGCAACTGAATGTACACTCCTCAACATATAAATAAAGTTTATGAATTTTAACAAAAATCTATGATGAAGAATAGTATATGTTTTAGTCATTCACGAAATTCACAGAATTAGTTGAATTATCTTTTCCCTAAAAACATTCTAATCCATCACAAAGGTTTGCAATGAGAAGTAGAAACATACATATCGACTAAGATAGGTACCTGATTCATACAAATGGAGTGTAAAGAAATCAGCACGTCAATTTTAGGCCTCCTCAAAAATTGGATATCCAAAATTAACTAGAGATTTTGGTGGTCTCCAATTTTACTATTAGTTCTATTACTACATGTTAAGTTAACCCTTGTAGAACCACTTATGTAGATAGTAAAAGACAATATAACTTGACTCTCCTCTACAGTACCCATGTTTCATACAAATACAAGGGACATACATGTCAATCCACATTCCTGGCTGAAATTTAGTTCTATTGTCTTATAGTATCAAGTCTACTCGAATAAATGTAGATAAAAGACGTTGCATGTTGTTATGATTTCACATTTTGATATACTCTTCATGTATTTCATGGGTGTAAAGATTGAAATAAGAAGTGAAATAAACTAAATATTTCTTGTTTACTTATGCCCTCACTCTGATCCCATGCCAAGCTTGCATGAATTGTTACTGCCAAATACTTCAATTTGTTGTCTCCACGATTTCATTCTATCATATCCCACTTAATCAAATATATTTGTCAAAAATAAGATGGTGTTGATGGGATATTTTCTTATTAGAAGAAAGCTAACTCCTCTACTATATATAGAAAATGAGGCAAGTACAAAAGAATAAAACTTAACAATAATGGGCCAAGACAATTATGCACATGTAGCATAAAAATAAATAACAATAATTATAACACTCCTCTCAAGATGGAGTATGTATGAAACACATGTCTAACTTGGACTTATAAGATATGATAAATCATATATAAAAATATCACTCCCCATACGAAATTTTCACTCCCTAGTAGATAATATTCTCAAACAACTGAGTTGATGATACCACCTTTGAAGTTAAGTTCTACATGATGGAAATACTTGAGCTTTAAAGAAACCTTCTTCAGTTCATATATAATTAAGAACATAACCATCAAGAGTACACAATCAAACAACAATTACTATGCCATCTTCACTGGAAAGAAATGTGTGATTGGAATAAGAACAATCAACATATCCAATAGTGCAATGGTGGATAAATCATAAACACAAATAAGATGAGGTGATGATGGTTTTCAAAACATGATCCATATGGAGTGTCTCTTAGTGTTCGACTGGAATAAAAGACACCATCAAAGAAAGCCCAACAAGAATTGTCAAACTTGATCCATCTAGAATGCCACTCTTGGGTCTTGTCAGAAATGAAAGATACCTCCAATGAAAGCCCAAGTTGACTTGTCAAATTGGATCCATTTGGAACGTGACTCTTGGGAGACTTATGAAAATGGTATACATCATAAAAGAAAGCCTAAGTAGATCACTTGAAGAATCACATTAGAAAGATGTAGCTTCATGAAGACATGAAAAATACCTTGTGAAGATAAAATTTAGATGAATCATCAACCTTGTATGTGTAGTTTTGTAGGCTAGAAATTGATGGGGTTATGAGAAGTTTGATTTGAAGAAGTTAAAATCCATCTTATGAGAATGTAGTGAGAATAATCAACCGAAACCTCATTAACAATGGAGGGAGAAAGATGCTGGAATAAGCATAGAAAGATCATCATAACATACATAATGTGGTGTGAATGTAAAAAGCTTTGTGTCAATGCTGAAATTATGAACCTTAAACTCCATTTGAAAGCAATGGCCAACTGGAAAAAGTGAAGCACATATATCCAAACTATGTGGATATCGTAGAATGAATACAATGGAGCACAATTGCACTAGAAAAGATACAACAATCATGAAGTATGAAGAAGCATAGTGCCATTGGGAAAGATACACAAATAATGGACTAGAACAAGGATTCTTATGACATCAGAAACATGGATGTATTGAATATTATTAGGCTTGATGAATATCAGAATAGCCTGATATATAGTTTTAGTTTCAACTCTCACCTCATATTCCCTCTTCATACATTTTTTATCTACACTATTTCTCTCACACACCAACTATAAAATGATCGAGTATTTGGTATGGAAAAGAGATGATACCCATATGTACATGGAAATTTATGCAAAACATGAGGGATGGTATGGGGAATGAATAAAATGAACAAAGATGAAGGAAAAAACATTGTGCCCCTTTGTTTTTGCTTTATAAATATTGCACGTGGTAGTTTTCTTGAGAAGGGTGGTTAGAGTTCCATATTTTTCTTCTCTTCCCCTTTTTTATTCTATCAATGTACCCTTTCTGCATCATTTGTGTTTATTTTCCAATTTTCTTCTCCCTTCCACTTGCATTCTATTTAATTTCTTCTATGTAACACAACAATGGTCCCACTTAATTTTTCTTTCAATAATTGATGACAACTAATGACATGGATTTTTATGATTAGTAGGATCCACCAAACTTATATATAACCAAAGAAAAGTAAGAACCAAAAAGACACATGTAAAACTCTCATAGTTTCATGCGATCATGGAAATAAATAATAAAAAAAAGGTGACACCAAAGAGGAAAGTTTCTATCAATAAAAAGGTCTAGTGCGGTAGTAAAATCATGACTATTAGAAAGGAGCTTATTCAATGTTGTTTGTATAAAAAAAGGTATGGTGGTTGATATAAGGTTTCAGAAAATTAAAACAATAATGGATGATGGTTTTGATTAGAAATGAGAAAAGGGTATTGGGTGGTAATGATGACAAGACAAAAGTACATAAAGAGAGACTTTGACTGGGAAAATAATGATGATACTAAGAAAATAGACCAAAAAAGAATATATGACTAGCATTTGTTATTAGAAAATAAAATGTCAAAATGAATCTTTGGATTGAAAGGAGGATTTCTTTCCCATTATGGGTTGTGGGAGACAGGTTTCATGCATGACTAGGCGGTAGGATGATGGGAAGTGACAACTAGATAAAAAGACTCATGAGAGACAAATAAGTATTTGTGATGAGTTGAAGGAGAGCACCATCATATAGATAAAAAAAGATTGGATCTTTTTTGAAAGAACTAGACAAAGACTTAGGGGAGGAATATGAACTTAGATGATGGCCAAGATTGAGAGCGCAGACAAAAAGATAGATTTTTAATGACGAAGAAATAACAAAGGACACGCCCATGAAGTTCTAGATGATGTCTGGCCAATGACCAAGCTAAGAAGAGACAATATCTTCCTATAGGATAAGGCTCTCTCCTTTTCCATATTTAAATGCTCTGATACCATATGAAAAATAACATGGGAGACCAATGGGATATTTAGTTATTGATAAAAGGGTAGCTCCTCTCCAACATATATGGGAGAAGACAAGTATGTTGAAAAGAAGTTAGTCGTAATTGGTTCAAGACAATTAGGCCCATGTAAAATAATAAATTAAATAACAATTATTCTACAATATTATGTATCTACTTTATCGGGTCTAATTAGATCACCAAGGCAGTTGGCCACACCATAATAAACAACATTTTCCAGTAGATGTCAATATCAACAAGAAGAATTAGATGGTAGCTTTTAGCATGAGCAAGAGATCCCAATGTATGGAGGCATAATAGCTTATAGATTGTAAGCATGGTGGCTTGGTCTTCATACAATCATTGACATGAAAGAGTGTGAGACACATAATTGTTGAAATATGATATACATTATACGATAATTGAGAAGTCGTAGGACAAGGATGATGTAATAACTAAATTACTTACCATTAATTATTCATAATCATACATTTCTAAGATTTTTTCATGTTTCAAGTTTTACAAGGCTCATGTTAGTTAACTTCTATACTACATTATAGATTTTTAGTTACATTTTTTGGGTGATTTAATTAACTATAAAATGATAAGTAATTTTGATATAATCCCAACGCGTGTCTAATCTCTATATAGTGGGATTGGGTTGTACCATTTTCCTTTTTATGTTTTTTAATTTAATCTTTGTATTATTTTCCTTAAACATTGAATTGAGATATACAAAATGTTATTAAAGCGGTGATTTATTTATTGTATCATCCAAATCCGTAGCCAAATCCCTAACAACACATCTTTGCGTGAGATTGGTAAAACAAAGTTTTTTTGTCATTCTCCACATAGGAACAAATGTGACAACACTTTTGTAACATACTAAAACTTGTACACAATATCTTTTTGGCCTTATTTCTAAGCTTTTCCTTTATTTTCTATCCTTTCTAGCCAATATGTTCAACTTGTGTAAATAATAGTGGTTTGGTGAACGTTTGTTCATTATTATTGCCAACATATGGATTTATGCACAAATACCTCAGTAAATATTTTTAATAAGGGTCTAATATGCAAATTTACCACTTATGTGAGATAATGACAAAATAAATTCATTCTAGATCATTCCTTAGTCTTATGGAGCAAGGAAGAGAAATAGGAATGAATAATATTACTTTAAACATGTTAATGTGCTATTAAATTAATTAATATGAGAAATATTGATAATATTGAATAATGGGGTAAAACTCATAAAAGGAAGACTAATTGGTTAAAGATAAATTGAGATTCGTTTTCCTTGGATTTGTTTTTGCTTGGAGGCTAAGTTTCATAATTTTAGAGTAATAATAATTATATCTCTTTTATTTTAAAAAGAAAAGGTGAGTTTTCCTTAAATTATGAAATAAACCAGTTAATCACTCTAAATGACTCCAAAAGTGGAAAATAATCTTGGGTTTGTAATCTACCCATTAAAAATAGCCTTTGGATGAATTTTCATGTAATTTCGAAGCTGAGAAATAGAAAGTGTGTAGAACCATCAAAATATTAAATAATTATACAAAGAACTCCAACATGTTAAATCGATGGAAAACTCATATCCAAGACACTTAATGTGACTTGTTGGTGAAGTTTCATCAAATTTGGAGGATCTTATAACCATTAATTATGGAGGAAAGAGAAAATAATATTTGGTTTATTTAACACATTAAAAGTTCTCAAAAGGCAAAACTAATTTCATATTCAGATTTCGCATATCAAAGATAGGCTATGTGTTAATTTTCATTAATTTTGGGATTCGTGTGCACCCTTAAAAGAGGAGACAGAAAAAGGAAAATAAATATGTTCACACTTTATTCAAATTCATTTAGAAATTCATTAATATTTCATATAGTTGCTTATATTTTTGTTCACTTGAAATGAAATGTTGGATCCACGATCCAAATGCTTGTGGATCATCCTCTAGCTTGCGATGGATAAGGAAACTAGATCCCTGTACACATCTTGGTAAAATTGTGATTCCTCCCTCTACACTCGATCGTTTTCCCTGATCTATTCTACATTAGTTTACTCTTCGAGAGACACATCTATTGATCCCTTACTCAGTTCCTAACTCTAGATATCCAAGTTTTGCCTCTTTCTCATCTCCACCTTCTCGGAATGTTTGGTTGTAGAAACCCTCATAGACAATCCTATAAATAGTTGATCCCCTCTCTAGTTTCCTAGGGTTCTGAGAGACCTTCCTCCAATTCCAATTTTTCCTACTCTACCACCTAGAGCCACTGATGAAGCTTTCTCCTATCCATGCTTGTAGTAGGTCATCTGAGATCTCTGCGGTACCTATTACCAAATTGGTCTCAAAGGTTAGCTCAAGTACCTTTGTCCTTTATTTTCATAGCTTCATGTCTTCATTTGGTGCACGCTCCCATTTTTGCACAAAAATGCAACCAAGCAATAGCAAAGTTTATTGCTTCCATGACACAATAGGATGAGAAGGATGAACCCCCTCCATGATTTCCTGATAACTCCCTCATGTATCCTTTTCGTCATGTTTTTTCACCAAGGGAATATATGTCTTTTTGCTGCTTATTTTCGTGTTGTGTGTGAGGTTAGGGTGGCCATTGACCGGTGAGTTGGATGCCTACTATTGGGACAAGTCACCCACACAAGCCCTCTTTTACTCTCTCTCTCATCATCTCTCTTTCTTGTATTTGATGACATGTAAAGCTATGGTTTTTCAATATTGAAAATATCGTATCTTTTTATTACATTGTGCAAAAATTAAATTAAAATATATTTTGGAATCATTAAAATGTAACCTTTCTAATAAAAATGTTTTTGAGTCTTGTTTTTGTGTTTTGTTGAAAGGTGTTTTCTAAAAATGAATATAATACATAAAAATCACTAAAAATACACTTTAATCATCATGACTCCAAATAGGCAAAATTATATGTTTTCTTAATCATGAGAACTAATAAGATCAATGGTGATGTTTTCAGATTCTAAATCATTGTTTTGTGTGAAATGTCCAAAACTAGGATTTTCTTTACCTTTATTCATATGCACAAACCTAATACATGTTAATACACTGAGAATAGGAAAAGTTGATCTTGGATCATCTAAAAGTGGTGAAGGTTTATAATTGAATTCAATATGAGAGGTATTTCTTTCCTTACAGCGATGTTGGGAATAATTTGCAAACCCTAACCTAGTTTCCCTAATGAGGCTTCTATGAAACACTAATTTCTCTTTTGATAATTCCTTTCCTATTTTTGCCTTAAAATCAATGTTATTATTTATTTCTTGGGTCCTGGAACCTTACTTCCATGTTGCAATTATATGATGATTTATCTTTCTACATTACTATTTCTTGAGCATGGTGGTTTATTTGACTAATAGCTATAGTAGTGGTACCTATGTACAACCACTGATAGTTTAGGGCATGTGTTATGTCTCCCAAGGGAATGCATTTACTCTTGCCCTAGGGAATGTGTTATTACTCCCCAATATGGAATTTTATAGGTGATTGGGAATGTGATTACTCTCCCTACATCTATAAGTTGGGGTTTGGTAAGTGCCTTTAACCCTATTCAGTTAATTTAGTCGAATATTAATCATCCATGCTAATTCAGTATTTTTTATTGGTTTTGGAAAAAATATTTTTTTATATGCCTCATTCTTTGGTCCTTCTCATCTTATGATGAATCTATACCCTTATGTTTCATTGATGTTCTTATTTTTGTTTCTTATTCATATTGTTGACACATATCTTGTTTCTTTCTTTTTTTGGGTGCTTTCCCAACCACCCAGGGTTAGATCAAGGAGGTGAAAAATATCAAGGAGAACTTACATTTTAGCATGGACCTAACTATCACAGATGTTTCTTTGGAGACAAGACTTGAAGTAGTTTAGACTTCCCCATATCTAGATCCTTTTGTTGTTGTAACCCATATATGGGAGAATGATGATGTAAAGTTTTATGAAATTGATTATAGTCATGAAATTATATTCCACTGCAATACTGTTTGGGTTTTGTATACCGTATATATAATTTTTTTGAATGTTTTACACCCATTTTAGCATATCTTTTGAATATGTCTGGGATGGATGTTTTATTTTTCAAATTTTAGTAAAGGGGTGAATTCACTTATTTACAACATGGTATCGGAGTTAGTTTTTTAAAAATCTGACTATTTCAATTTTGTCTCCCTATATAGAAACATTGGCTAGCATAGAACCCCTTTAAGTGACATGTTAGCCCTAGAATTGACCTATGATTTTCATGAGAAGATGAAAGGTTGATTTTAGATCCTACAATTTTCACATTATAATCATGTGGAATAAACCCATAAAACATTTACAATTAAAACATGTAAGTGACCATAGTAACTTGAGGTTGTTTATATTTGCCTTTAGACAGCTACTAGGACATGAAGTTGAAAGAAAAGTTATCTAGAAAGGATCAGGGTTTGGGGGATGGCTAGATTTTCCTCTGCGCCACTAGATTAGTTTACAAGGACTCTCAGATCAACATGATACCTGCCTAGCCTGAACTGATACAGATTGTATGAAATAGGATGCTTTAAGGCAATAGTGGACTCATACATCTATGTTGGATATCTTTGAAAAACTTTTATTGTGGCCTAGTCTTTCAGGTGTTCTGTCTGGCTTTGAGGATGGATACCAATATAGTTCCTTATGTCCCTTACCACATGTTTGGTTGGCCTAACCCTAGAACCTAGACTTTGAAGTTTGGTGTGTGGTAAGCTATAAATGTGCATAGTGGAAGCGTGATGGATCTTATACATGGTTTAGATAGACTCCCCCGTTTACTTATAGTTTAGTTTGGCTGGATAGTTCAATCCTTTTAAGGGATGGAGAGTAGTTTGTTGGTGTTGTTTGGGTAGTTAGATTTTGAGGATGAAATCCTTTTTTATGGGGGGATGGAGCCCTATGCCATACCAAAATCTAGTTGCATGACTTTAGAAACCCTAACTCCATGAATTCAAGGATATGGATCCTTAGTTTTGACCAAACAATTTATAGTAATAACCTAACATGCTTGTTAATATATTAATGAACATGTAATGATCATCCATGAATAGTCCATATGTTGTAACCCTAATAAATATCTAATGCTCATAATATGAGTAACTCACATATTAATGCTAACTAGTAAATGCACATACTTTGAACATAATATAATTATATATATCCAATTTTTACATTACACTCATATATAAAATGTTCATATATAATATAATGTATTGATTGCTTCTCATATTAGTGATGTGTCAAGATTGTTCTTATAAAGGGCTACACTTCAATCCATTTTCCATGTTCTAAATAGTTTTAATTTATTCTTCATAGTTGATTCTCATTGTGATATCTCCCTATATTCATTATATGTTTATTTGATAACAAAAATTTAGATTTGTTCTGAATATTTTTTTATCTTTGCAAGTTATTTCTTTTATTCCGCCTAATATTGCATATGTTGTCAATCACCAGAGCATGAGTGATTTCTAAAAATATATACAAAATCCTTTTACTTATTCTGTCCAGTACTAACAATCTATGTGTAGTGCTTATTGTTCATACGTCCACAATTAAATATCTTCTTTATAATATTATCGCACCATATGTTTTCAAATTATTATATATGTTATTTCTTAAAATCAAGTATATCCTCAAAGAGAACAATAATCAACATTGATGGTTCTTATAAAAAATATTAGTACATGATAAGAAACACAAGAAAAAATAATAAATATTTCAATATCGGTGCCAAAACTATTTCCATTTCATTGTGGCATAACTAGATGTAGAATTATATTTACAATTAATATTTGTTCACCTTTTGCATAAGTTGAGAAATCATCAAACAAAATTTTGATGATAAGTAAGAAATAAGTATAGATATATGATTAACATAAACATAAAAATAACTACCAAATGTTATACTTATTTAAAATAAGAATTTTTGTAAAATATATTTTTCTTAAATTGATTCTCTATCTTAATTCTTATATTCATATGAATTTATTTATCATTTTTATAATTGTATACCATTAAAATGAAATAACACAATTTAATGTGTTAGTGTATGCATGTTTCTTATTGTTTTAACGTGCTTTCGTATAAAGACTGTACTAACAAGTTCTTTGTTACTATGGCTATATCTAATCCAATAAACCATACTGATTGGTAAATTTAAAAATGATAATTGTTATCCATAAATAAAAGTAACATAAAATTGGATTTTTAGCATTTAGATATTAATGGCTAACTAAACTCAATTGTCCACACCACTCAAGAATATAGGATACAAAATTGTCTAGTCAAACCATGACATACTTATAATATGTTTATGATATCAAATTTCAATGTTAACTTCCATTTTCTATATGTTAATAATTATAAATATACTATAATCTTCATATCATGTCTCACATTTGTCCTTTAATATACAAAATGCATAAAAATTGCTACAATATTCACAATTGCATGACCTCATATAGCTAAAAAAACGTACTAACTACCCACTACAATGGCATTGTTTGAAGTTCTACTTCTGATATATATTTTGTTGTGTGGATCTTTACTGTGCTTATTGTGGACATCATTTGATGAGCTCTTCACTACTTAGAATTTTCTTATCTTCGATGTTACGCACACATAATAACAAAATGTTGAGGTGAGATTGAAGGATTTTGAAGTGATGCCACTGAGTTAGTTATTGCATTTCTGACCTAAATTATAGGTTAAGTTTAGTTTTCAACTTTAAACATCAATTGTAGGATCTTTCTTATGGATGGATTCAAGTCCATATATTGAGGAATCATTCGACATCATGATCATAATATGATGTTATAACAGAACATGGTATATATTTTTTAAATTATATTGAAGTTTCTTCAACCCATTTGTTATATGCAATTGTTTCATAGATCATATAATAGTCCACTAAATATATGTGTTGAATATTTTTTTGGCACCAAAATTGCTCCACTTCTTTTATACCTTCTATTGTAGGTTTATATATTCAAAAATAATTTAATAACATTGAAACAAACTACTCACATCTATAAAACAATATTTCCAAACGTGATCAAATGAGTTGCATTCAGGCTAAAGTTTTAGATGTGAATGGATAAAATTTCTAGGAGTCTGTCTTGGAAATTATCAAAATTGAATATGAATATAACATGCAATATTTTAACTTACTTCTAAGAACATGACGAAGTTACAACAATATATTGCAGATATAGAAATCTATCCAAGTTGTCTTCTACAAATGTAATATCAATGCATTAATGTGTGTATACTTGTATTTTGGTGGAACCAACATGGTTGATTATGCTCATTTCCTTTGTCTACTCAAAGTGATTTCACTTTAGTACAATCATGTTAAGAAAAAAATGTATATGCATCATATTCCTAAGAAGATTTTGCATAATTACATGAACTCCTTTATTTACCCATGAATAAGGTCATATGAACTTTTGAAAAGTAAAGAAGTAGATAGTATTGTGAAGGCTGATCATTTTACCAACTCAAATCCATGTCTCCACTAAAGTCTATCGACTTAAGTACAACCATAAAGAGGTAACACCTTATGAATTCAAGCTATCTTTCATATTTATACCTTCCACTAAATTTTTTTCTATGTATTTTGACACTATTGGAGTTTATTTACACATATCATTTTATGAGATCATAGTGACAAGTGAGGATTTTAGTACAGTTACTATCCTTTGGTAATTACATAATTTTCTCTTATACATCAAAATTGTGACATGTCCAAATTTCATTTCAAGTACATGGTATATTAGCTAATGTCATTACTCTATCTCTAGGCTTTGGCATTACATAAAATGTATGTATACAATCTGGCAACAAATATGTGAACAACTATGTTATATATGTACACTGATATTTATCAGAGTGAAGTGTCATTAATATTAAACTATTGTAAGAATCAAACTAAAAGTTGACAAAGTCACAAAGAGTGATTTTGTAGACTCATATAGTATGTTATTACAAAGTGATATGAACCAAATGTATGAGTTCATGTATGAATAAAGTGCATGAGTTCATGTACGAATAAAGTGCATGAGTTCATGTACGAACCAAATACTATCATGGTGAATGAGTACGGTTACAAATACCTAATACTCTAAACTATATATCTCCATATTGATTCTTTAAACTCATAATCTCTATATATGTGTAGTTGCAAGTCATAGAGGTAATCATTTGTTGATCGAACATAATTTGTCATCCTACATAGTAATAATGAAATTTTCTTCATAGAAACCATAAGGTATTTAAGATGAAGTCCATAAGATAAATGTTTCTCATGTGCATCGTTTAATTTTATATAATTGCAGACACATCATTGTAAGATAGTTATAAATTAAAATGTTGAAAACATACTTTTCTCAATTTACTAAATACAATACAAATCTTTTTAGTCTTTTATTACAATAGCATGTTTATGCACCGTTGAATGTCCATATTATGGAAAATAATAACTAATATCATAATATTGCATATCTTTGACATGGATTCCTATAAAAATTATGCAGTAACGAGTCGTTGAAAGAAATAAGATGTAGATATTCTATCACCAATTTTTTTGTCTTGATTAGTAAAATAATATAACGTCCTTGGAAATCTTGTTATTTGTTTAGTTGTTGAGTTTTTTTAATACCATTTATCTATGCAGGGTGTGTGAAAATATTTTATGGAAACCAAAGTTCTATTAAGAAGACACGCTAGATATTTCTACATGATGAGTGTAAGTCTAGCATAAGTATTTTTAAGGTTTGTTTAAATACAATGATTCACATGATATTACTCATATAAGAATATTCTTTATATGTTTGGTTACTATTAGTCATGATGATATATATCATGAACACCTCAATTCAAGAGGTCAAATTGTGGCAGCGGATTGACAAAACAAAATTCTTAGCATTATACAAAAAGAATATAATTTTATGTCTCGCCCACTATCCTAATATTTCCTACCTTCTATCCAATACTAAAGAATAATCAAATCTTTAACATTGAGGTGATAAAACATGTTAAATTAAAATTGGATTACTTGTTGATTTAATATAAATTTTTAAACATTGTCATCTCATAAGACGTATATCTATTATCGAGTTATAATCAAGTACCCTAACAATTGTTAGAATATTGTGTATAACTATTCATAAATGTGTTCTCTTGTTACAAGTATAATAGCTTTTTGTCTTCAAAAAAATTAAGCACAACCAATAATCAAAAGTTTTTATCTTTCTTAAGTCAATCAAATATAGAGCAATTCAAACATCATTTTCATCACTATTTTATCAAATGAAATGTATATATCTACGAACCTTTTAAAGTCCTTGCAAACAATGTAAGCATTGTCATTTCATAGCAGCCTTTCAGAGGCCTTAGGTGAACTTAGGGGTGGAACCAGAGAGCAAACATGGCCCTCATCCCAAAAAAATAAATAAAAATAATTAATCGTATATAATTATATCTACTATTCTACCATACTAAACATCATGAATCGTTTCCGTCCTAATCCCCTGCAAGAACCGGGGTCTACTTCTGTGATTCCTATTTTTGTTATTTTAGTTTCATGTTGGACCAATGAAATA
Source organism: Alisma plantago-aquatica (assembly GCA_963693085.1). Lineage (NCBI taxonomy): Eukaryota > Viridiplantae > Streptophyta > Magnoliopsida > Alismatales > Alismataceae > Alisma > Alisma plantago-aquatica. The sequence goes on along the minus strand of OY856412.1, from coordinate 231,149,504 downwards.
ATGGGTCATTATCTACTTATCTCTTGCTTCAATTTCCATAAAATTTTTAGAGGTTTAGTATTTCTGTTTCCGTGGAACACAATTGCGAAGAATATCTACAGCGATCTTCCGGGCAGACTGGCGATGAGTAAAACATGCCAAGCGCACTAGGAACTGCCCCATGTGCACCGGAGGACTACACACAGTCGAGATGAAGACTGCCATCGGACTCTGCAGATTTGGTTTGTACTGAATCCGCTGTTACCTTCTATTTTAGTTTCTGATGGAAGTGCTTAGTGGCGCCTGTACTACTAGCATGATAGATGGATCCATCCAGTACAGCTTGGACGCTTGGTATTTTTAATACCGGTCTAGGTCACAGTTTTATTAACCAATGATGAAGATCACAAAGTATGCAGGGTCATCACTCAAAGTAGATTGTTATCATATAGGATAGAACACGCAAAAATTACTAGTCGGTTTTGTAGGATGGTTCATGTTGTTGCAGTACTTGGTCCGCACAGTTCACCTTCTGATTAGAGGTGTCATGGGACATACAAGTCCAATTGGAGGATCTGATCTATACAACTGCTACCCTAACTAGATGAAGTAGGATACTAGCATATCCTAGGAAGCAAAGCCAACAAAAATCAGGAAGCATAGGAAATCATATAGCAACACATGGAGAGAGAATAGAGTTGAGGATGGGTACCAAAACCATTAATTGTCACTGCATGACATCGATCAGGTGATGTTGATGGTTGTAGCCAAGGGGGAGATACCACAGAGTCACCTCCACACCCTTCCTTTACTTCGACCACTGTCTCAATGAAGCTTTTCCTGATCGCAGTTACAACAACAACCACTTCATATGCCATCTTTAGACAAAAATCCCTGCTACCTAGGGAAATGCAGACGTATATTGACTTTGTGATTGATCTCTCCAGTTTCTCCTTGATCCTTTGTGACAAATTCTAAGGAATTGCAACCATCGATGTCCTACCTCACTTCAATTAACTGTCGCAAACACAGTCCCACATCTGATTCTGAAAATCCTATTTCAAACACATGGCAGCCGCACAACCAACTACAAATCCTCTACTAATGTTTAAATTATTGCCTAGTGAAGCCATTTATAGGTCGTGTTGTTAGCAAAGCTGTATTGGCACGATCAGTCCTGGCTGCTGTGCTCAACCTTAGTAGATCATCAAAAGAAGCAAAAACCTACATCATTTCACTTGTTGCACATCATCAATGGCTCCTCGATTGGTAGCAGATTGTAAGCTCATCTACTATCGTGTCCTTTCAATTTTATTGGATGTCTCTGAAGAGACAAGCTCATCTCCAGTTGTGATACGTGACTACCTACCGCATTTTAAAAAAAAGAGCACCATGCAAACACTAATAAAGTAAAAGCTTCATCATGAGTTCTGCATGCCTCCCAAGTTAGCGCTCATATTTTTTTGTCAACATTTACTATGGATGTACAAGACTAGATAATACATACATTATAAAAATACATTTCTACGAAATGTTGTATTCTTTTTTAATCACATTTATTATAGTTCACCATATCAATATAATCACAAAAATGCATTGGAGGTTGTTGTTTGCTTGCAATGTAAATCAGCATTGTTATGGTAACATCATCCTATAAAATATGACATATATCTAGAAATTTATAACTCCCAACCTTATACCCAAAAAATATTAAGATTCTCTGTCAACTAATATAAATTATGACACTACAAGCATAGAAGGTTCATTAGATGGCATAAAATAACAATATAGTTGTATTTGTTCAAGTCAATAGAATATAGAGTAACATCGACAAAAGACTTTTATGGTAAAATTTAGAAGCACATCATCAAGTTTTTCATTCTTATTTTCCATTACTACAATTGACAAGCATGTTATTTTAATAATATAATCGTATTAAGTCTACTAATAAATAAATATTTTTTTTGTAGACAACAAGTTGTAAAACTTTAAAGTTAGTTTTGTATATGGATCTCATATTGTATTTATCCAAATAGTAGGTTTTGTATACCTAATGACGTTTGAGTCAGTAAAACAATACATTCAGTCTACTTCGACTCTTTCACAAGAGATAGGTGCATAAGTTTAGAAGCATTACATAATACTATAAATGTGAAATCAATGAATTCAAACAACTATATTGGGCAACTCTACATGTGTTGTATACAAGCATTGATCAAACGGATGTGCATATCATATCATTTTTCCAAATTCAAGACAGAGTTGTAAAATATAGACCTAAAATTGTCACAATTCGAACTTGTGTAACTAATCTAGGAATTTATTTTTATAGAAGAATGCAATACTCAATTTCAACATATTATCACATGTCACCATTGTTTATGATTCTAGGGATATCACACTTGTTAAGTATATATGATGAATGAACTTCACTTATACAATGTGTTTCAAATGTCATAAGAATATTAAATAAATCCACTTCATTTACAGATACAACATTGAAACTACCCCATACATCTATGTATTGTCATATAATACTAATGCATTCTTCTTAGGGTATCTCCTAATATGATTGTAATTTAAAAATAAATATGCAAGATTACTTTGCAAGAATTAATCTTGAAATGTGAAATATTGGTGAAGTGTAAAATAATAAATTCATATGGAACATATGCATATATAATCATTTATTTGAAGTCTATAACATTAGGAGAGGGAACAAGTCTATAATCATTAGCACATTGATATACTATCAAAATGTATTTTGAAAGTTTTCTATATTTTTAGATTTATATATAATTAAGCATAAATGTAAATTTTTTAAATTAAGAGTGTAATTCCATTGGATATTCATTTTTAGTGGTTATATTATGCTTTCATATATGTACACAATTTTTCCTTATTACCAATTTTAACTTCATTTACCTGCATTGATTAATATTTGCTTATCTAAGACTCCAATGCTTTTATGAGTAATCTCTATTTCATGTATTAAATCAGATAGAGATTTAAGATGCAAAATTTTTACTTGTGCATGTTTGTTGTATATGCAATGCGTAAGGTGCAGGATATTTACACAGTGATACACATATCCATGTCTGTTTTCCTACAAACTCGTCAATTTTTGTACCTATACCATTTTTCAGCTAGTAAGATCATGATATACATTGCTCATGTTATGTAGATTTATTTGTGGGTGTGTGAACACACCTAGGCACGAATATACACATGATAAACACACACCATCTTATAGGCATTAATTATTTTTCTATTTAAAATTGTAAAAATTTGAGTACTTGTTTAATCATGAAAGATATTTTCTTAGTAAGAGATAAATATAATTTCTTGTATATGGACTATGGCAACATTTTTTATACAATGAATACATTTTTGTTGCCAATATGTTACAAACATATGTTGAGTAAAGTTCCTACAATATCATTTTTCTACAAAATTAGATTTGGTATTTAGGAATCTTATTTTTCAATATATATATGGAGATAAGAATACATTATTGGATAAAACCCATTAAGAAGAACCTTGTTCATATTCAATAAATTGACAAAATACTTTGGTTAGGTGGATTAGAAGACTATGAATTTATGATTCACCTATCCTTTATAATTAAAAGATGTATAATTTCATAATGTTCTCATGTAACTGTCTTCATGTGACATTTTTATTGATTTTATACTATCAATCTTCTTATTGAGTGATTTTATAGCATCTTTCCGTAGTCAACTACTCCAAATACCTAGATATCATGGAGGATTCATATTTTTCAGTTTCATTCTAACAATTTTCAACATACAAAAAGTTAACCAATAGAGATTTTTTTAATAATATATTAACATAAGGGAAGGGTAGACCTTATTTCATAGTGCTTGAAGATGGTGATATGCACCCCACCCTATAGCCTTAGTCAGTTGGACATTTGACATGTGCTATAACTGACAACATGCTTCACCAATTGAGCTAGATATTAAGGAATAAAAAATAGTTGAATAGTTAAAGAGCTAAGGAATATGTGTTCATGTGTGACTAAATTGCAATTCGCTATTGCAACCATCCAATATGTTCAAGAATTCTACTAATTCAAAATTAATGGAGCCCGATATTGCTGATCAAGTATATGTATTGAATAAAGTCTCTACCAGCTTTTTTTAAAAATATATCAAAGAATAGACTTAACAAAATCGAAAATTAAAAAATTATATTATAAAATATTTTATTTAAAAAAATCCAAATTTGACGTCAAGTTAGGCAACTTACTACAACACATGGATTTTCTTATATGTTTATTATAGTCGTTATGAGAAACTTGATTAATGCTCTTATAAATATTTGGATATACTTGTAATTTGAATAAATAATCATTTTGAAGAACTATGTAATATTTTCAAGTAATGGAACTCATGTATCGAGTCAAGATTTATTAATAACATGGCACCTTGATGAGATGATTCAATATTATTTCACTATACCAATTTAAAAAAATTGAATGTTCTTTTGTCTCAAATAACCAACAATAGTAATCGTATGGGATGGCATCACAATACAAATTTTAGTGTGTTACAACTCTGATGTATTCTATACTATATGAGTAGCAAATGAAGGATATAGTATAGTTGGACTATTAAAGATTGCTTGGGTCACCTCGATGAAAATGTGAACAACAAAAGTAAAACAAGATCTGAAACATAGTTCAGGTTTTATGTATGTGAAAACTTACTCAATCTTAAAAGTATATAGATACAAAGGTATGGTTAATATCAAATTTAAAATATGTAATTGGTTTGAGCAGCCTAGAGTCACCATACAAGAAAGGCATTCTTCTTTTACTGGTTCTAAATCTTTTTTCCTTCCATAAGGAGTTTTTGTGTTAATCTATAAGTAGCATGAAAGGTCGTCACAAGGCCAACACCCAACCACTGAGTCTTCCATGAGGTTTTGTTTTCCTAAAATTTGTCCCCAAGGGGATACCTCCTTTTTAATAAAACACCCATGTACCATACATGTCAACCATGAATCTCTTGTTCATCTATGACATAATTTTGTTCTACTATAGCACTCATTCTATACGATATAAAAGGCTACTATTTCATAACTACCAAATGCCTATATAGGAAGTCAAGTAAAAGTGTTGTATAAGAAATCTAATAGTTCATTCATAATACCTCATATGGAAATGATGCACAAAAAAAATTACAAACTTAAAAGTAAAGCATGGAAATATCATATCAATGAAGTATGTACTTGACATAAAAAGTAAAATATGTTTGTTATTGTGTTTCTAGAAAACTTAATTAATTATCTCACCAATGTTTGTGTGTACTTAAATTTTAGATATTACTTTTCTTTGTATAAGAGTGTAATAAAGAGGACTAATGATGCTCACATATTGTGTTGAAATTTATAAACAATAATAAATCCTAATGAGACTATGAACATATGTTGTGATTAGTGAGAGTATTTTATCCAAATAACATTTACATTCTCTCCTCAATTTTTTAATATATTGTAATAGCAGTCCATAAGGTTTATCAAAAATAAACAAACTTGAAGTAATAAAGATAACTACTCAGGCAGGAAAATAGATTTTTTTTCTAAATTGTTATATAAAGTATCAAAAATATAGAAGAAGTAATAGACTACCAAACCATCTCTTCCCCTGGTTATATCTCTTTCAAAGAGTGAAGAGGAGTGTACTCTCCCTATTAATCAAACAGTGAAGATATTTCATAGCATAAGACATCTTATAAATACAATTATATAGAAACTTATAATAGAATATAGATAGTTTAATAATACGTACCATCTCCAGTTTTTTTTTGAGAGCACATACCATCTCCAGTTTGTGGATAATAACAAAAAAAATAAATATAATTCTACTTATTCCAAAGAATGATAAGTCTAGAAGAATACCGGAGGATTTCAGACCAATATCCATTAAGAATGTCGCTCTTCGCATCCTTGCAAGAATACTCAGTGAGATATTCACTCCAGTTATGCCACACCTGATTTCCAAGACAAGGAGCCTTTGTGAAAGGCACGGATATATCTCATCACATCCGGTTAGCTAAAGAACTTATGCATGATATTAACAGAGGCAGAGACGCTCCTAATGTGATCTTAAAATATGATATGTCGATGGAATACGATAGAGTCACTTGGTCTATTCTGGGGAAAGTCTTGGAGAAGTTCAACCTTACAGAGGAGGTTATCAAGTTATGTCTTAGCTTCTTTGCAAATACGTGGGCAACGGTGACCATAGGCGAGGAAACAGTCGGATTCTTTCAGATGAGTAGAGGATTGAAGCAAGGAAGTGTGATTTCTCCATTTCTTTTTATACCATTTGAGGAAATGCTATGTAGAAGATTCCTGAGGTTATATGAAGAAGGGGCCATATCAAAGTTCCAGGTGCGTGGGGAGGCGGTGCCTCCGGTCATTCTTCTCTATGCAGATGATATTGTGGTCTTTTTCACAGCTGACCAAGGATCTTTGGATGTGGTTAGTAATACCTTTGATGCATACAAAAGATCAACTGGTCAGAGAATAAACAAATCTAAATCTACATGTGTGGTAGGAGGCAAGGACCTGATGCTAGATCATGATGTGGCTGTGTCCCTTGGAGTGAGTGCTGCTACGGAATCTTTAAATATCTGGGCATACCGATCAGGAAAGGGTCTATGAGATTATCCGACTTTGAGTTTCTAATGAGCAAGATAAATGAAAAGATTGCTACGTGGAAATCTAGACTATTATCCTTTGCGGGGAGGAGGATGTTGATTGCACATGTTCTCGCATCTGTACAAATGTACACGACGGTGGCGGTGGGTATTCCTACTGGGATAGTAGCGCGGATTGAAGATAAACTATCTAGATTCCTGTGGAGTGACAGGGAGGATCATCACAGGAAGGCATGGATTGGATGGCACAGGGTGGCTAGGCCTTTCTCTTTGGGTGGGTTGGGGATTCGCTCGCTAAAGTCAATCAATGAGGCCTTTGTTACAAAAGCATGTTGGGAGGTTCTCATAAAGGATTCTATTTAGGCATCTTTCTGCAGAAGCAAATACTCAAACGTGGCAGGAGGACGAGACAATCTATATCCTGGTACATTGAGAAGATGATTACTACCTTCACCTTTCTGGAAGAGATTGTGGGAAATGTTTCCTCACATGTTTCCTTTGTGTAGATGGGTGGTTGGTAATGGGGAGATATCCTTCTGGGATTCATGGTGGTGTGAGAAATGCCTTGCTGATCATGCGATCATACCCAGTGATAGAAGACACCCGTTCTTTGTGAAAGACTTTTGGATAGAACGATATGGATGGGATTGGGATTCGATTAGACTGATCGTGGATGAAGAAGGAATACAGTTAATACGGGATGCAGAAATATGAATATCCAACGAAGAAAACAAGCTAGTGTGGAGTCCTGAGAAGAGTGGAAGATTTTCTATGAGTTCTGCCAAGCGGATGATGATGCATGATGAAAAGGAAGGTCCAGACGGCCTTGGGAGGATATGGAAAGCTGGGTATCCAAAAGAGGCAGCGTTCATATGGAAATCGGCTAGAGGAGCAATTCCCACAGATAATAACATTAGGCTCAGATGTGGAATATGTTGGGTTGTAGAGGAGGCAGAGAAGCAGCGGAAACAAAAAATTTTCTCCCCAAACCCGGAACAAAAGGAATCGCGTCAACATCTATATAATAGGAAAGATGGTTTGTGAATCATACCTCGTCCCGAGGCTTGCTCGACGACAGTGCCACGCGCATTGCGCGGTCTTTACCTCCGGTCTTCGACGGTGTCTGTGCAACTCCTGGTCGCACCGGGACTGAAGACTCCTCCTCCTACCAGACTGTCAGATGACAGTTGTCCTCCTGAGCGGCAGTGACCTCCCGCCTCTGAAGTAGTCCACACGGACCACCTGGAACTCCACTCTCCTTGTCCCACAAGGAAGTGGAAGGAGTCGCACCCTCCTGTTGACGTACTAGTCGCCAACACACTCTCCTGCTGTCAATTGCAACTGCAGTTGTCCTTCCCTTGTTGCACCTCCCTTTGCGGGAAGCACTTGCTTGGGCTCTCTCTCGGTTACCAAAACCAGAGAGAACGACAACTTTGCAGAGCAATCAACTTGCAATGAGTTGTACTCTGAGAAGCCCCCAATACCCCTATATATATAGGCGGGTCATGGGACAGGGTTCTCTGTGCCTGGCAATACGGGACTAAAAGCAAGAGTAGAAGGGTTCGGGATTTTTCCACAAAAAGCAACCATCTCGCAACCTGAACCGATCGGTTCACAAGTGAACCGGTCAGTTGGGGACCTGAACCGATTGGTTCACCACTGAACCGATCGTTTGGGACCCTTGAACCGATCAGTTCACTCATGAACCGGTCAGTTGGGGTTCCAGGTTGGTTCCCGATTGACTTTCCTTCTTCTGTTTCTAATCGGTATCGAATACCAATCCTATTTCCAATTAAATTGGAAAATTGAAACAAAAGGAAAATTCTCACCAATCCTACTTTCCCAAGTTGCTCGATTGCACCAGTTAAACCGATCGGTTCAACACTTGAACTGGTCGTTTCACTCTGTGCATGAGCCGATCGGTTCAACAATTGAGTCGACCGGTTCAGCAACCTCAGCCGACCGGTTCATCACATGAACTGATCGGTTGGGAATGCAGATTGTGCAGAATCAGTCAAATGCGATTTCAATCAATCTGATACTCCAATCAATGCATCCAACACCTTGAACATTATGATATTGAGCTATTGATTAATTGAGTGTTTAATTGAACTACTAAACTCCTTTAGTAATCAATCTAAACATTGCTTGTGGACAAAACTCCTCTTCCAGGTTAAATCCTATGTGTGTGACCCTACAGGTCCATTTCACGTTGGCAGTGAAAGTCCATAACACTTATGACTTCACAAGCAAAGAGAGGTGCCTAGTCACACATCATTGCTACCCAAGTGAAAGTAGAAAGTTGGAGAACAACATTCATCCTACAATCCATGAATGGTGTTACAGTGAATGTATAATTCCTTTGTCAGTGATATCCAGAATGAACTCGAGGCATGGAACAGTCATCCTGTCAATGTTCATTCATTTCCTTGATCTCAGAGTAGACCGAGTGAGATGTGTATGACATCAATATCACATATTGATTCACACGTGCATACGCATGCCTTTCTCAATCCTACTCATCAAGTGGCCAAGGATATCAAACTCCCTCAGGAGGGACAAATCCCATATCTATCACTCACCCCTCAAAAGCCCCATGTGTCAAAGCCACCCAATCATCACCTTTATAACAACCCATGTTTCAGGATTGCGTTTGATGATGTCAAAGTGTACCCTACGACATGTGTTGAGTGTAGTGATTTTATGTCTAAGAATCACACTCACCACCATCACTGTGAGAGCTGACTGTGACTACCAAGTCATGGTTCCATGTGTCACTCTCACGGTGGGTCTGTCTGATACCTTGTTCTCTAACAAGTACCTATGTGCTTGGTTTGATATCACCATATGATGACTAATGAGATTCGGTCATCAACCAATACACAATCTAGTCTTTAGTGTTATTGATGTCTATGGTTATTTCCACAATAACAACCGACTAGGGACTAAATAAGAAAGAATACTCTTAGCATTTGTATGATCTCATCGTTTAGGTCCTCAACCGAAAAGCATATGTCATTGAGTAAAACAATCTTTAGACATCTATCATGTTACACCATCATCTCAGAAACAGTTTAAACATATAGATTGGAAATTGCCTTTATTATTATTCAAATCAATTACAAAGTATCCCATTAAAATCATCATATGACTTTCTCTATGGGAATACATACCAACAGACTCCCACTTGCACTTAGAGCCAGTCACCAAGGAAACACAATCCTTGTGACCTAGCATGACCTAGCATGGCCTTAGTCAGTGGATCAGCTATGTTGTCTTCAGTTGGTACTTTGCAAATCTTCACATATCCTCGCTGTACGATCTCTCGTATGAGATGGAAGCACCGCAGTATGTGCTTGGACCGCTGATGTGATCTGGGCTCCTTAGCTTGTGCAATAGCTCCATTATTGTCACAATAAAGCTCAATTGCATCACAGCTACTGGGAACTACACCAAGTTCAGAAATGAACTTCCTGATCCACACAGCCTCCTTTGATGCATGCGGAGCAGCAATATAGTCGGCCTCTGTAGTAGAATGAGCAACTATTTCTTGCTTGGAACTCTTCCAGCTCACAGCTCCATTATTAAGGCAAAACACAAATCCTGACTGTGATTTGTAATCATCTTTATCTGTTTGGAAGCTTGCATCGGTGTAACCCTTTACAACCAGCTCTTCCTCGCCGCCGTACACAAGAAACTGATCCTTAGTCCTTCGCAAGTACTTGAGGATGTTCTTCACAACTTTCCAGTGAGCATCCCCGGGATCTGATTGGTACCTGCTCGTCATACTGAGAGCATACAAGACATCTGGGCGTGTGCACAACATAGAGTACATGATGGATCCGATGGTTGATGCATATGGGATCCCATTCATATGCTCCCTCTCTTCACAAGATTGGGGACATTGAGCTCTAGAGACGGTGACTCCATGTAACATGGGGATGTTGCCTGTCTTTGAGTTCTCCATGCTGAACCGCTTCAACACCTTGTCAATGTACGTGCTCTGACTTTGTCTGAGAAGCCTTCTAGATCTATCTCTATAGATCTTAATTCCTAGAATGTAGGATGCTTCTCCTAAGTCCTTCATTGAGAAAGTTTTCCCAAGCCAAGTCTTTACCTTCTCCAAGGCTAAGACATCATTCCCCATCAAAAGTATGCCATCCACATACAATATGAGGAATGTGGTCGAGCTCCCACTAACCTTCTTGTACACACAAGGTTCATCTTCAGTTTGAATAAAGCCAAACACTTTGACTTCTTCATCAAATCGAAGATTCCAACTCCGAGATGCTTGCTTCAATCCATAGATTGACCTTTGCAGTTTACAGACTTTATTGCATTCTTTGGATCTACAAAACCTTCAGGCTGTGTCATGTACACATCCTCATGTATATTCCCGTTAAGGAGTGCGGTTTTAACATCCATCTACCAAATCTCCTAGTCATAATAAGCTGCAATAGCAAGCATGATCATGTTGGACTTAATCATGGCAACTGGAGAAAAGGTTTCGTCATAGTCAACACCTTGAACTTGTCGAAATCCCTTTGCAACCAATCTACCTTTATAAGTTTGCACATTGCCATCCATGTCGGTCTTTTTCTTGAAGACCCACTTGCACCCTATGGGTTTTAACCCTTCGGGTGGTTCCACCAAAGTCCATACTTTGTTGGAGTACATGGATTCCATCTCGGATCTCATGGCTTCAAGCCATTTCTCAGAATCTGGTCCCTCCATAGCCTCTACGTAGGTAGTTGGATCATCATCTATGATCAACTCTCCACCGTCCTGAGTCACAAGGTATCCAAACCTCTCAGGCTCAAGGTGGGTCCTACTAGATCTACGAGGTCCTTGTGTTACCTGAGGAGACTGAGATTCCACAACACCTTGTGAATCTACATTTTCCTCTTGTACATCTACCGGTTCAATGTTTTCTTGTTGGGCTTGAACCTCTTCAAGCTCTATTTTCCTCCCACTGCTTCCTTTGGAAATAAATTCCTTCTCTAGGAACACAGCTGTCCTGGCAACAAACACATTGTTGTCAGTAGGGTGGTATAAATAGTATCCCCTCGTTTCCCTGGGGTATCCAACAAAATAACATTTATCGGATTTGGGTCCAAGCTTATCAGGAAACATTTTCCTAACGTAAGCCTCACAACCCCAAATCTTCAGAAAAGACAAATCGGGACGCTTCCCAGTCCATATCTCATATGGTGTCTTTTGAACCGATTTAGATGGCACACGATTAAGTGTAAATGTGGCGGTTTCAAGAGCATAACCCCAGAAAGAAATTGGAAGATCAGCAAAACTCATCATTGATTGCACCATATCTAACAATGTGTGATTCCTTCTTTCAGACACACCATTATGTTGTGGTGTTCCAGGAGGAGTCCATTATGATACAATACCATGGGCTCGCAGAAGGTCCTCAAACTCCTGGTTCAAGTATTCTCCACCTCGATCGGAACGAAGTGCCTTAATACTTTTACCAAGCTAGTTATGTACTTCATTCATGAAATCCTTGAACCTTTCAAGGGTTTCTGACTTATGTTTCATCAGGTACACATAGCCATACCTACTGAAGTCATCAGTAAAGGTAATGAAGTACTGATACCCACCTCTGGCATTAGTTCTAAAAGGCCCACATACATCATTATGTATGAGTCCTAATAGATCACTAGCTCTCTCACCTTTACCTGAAAAGGGAGTCTTAGTCATCTTGCCCAACAAACAAGATTCACATGTCTCTATTGATTCATAATCAAAAGAGTCTAGATAACCATCTTTATGGAGTCTAGAAATGTGCTTCTCATTTATGTGCCCTAGACGACAATGCCAGAGATATGTTTCGTTTGAGTCATTGAGTTTTTGCTTTTTGGTGTTTACGTTGTATACACTTGTCTCCAAGTCTATCAAGTATAGACCATAAGACATAGGGGCACTTCCATAAAAGATCCCATCTTTAGAAATGGAACATTTTCCATTCTTAATAAGAAATTCAAATCCATCTTTGTGTTGGGTTTTAGGGGAGACAGAGAAAGCAGCGGAAAAAAAAATTTCTCCCCTAACCCATACCGAGGAAACGCGTCAACGGCTATATAATAGGAAAGGATGGTTTGTGGAATCATACCTTGTCCCGAGGCTTGCTCGGCGACAATACCTCGCGCAATGCGCGGTCTTCAACTCCGGTCTTGGACGGTGTCTGTGCAGTTCCTGGTCGCACTGGGACTGACAAATCCTCCTCCTACCGGACTGTCAGATGTCAGTTGTCCTCCTGAGCGGCAGTGTCCTCCCGCCTCTGTAGTAGTCCATACGGACCACCTGGAACTCCACTCTCCTTGTCCCACAAGGAAGTGGAAGGAGTCGCACCCTCCTGTTGACGTACTAGTCGCCAACACACTCTCCTGCTACCAGTTGCAACTGCAGTTGTCCTTCCCTTGCTGCACCTCCCTTTTGCGGGAAGCACTTTCTCGGGATCTCTCACGGTTACCAAAACCAGAGAGAACGACAACTTCGCAAAGCAACCGGCTTGCATTGAGTTGTACTTTGAGAAGCCCCAATACCCCTATATATATAGGCGGGTCATGGGACAGGGTTCTCTGTGCCCGGAAATATGGGACTAAAGCAGGAGTAGAAGGGTTCGAGATTTTCCACAAAAAGCAACCAAATCGCAACCTAAACTGATCTGTTCACAAGTGAACCGGTCGGTTGGGGACCTGAACCGTTCGGTTGGAGCACCAACCGATCGGTTGGGACCCATGAGCCGATTGGTTCACTTATGAACCAGTCAGTTCGTAGTCCTGATCAGTTCCCGATTGACTTTCCAACTTTCGTTTCTAATTGGTATCGAATACCAATCCTTGTTCCAATCAAATTGGGCAAGTGAAACGTAAGGAAAATTATCACCGACCTGACTTTCCCAACTTGCTCGGTTGCACCAGTTGAACTGATCGGTTCAACACTTGAACCGCTCGTTTCACCCTGGGCTTGAGCCGATCGACTCAACACTTGAGCCGACCGGTTTAGCAACCTCAGCCGACCGGTTCAACACTTGAACCGATCGGTTGGGAGTGCAGGTTGTGCAGAATCAGTCAAATGCGATTTCAATCAATCCGATACTCCAATCAATGCGTCCAACACCTTGAACCATATGATATTGAGTCATCGACTGATTGAGTGTTTAATTGAACTACTAAACTCCTTTAGTAATCAATCTAAACATTTCTTGTGGACAAAACTCCTCTTCCAGGTTAAATCCTATGTGTGTGACCCTGCAGGTCCATTTCACGTTGGCAGTGAAAGTCCATAACACTTATGATTTCACAAGCAAAGAGCGGTGCCTAGTCACACATCAGTGCTACCCAAGTGAAAGTAGAAAGTTGGAGAACAAATTTCATCCTACAATCCGTGAATGGTGTTACAGTGAATGTATAATTCCTTTGTTACTGATATCCCGAATGAACTCGAGGCATGGAGCAGTCATCCTGTCAACGTTCATTCCCTTTCTTGAACTCAGAGCAGATTGAAGGAGATATGTATGACATCAATATCATATAATGATTCACACATGCGTGCGCATGCCTATGTCAATCCTACTCATCAAGTGGCCTTGGATATCATACTCCCTCAGGAGGGACAAATCCCATATCTATCACTCATCCCTCAAAAGCCCCATGTGTCAAAGCCACCCAATCATCACCTTTATACCAACCCATGTTTCAGGACTGTGTTTGATGATGTAAAAGTGTGCCCAACGACATGTGTTGAGTGCAGTGATTTCAAGTCAAATAATCACACTCACCACCATCACTGTGAGTACTGACTGTGACTACCATCTCATGGTTCCATGTGTCAAACTCACGGTGGGTCTGTCCGGTACACTTGTTCTCTAACAAGTACCTATGTGTTTGGTTTGATATCTCTATATCATGACTAATGAGATTCTGTCATCAACCAACACCGCAATCTAGTCTTGTGTGTCATTGTTGTCTATCTACCTTCCACAATGACATCCGACTAGGGACATAACAAGAATGTACAAACTCTTAGCATCCGTATGATCTCATTGTTCAGGTCCTCAACCTGAAAGCATACGTCATTGAGTACTGTCATTCTCTAGACATTCAATCTGTTCTATCACTATCTCATATGACTGAACCAGAAAGAATTGGAAGCTTGCCTTTGATGTTTATCAAATCAATCTTAATGTATCCCACCAATCATCCCATGATTGGCTCTCAGGGAATACATACCAACAGACTCCCACTTGTACTGCGAGCCAATCACTCTTGAATCATATTCATAGTGATATTCAAACATGTCCCACATGTTACTGTGCTCTAGTGCCAACATAGTAAGTAATGGCAACACCTTGCCAAAGTCAGTATAAATTGCATGTCTCTCATCTCTTCGTTGTACGTCACACGTATGAGATGGAGTTGTCGTAATATGCGATCTAGTATTCCATTGCTAACCTTTATCCACATTGCATGATCAAGGATTCCAGACTTGTCATCAATGAGTGGAATATGAGTTCATCTCATGAACTTCCAGATCCATATAGTATCCACTGTTGTTCTCTAACACATGGATACTCAACATTTCCCTTTAAATGGTTTTATTGGAACACTTCCAATTATCAACAAACTTTCACCTTTTATACATCCTATGTATATTTTGCGATTAATTTTCTGTCCTTTCGGAAGTTCGCATCAATGTAACTCTTTACATCGAACTATTCCTTATCTCCATAGAACTAGTACTTCACAAGTACTTATCAAGTTCTCATGGTTTTCCAGTAACCCTTACTGGAACTAGACAGACATCCACTCGTCATGTCCCACATACGAGTTTTCAGGATGAGCACATCATATTGCTATCTCCCACATACAAGATGATGAATGCATTTTATTCTTGCCATGTCATACATGCAAGACAATGGGATGATTACATACATGATAGATCCAGATCTATTCTTAGTGTTCATATTCTTCATAAGAATTGGACACTTGGCCTTGGGATACTAACTCCATGTAACATGGACAAGTTTTCTCCCACTGAATCTGTGCATACTGAACCCTTCAGTACAGATTGCCAATGTATGCTCTATCTTTTCCAGGTCAAGAGATTTGTCGAGAACTATCTCTATAGATCTCTATTCCTATCATATAGGAAACATCTCTATATTCCTTAAAGATAATTTCCACTTTTGGATTTCCATTCTAGAACATTTCCATTTCACATCAATATGTGGAATGTGAACACGCTCCCACTAAATCACAGATCCCTTCTTTATCTTTCACATATCAGTCAAACCCTTTGACTATATCATCAAAGTAAAGATCCAATTTTGAGTTGCTTATACTCAATCAATCACATTGATTAGTCCATTGTAACTTATAGAATTCATTTGCATTAGTGGATTCATAAACCTTATAGGTTGTGTCACATACACATCCTTATTTTATTCCTCATAGGAATGCAGTTTTAGTATCCATATGCCAAATGTCTCAGTCATTAAGTTATAATCAACAAGCATCATCCTTCTCAAAATATTATCCATGTGTCTTAACACTTAAGACTCATTTGCACTTATGGATTTCATCCAATGAGTGCTACCATCAAGGTCATACCTTATGGTTCACATGGAAATCATTTAGGATGTAATGATCATAAATCATAACTCAAAATTCGGCTCCTCATATTCATCTAGATAGTTGACTCATCACATGAGCAACTCATCACATAGATAATTGAGGTGTATCTGTTAAGGATATAAGAACTCATAACCCTTGTGATTCTTAATTTCCTTTATTAATGTGGGGTATTCTTTTATTAAGAATAATTCAGTTATTCGATAATCATTCTCTAACTCCTTAGAGTATGATTCCTTCTTGATTCAGACATCACCATGCCTTAATCATGAGTTCACTATGATACACTATCATAATCACTCATTAGGATCTCAAACATTTGGTCCAAGTATTTCATTCATTCATCTCATCAAGAATTAATACTTTACCAAATTTGTACTTCATCTATGATAATCTTGAACACTTCAAGATATTCATATTGATATTTCTCTAAACACCATTTGAAGTATTAGCATTTGTTCCAATAGGTATGTAAATACATCACATGTATTATACCTAATAGGATAATCACTCTCCCACTACATTAGTGAAGATTGATTAATCATGTCCAAGATATTCATGTCTCTTACTGGTTCTCTAACCAAAAGAGTCTAGATGTATCCATCACATGGAAACTAGAAATGAATTTCTCATGATTGATGCTAATTTCATTGTTTGAGTTATCTATAACTTTAGGTATCATTTTATCTTATGCATACCATGTATCACAAGATAAACAAGGCATTGCCACAAAGATCATATCTTTAAGATTGAAACATCAACTTTATTAATTGCCATCATTGTCATACAATATGCAAAATTAAAGTGTTTCTATCTATTGGCAATATATGAAATAGCAGTTCTCAACTCTATTTTGTGCCCTTTAGGCTGAAATGAACTGAAAGGCACTCCTATCTATGGCAGCAACACTTGCTCCAATGATGGGTACTTCTTTCTTGGTCCTTTCACAAAGGCCATCACTTCTTTGCGGATATTGCATATCACATATGACATATCCATATCTTGGTATCATATACCTCGAATAAAGAAGTGGTTCATTTCATGATACCTTAGGTGGAGATCTCCATCCCCTCCTTCATCTTCTTTTGTTCTTCCAGATATAGAGGGCAATCCCTCATACACCCTTTCCCCATGTGCCTTGAGGCTGAAGACGGATTGGATTGCTGTCTAGCATCAGAACACTTCTTTGCTTTGCCCTTGTCCTTGCCCTTAAGAATTACCTTTTCTTTGATCACATCAAAGATTAGGATTAGTCTTTCTTCATCCTTGCCTCTACTATCCTCAACATATCCAACAACTCTGTCAACGCTTGTCAAAGTTGTTCATGTTGTAGCTTATCATGAATTGTATGATTCTCACAACATTTGCAGTATCATACCAATAGCCAACTCTTGGATCAGAGGGAATCCTTCTTAATCTGGTTTCCCACATACCCAATCACATTGAGTGTGTGAATACCTTACTGGATCTCCTTCTGTCATGACATACTAGGACAGTATGTTAGAGACATCATATGTCTCATGTTGTCTCTGCAACTCATAGTTCAGAGAACACAACATCAAGCACTCCTCATCAATGTCATCCTCAGTATGCTTCCATAAGCATACTTTTAGCCATTGATGTGGTGGGATCGAGTTCATCTGGTTCTGGTATAACTAGGACTTAGAACTTTCTCTCTTTGATTGAGAACACTTCTCATCCTCATCCTAACCAGTCGTGGAATTATTCCCATTTAATTTGTTGGTATCAAAGACCGATCGCAAATAAAGCGATTTGTTGATTAACCATTTATATTAACAAAAAGGAAATATATGCAATTTTAGTCCAAAACTCTTTTTGACTTGTTTGATTGATTTGAAAGGTTGACGATATAATTAGGCCTTTAATTAATTATCGCTCCCACTATTTTACTTCAAATTGATAGTCATCACCATCAATTCAGAAGATTGCAGCGTACAACCTTCTAGTGGGCAAGATCCTGAAATCCTCTAAGCCATGGACCAGCTAGGGCTGTCACCCACAACATAGATCTCTCAGGTAGGCAACTTTTGCCAATTGCATCATATGCAACTCTTGATAAGATGTCATCTACAACTCCTTGCAATGATCATCTCCTTGCCTCAAGGCGCTAGATCCTATCTAGGTCACCTTGTTAAGTCCGACCCAAAGCAAACACGATGAATATGCACCCTACTAGGGTAGACCCACACATTCATCCTTCACGCTTCCACGAGGTAGACAGTGCACCACGCTAGGGCGTGCCCACACTTGGTCGAACAAGCTTTTCATGTGTGTCGCATTTGGAAGGCATCTAAAACATAATATTTTAATGAGGGATTTGGTTTTTATATACATATACATATCCAATCACCATAATACATAGTATGTATCATATACATGTTATATCCCACAGAAAACATGCACAAACGATAAAAAGCGATGATTATGGCCATCCTAATGTGATTCCTCGAGGCAAGAGGAATCACGGTCATCTAGGTCTACATCATATGCAACATGTACAAGATGAACTCTGTGCCTTGCTATCCGAGTTGATCAACTCATCACATGAATGATCTGTACTCTCCAGCCAGTCGTCTGGGTGCCACCAGCCGATCGGTTGGCTCCTCTAACCGATCGGTTCGCCTGGTCGTCGTGCATCTCATCATGTCCGCCACCTGCTCGTCTCGCTCCTTGAACCGGTCATCAACCGATCAGTTCACTCCTAGAACCGACCGTCTGGAACGTCAACCGATCGGTTCACGCCTTGAACTGATCGTTTCAGCTGTCTTCGACATAACAGGAAATAAAACTTATTCTATTTACATTGCTTTAAAAGGAGAAACCCCGAGTTACATTCAGGGGGAGCAAAGGTAGGAAAGAATTTCGAATTATTTCGAGTTACATCAGGAATAAGAGAGGGAAGATCGGTGCGCAGACCGAGATGCAAGCAACCACAAACAACCACACACAGATAGGGGTTTATAGGCCATAATCATGCTACACACATCCACCACAAAACTCGTTTAAGGGTGACGCGTATCGAGTGCATTAATAATACATATCATATATGTAATTAGGGATTTGTGGATTTAAGATTGGACATGCATAAAGCTGATATTATTCGCATCGCATGCAATAATTAAAGGCGACAAACCAAAATCGATCATATCGATATTCCTGAAATATATAGCAGTTGACCTGGCTCTGATACCACTGTTGGGTTTTAGGGGAGACAGAGAAGGCAGCGGAAAAAAAAAATTCTCCCCTAACCCATACCGAGGAAACGCGTCAATGTCTATATAATAGGAAAGGATGGTTTGTGGAATCATACCTTGTCCTGAGGCTTGCTCGGCGACAATACCTCACGCAATGCGCGGTCTTCAACTCCGGTCTTGGACGGTATCTGTGCAGCTCCTGGTCGCACCGGGACTGACGACTCCTCCTCCTACCGGACTGTCGGATGACAGTTGTCCTCCTGAGCGGCAGTGTCCTCCCGCCTCTGTAGTAGTCCACACGGACCACCTGGAACTCCACTCTCCTTGTCCCACAAGGAAGTGGAAGGAGTCGCACCCTCCTGTTGACGTACTAGTCGCAAACACACTCTCCTGCTACCAGTTGCAACTGCAGTTATCCTTCCCTTGCTGCACCTCCCTTTTGTGGGAAGAACTTGCTCGGGATCTCTCACGGTTACCAAAACCAGAGAGAACGACAACTTCGCAAAGCAACCGACTTGCATTGAGTTGTACTCTGAGAAGCCCCAATACCCCTATATATATAGGCGGGCCATGGGACAGGGTTCTCTGTGCCCGACAATATGGGACTAAAGCAGGAGTAGAAGGGTACGAGATTTTCCACAAAAAGCAACCAACTCGCAACCTGAACCGATCGGTTCACAAGTGAACCGGTCGGTTGGGGACCTGAACCGGTCGGTTGGAGCACCAACCGATCGGTTGGGACCCATGAGCCGATCGGTTCACTTATGAACCGGTCGGTTTGTGGTCCTGATCAGTTCCCGATTGACTTTCCAACTTTCGTTTCTAATTGGTATCGAATACCAATCCTTGTTCCAATCAAATTGGGCAAGTGAAACGCAAGGAAAATTCTCACCGACCTGACTTTTCCAACTTGCTCGGTTGCACCAGTTGAACCGATCGGTTCAACACTTGAACCGCTCGTTTCACCCTGGGCTTGAGCCGATAGACTCAACACTTGAGCCGACCGGTTCAGCAACCTCAGCCGACCGGTTCAACACTTGAACCGATCGGTTGGGAGTGCAGGTTGTGCAGAATCAGTCAAATGCGATTTCAATCAATCTGATACTCCAATCAATGCATCCAACACCTTGAACCATATGATATTGAGTCATCGACTGATTGAGTGTTTAATTGAACTACTAAACTCCTTTAGTAATCAATATAAACATTTCTTGTGGACAAAACTCCTCTTCCAGGTTAAATCCTATGTGTGTGACCCTGCAGGTCCATTTCACGTTGGCAGCGAAAGTCCATAACACTTATGACTTCACAAGCAAAGAGCGGTGCCTAGTCACACATCAGTGCTACCGAAGTGAATGTAGAAAGTTGGAGAACAAATTTCATCCTACAATCCATGAATGGTGTTACAGTGAATGTATAATTCCTTTGTCACTGATATCCCGAATGAACTCGAGGCATGGAGCAGTCATCCTGTCAATGTTCATTCACTTTCTTGATCTCAGAGCAGATTGAAGGAGATATGTATGACATCAATATCATATACTGATTCACACATGCGTGCGCACGCCTATCTCAATCCTACTCATCAAGTAGCCTTGGATATCATACTCCCTCAGGAGGGACAAATCGCATATCTATCACTCACCCCTCAAAATCCCCATGTGTCAAAGCCACCCAATCATCACCTTTATAACAACCCATGTTTCAGGACTGCGTTTGATGATGACAAAGTGTGCCCAACGACATGTGTTGAGTGCAGTGATTTCAGGTCAAAGAATCACACTCATCACCATCACTGTGAGTACTGACTGTGACTACCATCTCATGGTTCCATGTGTCAAACTCACAGTGGGTCTTTCCGGTACACTTGTTCTCTAACAAGTATCTATGTGTTTGGTTTGATATCTCTATATCATGACTAATGAGATTCTGTCATCAACCAACACTACAATCTAGTCCTGTGTGTCATTGCTGTCTATCTACCTTCCACAATGACATCCGACTAGGGACATAACAAGAATGTACAAACTCTTAGCATCCGTATGATCTCATCGTTCAGGTCCTTAACCTGAAAGCATACGTCATTGAGTACTATCATTCTCTAGACATTTAATCTGTTCTATCACTATCTCATATGACTGAAGCAGAAATAATTGGAAGCTTGCCTTTGATGTTTATCAAATCAATCTTAATGTATCCCACCAATCATCCCATGATTGGCTCTCAGGGCATACATACCAACACTTTGTCCAAACAAGAGACGGAAATGATATTCCTATTTATGGCAGGTACGTAATAGCAGTTCTTCAACTCTATTATTAGCCCACTAGGTAGAGTTAACTCATAGGTTCCTACGGCACTGGCTGCAACTCTTGCCCCATTAGCAACTCATAGTTCAACCTCACCTTTCCCTAAAGGCCTACTTCTCTTAAGATCCTTCACATTTGAACAAATGTGAGATCCGCATCCGGTATCAAGTACCCATGATGAAGAATTAGTAAAGTTAATCTCTATCACGTATACACCAGAAGTAGAGATCTCTATCTCCGACTTCTTCTTCCATTGTTCCTTCCATCCTCTCCATGTAGAAGAAATTGGTTTGGCGAGAGAACACTTCTCTCCCTTACCTACTTTCTTCTTCACCAACGCATTAAGCGTACATAGAGTGGATTCTAAGGCTCCTGGTATATCTGGATTGTGCAGAACACTTCTCACAGTCCTCAACCAGTTATGGAATTTATTCTCAATTAATTTGCCCATTTTAAAAGATGATTCTTTTGCCATTCTACAAGAGAAAATTTGCATTTGTCAAAACCTTTTTGATTTGAATTGAATAAAATTTGACGATAGTTAATTAGTCCTTTAATTAATTACCGCTCCCACTATTTTGACTCAAATTGATAGCCCTCACCATCAATTCAGAAGATTGAAGCATACAATCTTCTAGTGGGTCAAGATCCTGAAATCCTTTGAGCCATGGACCAACTTGAACTATCACCCACAACTCAGATCTTCCAGGTAGGCAACTCTTGCCAATTGCATCATATGCAACTCTCGAAAGATGTCATATGCAACTCCTTGCAATGATCATCTCCATGCCTCAAGGCGCTAGATCCTATCTAGGTCACCTTGTTAAGTCCGACCCAAAGACAACACGATGAACATGCACCCTGCTTGGGCAAACCCACATATTCATCCTTCACGCTTCCACGAGATAGACGGTGCACCACGCTTGGGCGTGCCCACACTTGGTCAATCAAGCTTTTCACGTGTGTCGAATTTGGAAGGCATCTAAAACTTAATATTTAATGAGGGATTTGGTTTTATATACATATATATATCCAATCACCATAATATATAGTACGTATCATATACATGCTATATCCCACAGAAAACATGCATAAACGATAAAAAGCAATGATTATGGCCATCCTATTTGTGATTCCTCGAGCCAAGAGGAATCACGGTCATCTAGGTCTACATCACATGCAACCTGTACAAGATGAAATCTGTGCCTGCCTTTCTGGGTTTGATTAGCTCATCTCCATGACTGATCGACTCGCCATCAGGTAGGATGTTCGGGTGCCACCAGCCGATCGACTGGCACCTCCAGCTGATCGGTTCACCGGTCATCGTGCATCTCCTCAGGTCGCCACCAGCTCATCTCGTTCCTCGAACCGGCCGTCTGGATCACCAACCAATTAGTTTACTCCTTGAACCGATCATCTTCAGTTCGTTCTCCGTTCTTTGACATACCAGGAAATAAAATCTATCTTATTTACAATTGAATTGTGAAACCTCGAGTTACATTTGGGGGGAGCAAAGGTGGGAAAAGAATTCTCGAATTATTTCAAGTTACATGAGGAATATGAGTAAAGGAATCGGTGCGCAGACCGAGATGCAAGCAACCACACAAACAACCACACACAGATATAGGGGTTTATAGGCCATAATCATGCTACACATCCACCACAAAACTCGTTTAAGGGCGATGCATATCGAGTGCATTAATATTACATATCATATATGTATTAGGGATTTGTGGATTGGACATGTATACAGCCGATATTATTCGCATGGCATGCAATAAATAAAGGTGATAAACCAAAATCGATCATATCGATAAACCTAAAATATAAAGAGGTTGACGTGGCTCTAATACCGCTGTTGGGTTGTAGAGGAGGCAGAGAAGCAGCGGAAACAAAAATTTTTCTCCCCAAACCCGGAACAAAAGGAATCGCGTCAACATCTATATAATAGGAAAGATGGTTTGTGAATCATACCTTGCCCCGAGGCTTGCTCGGCGACAGTGCCACGCGCCTTACGCGGTCTTTACCTCCGGTCTTGGACGGTGTCTGTGCAGCTTCCTGGTCACACCGGGACTGAAGACTCCGCTTCCTACCGGACTGTCAGATGACAGTTGTCCTCCTGAGCGGCTGTGACCTCCCGCCTATGAAGTAGTCCACATTGACCACCTGGAACTCCATCTCCTTGTCCCACAAGGAAGTGGAAGGAGTTGCACCCTCCTGTTGACGTACTAGTCGCCAACACACTCTCCTGCTGTCAATTGCAACTGCAGTTGTCCTTTCCTTGCTGCACCTCCCTTTGCGGGAAGCACTTGCTCAGGCTCTCTCTTGGTTACCAAAACCAGAGAGAACGACAACTTTGCAGAGCAATCAACTTGCACTGAGTTGTACTCTGAGAAGCCCCCAATACCCCTATGTATATAGGCGGGTCATGGGATAGGGTTCTCTGTGCCCGGCAATACAGGACTAAAAGCAGGAGTAGAAGGGTTCGGGATTTTTCCACAAAAAGCAACCATCTCGCAACCTGAACCGATCGGTTCACAAGTGAACCGGTCGGTTGGGGATCTGAACCGATCGGTTCACCACTGAATCGATCGTTTGGGACCCTTGAACCGATCGGTTCACTCATGAACCCGTCGGTTGGGTTTCCAGGTTGGTTCCCGATTGAATTTCCTTCTTCTGTTTCCAATCGGTATCGAATACCAATCCTATTTCCAATCAAATTGGAAAATTGAAACGAAAGGAAAATTCTCACCAATCCTACTTTCCCAAGTTGCTCGATTGCACCAGTTAAACCGATCGGTTCAACACTTGAACCGGTCATTTCACTCTGTGCATGAGTCGATCGGTTCAACAATTGAGTCAACCAGTTCAGCAACCTCAGCCGACCAGTTCATCACATGAACCGATCGGTTGGGAATGCAGATTGTGCAGAATCAGTCAAATGCAATTTCAATCAATCTGATACTCCAATCAATTCATCCAACACCTTGAACATTATGATATTGTGCTATTGATTAATTGAGTGTTTAATTGAACTACTAAACTCCTTTAGTAATCAATCTAAACATTGCTTGTGGACAAAACTCCTCTTCCAGGTTAAATCCTATGTGTGTGACCCTGCAGGTCCATTTCACGTTGGCAGTGAAAGTCCATAACACTTATGACTTCACAAGCAAAGAACGGTGCCTAGTCACACATCATTGCTACCCAAGTGAAAGTAGAAAGTTGGAGAACAACTTTCATCCTACAATCCGTGAATGGTGTTATAGTGAATGTATAATTCTTTTGTCACTGATATCCAGAATGAACTCGAGGCATGGAACAGTCATCCTGTCAATATTCATTCATTTCCTTGATCTCAGAGTAGAGTGAGTGAGATGTGTATGACATCAATATCACATATTGATTCACACGTGCATGCGCATGCCTTTCTCAATCCTACTCATCAAGTGGCCAAGGATATCAAACTCCCTCAGGAGGGACAAATCCCATATCTATCACTCACCCCTCAAAAGCCCCATGTGTCAAAGCCACCCAATCATCACCTTTATAACAACCCATGTTTCAGGATTACATTTGATGATGTCAAAGTGTACCCAACGACATGTGTTGAGTGTAGTGATTTCAGGTCTAAGAATCACACTCACCACCATAACTTTGAGAGCTGACTGTGACTACCATGTCATGGTTCCATGTGTCACTCTCACGGTGGGTCTGTCTGATACCTTGTTCTCTAACAAGTACCTATGTGCTTTGTTTGATATCACCATATCTTGACTAATGAGATTCTGTCATCAACCAACACACAATCTAGTCTTTAGTGTAATTGATGTCTATGGTTATTTACACAATAACAACCGACTAGGGACTAAACAAGAAAGAATACTCTTAGCATCCGTATGATCTCATCGTTTAGGTCCTCAACCCAAAAGCATACGTCATTGAGTAAAACAATCTTTAGACATCTATCATGTTACACCATCATCTCAAAAACAGTTTAAACATATATATTGGAAATTGCCTTTATTATTATTCAAATCAATTACAAAGTATCCCATTACAATCATAATATGACTTGCTCTATGGTCATACATACCAACAATATCCCTCTTGCATCTAGATGTTATTGTTGTTTTGAACCCCAGGAGGAAGATATGGGTCATTTGTTATTCCAGGGGCAGACCGCCAAGTTCTTTTGGAGGAAATCCGACGAGATGATTGATATGGAGGCACCTTTTGATATGAGATCTCTTCTTGACAGGTGTGCGTTGGCAAAAAAGAAGAGCATAACGGAATGGTTGGAAGGTAATCTAGCAATCTTAATACCACATAGCATATGGCCCATTAGATGTGGATCTAAATATGATGGTAAGATGATATCGCTCAGCCATGAATGGGAATATATCTTGAGAATCCTAAACCACCACATGAAGAGGTATGTGTTTCCTATTGCTATGGAGAATGGAATATATGACAGAATGAAGTTGTTGGGCGTAAAGGAACCAAGGACAGTTATGAAGGAAATTGTATTGCTGCGATGGGAGAAGCCAGATCTATATAATCTCAAACTGAACATCACGATTGGGAGGGACAAAGACGCCAAAGGTACATATAGAAGATGGGAAGCTGGTGTCATCCATAATCACAATGCAAATATCTGTCTTGTGTTCCGATCTTGGATCAAGAGCTCTGACTACTTCCTTGCGTATATGCAAGCATGCGCCATTGGTTTGAAGCTAGCAGGTGACCACGATTTGAACATCTCGAGCATTGAGGTTGAAGACTCCTTTACATATGAGGTACTTTGGCATGGAGGTAGAGAGTCGTGGCGGACAACATCTTTTGTTAGGGAGCTCAGAGAAGAGATTGCATCTTCCATGATTTCTGGTTCGCTAGTTCATAAGGTTATCAACTTGATACCTCGTGAATTAGGCAGGTGGGGGAGTAGAACACAGGAGTTATTAGTCTCTTCGGATATTTCTAATATGCCGCTGAGAATTAGGGGCATGGCACTGATGGAAAAAAGAAGTACTCCCTACGTGGTCCTAAAGAAAACAGCTGCTGGAGGTGATGATGAGAGTTATTAGAGTGAGTCCTTCATTTTTTTCTTTTAAATTGCATATTGAGGGTGATTTTGTTGTGGGATAATGGGATATTACCCGAGTTATAAGTGCGGGATATATACTTTTTTGCTGTAATTTAGCCCACAAGAGGGGTGTGGGATGAATAAAAGCGACCCCTGGCTTAACCAAAAAAAATATAATTGATTTAATGTCATTTTATAATGCAATCCAATAAAATAAGTGAAACTTATTGGCAACCTAAAGTGAAGTTGAAGGGAACCATCTTCAAATTGTATGGTGTCCTCCATGGAATTTCGGAGACGGGAGGGAAAAATATTTCTTTCTTCCAAGAATTTTCTTTAATGAATATAATAAATATACACAATATAGATTTTACAAATATTTTGTCTATTAATAATTTAGGAAATTAGTTATAAATAGAGCCATGGGCAAAGCACATGCAATTACTAGTAATTATATATATATATCGTAGTATCAATATATATATATATGAATTAGTCTTGCATTTGACAAGAATAATTTTGTAGCTTATCAGATAGGCGCACACAAATGTATTCTTTGGCTTCGTGCGTGGGTTCAAATATTATATTTTTAATAAAATCATCTTAAAATTTCTATGTTGAGGCGTACACTCTATAGCAAAATTCTATGAAAGCATTAACATATATTCTTTGTAGTCTAATAAATTAACAAAAGTTGTCCATGCTCCTTACATTGCGGTTGTAAGTTATAACTTCAACTAACTCTATTTAATTATGTTTTAACATATCTCAAAAATTTCTGGCACCCCAACCATAAAGTTTTGGCTCCCCTAGGGTGAACTGAAGATAACAAGAGAAAGTCTTGTTTGCAAAATATCAAAATAAGAGTGTCAAAATTAAATATATGAAAAAACCATAGAATGACATAAGGAAGAAGTAGAGTACAAGAGCATGCAGTACGGATGTGTATTCTAGTAGTTATCTGTCCCTCAATGATTTATTGATGAGCGTCCTTGCCTTAGGACTTGCCAGAGAAAGATCTTCTTGGCCACTAATTGATTTGCATCGACATCCAGGGGAACATTGCTCGGCAGATGGTAGGATTCTGATGAAGGATGGACATGGTGGTTGTTCCTTATGTAAATTTTCCTGCAGATCAACTACGAGAATAAGCAGTAATAGATAGGTACAAGCAAGGACCTATCTGGATGAGAAGGGTTGATGTTCCATACACATGGAGGTGCTTATAGTTTAAGAAAGCCCCATTGCTTACCTCTACAGACTTGCACCATTGTTTGGTTTTCATCCCAAACCGCTCGTCCTAATTCGTATCAGCATGGTCAAAACCCAAGACCACTACAATTGATTGTCGGGTAAACATGGCCTCTACCTAGAAAGGCACCTGACCTAGGATGATTGGCAAGGTCAACCAGAGATTTAATATTGATAGATCATTGCCACGCTAGTGCATGCAATATATACCTGCGTGAGGATCAATGTCAGTGTGGAGTACATTGGAAAGGACGGCATAGGCTTGGTCCAGCAGTCATGAGTTCGTGTTTCGACTACGTCCGCGACGAGACATGGAAACCTATTTTAACGTTTGATCTTTAAAAGAGAAGATTACACAAGTTGCAATGGAAGTGGATGTCAAATCTTGTCACTGTGGCTGATATTTTCAGTCATGGCCCCAACAGGATGGTTACATATGATCAGTGGGTAGGCATGACAATCTACCAGCGACGGCGGCGTAGAGAAGTACAAGAGGGCGGTAGATGTGTAATATAGCTATTTCTATTGGTAAGCCACAACGTTATAGTCATACAATACTTAAAGGATACACCAACTGCCTAAAGAAAATGATATATTATATTACTTAAATGATGGAGTCTGGTGGTTAATATGACCATGGATCTCAAGTCCAATTATTAATTGGATAACGATAGAGTTGAAGATAGGACAACGAAGCAAGAATTCAATTAACAACGGGATCATGAGATGACAAAGACGAGTCTTAGCATTTAGAATGGTAGAATAGTAGATAATGGATATGCATGGTGTTGACCATGTCATCAACCAATAAACCCTAATGATATGTTAAACAAGATTAACTTAACATAATCTTGGACTTAATACATGCTAATAAGATATATCTGTGAAGAATACTGATCATGTTAACCTAAACCGTAACTTGTAATTGTCTAACCTAAATATATGCATCCTTAATATCATTCATGATACACTACAACCATTAGGTAATATACTTTAATACACATAAATGATATATAATCAGATATTCATAGATTAATCAAGTTATCAATATGTAATACAATAACACCTTGTTCATTAAACACACATAGTTATTCACATAATAATGACTTGGTAGGTGAAACAAATCATTAATATATATGATGTCCCACCTTGTTCAGTAAAATGCATATAATAACTCAAATATGGATAAGAAGTAATTAGATTCACGTAAATGTTCTTAAAAAGTAATAAGAAGTGAATACACATGATAAAATGATTAATGTAACATTAATTGTATACTTGATAACAAATTGGATAAAATGTCTTATTTTGTGCAAATAATCTGATATAATTCAATATGGTGATAATATTGACATCATGGAGTGTAATTCCAAACTATTAAGGATAATGATCAAGTATATTGAGATCATTAAGTAAACCGTAATTTTGCTAAAACTATTCATGAGATAAATAAGAATATAAATAAAGGATGAAAATGTCTCTTTTGTCAACAATGTGAATACAATATGACTTAATTAATAGAATAATAATTTTAATGTGATATCCTGATGAATATGAGCCAAAAATATTAATAATGTTAAATTTCATAAAAGAAATCTTAGTAATGGAACCCTAGGGGATCCTTGAGAACCTGACATGTGAGGAGTTGTTCGTAAAAGTTTTGATGGAAGTTTCATGGTTGGAGGAGCAACCTAAAGTTAGTTTTGGGTGTTGCTCAATCACTTTTCCCTCTTTGTTTGTGATTTCAGCGATGAAATCCTCTTTAAGAGTGTAGTGTTGTAACATATCAAAACTTGGACATATTATCTTTTTGGCCTTATTTCTAAGATTTTCCTTTCTTTTTTATCTTTTTTGGTTTGTAAGCTCAATTTGTGGAAATAGTAGTGCTTTTGTGAACATTTTTTCATTATTATTGCCAACATGTGGATTTATGCACAAATACGTCAGTAAATATTTTTAATAAGGGTCAAATATACAAATTTATCACTTATGTGAGATAATGATCAAATAAATTCGTTTTAGATCATTCCTTAGTCTTATGGAGAAAGGAAGAGAAAAAGAAATGAATAATATTGCTTTAAACATGTTAATGTGATATTGAATTAATTAATATGGGAAATATTGGTAATATTGGATAGTGGGATAAAACTCATAAAAGGAAGACTAATTGGTTAAGGATAAGTTGAGATTTATTTTTCTTGAGTTTGGCTTGGCTTGGAGGCCAAGTTTCATGATTTTATAATAATAATAATTATATCTCTTTTATTTGAAAAGAAAAGGTAAGTTTTCTTCAAAATATAAAAAATAATAATTAATGACTCTAAAAATGGAAAATAATCTTGGATTCATAATCTACACATTAAAAATAGCCTTTGTGTGATTTTTCATATAACTTAGATAAACTTTAATATACGTGTGAAGTTAGGAGAGAGAAAGTGTGTAGAACCTTTAAAATATTAAATAATTATACAAACAACTCCAACATATAAAATTGATGGCAATTTCATATCCAAGACACTAAATGTGACTTGTGGGTGAAATTTCATCAAATTTGGCAAATCTTATAACAATTAAGGATGGAGGAAAGATCAAATAAAATTTGGTTTATCCCAAAAGGTAACAATAATTCAATATTTGGATTCTTCATATCAAAGATAGGCTATGTGTCATTTTTTGTTGATTTTGGGATTCGTTTGCACCCTCAAAATAGGAGAGGGAAAAAGGACAATAAATATGTTCACACTTTATTTGAATTCATTTAGGAATGCATTAATATGTCACGCAGTTCCTTATATTTTTGCACACTTGATATGAACTGTTGGATCCATGATGCAGTAACTTGTGGATCATCCTTTAGCTTGCGAAAGATAAGGAAACCAGACGCTTGGTACACATCTAGGTAAAATCATGATTCCTCCCTCTACGCTCGATCATTTTCCCTTATCTTTTCTCCATCAGTTTCCTCTTCGAGAGATGCATCTATTGATCCCTTACTCGGTTCCTAACTCCAGATATCCAAGTTTTGCCTCTTTCTCGCGTCCACCTTCTTGGAGCATTTGGTTGCAAAAACCCTCATAGACAGCCCTATAAACAGTTGACCCCCCTCTAGTTCTGTTGGATTCTGAAAGACCTTCCTCTAGTTCCAATTTTTGCTACTCTACCACCTAGAGCCACTGTCAAAGCATTCTCTTCTCCACACTTGCGACAAGTCACCCGAGATCTCGGTGGTACTTGTAGCCAAATTTGCCTCAGTGGTTAGTTCAAGTACATTTGTCCTTCATTTCCGTAGCTTCATGTCTTCGTTTGGTGCATGCTCGCGGTTTCGCCCAAAAACACGGCCAAGCAGGAGAGAAGCTACTTGCTACCATGACGATGTGGGTGAGAAGGATGAGCCCCCTCCATGATTTCCCAATAATGCCCTCGTTCATCCTTTTCTTTATGTTTCTTCACCAAGGACACATATGTCTTTTTTTGCTTGTTTTCTTTGTTGTGGGTGAGGCACGGCTGGTCATTGACCAATGAGTTGGATGTCTACTATTGGGCCAAGCCACCCAAATGTGCCCTATTTTTCTCTCTCTCTCTCTCTCTCTCTCTCATCGCCTATCTTACTTTTATTTGATGATGTTTCAACCTGTGGTTGGTCAGTATTCGAAAAATTGTATCTTTTGATTCATTTGTTCAATAATTAAAGTGAAATATGTTTTGGAATCAGAAAAATGTAAGATTTCTAATAAAAATGTTTTCGAATCATGGTTTTGATTTTTGTTGAAAGGTGTTTCCAAAAGTTGAATTTAATACATAAAAATCACTAAAAATACATTTTAATCATCATAATCCAAAATAGACAAAATTATATGTTTCTAAATCAGGATAACCTAAGAATATCATTGTTAATGTTTTGAGAGTCAAAATTGGAGTTTTGTGTGAAAAGTCCAAAACTAGGGTTTTCTTTACCTCTATGCATATGGAAAACCTTAATACATGTAAATACATTGAAAATAGGAAAAGTGGATCTTGGATCATCTAAAAGTTGTGAAATTTTATAATTTAATTCAATATAAGAGGTATGGGCTTTCCTTACACCTAAGTTGGGAATAATTTGTAAACCCTAACCTAGTTTCCCTAATGAGGATTCTATGAAATCCTAATTTCTCTTTTGATAATTCCTTTGGTATATTTCACTCAAAATTAGTTTTATATTTTTATTTCTTGGGTCTTGGAACCCCATTGACATGTTACAATTATATGATGATTTATCTTGATTCTTTACTATTTTGGAGCATGATGGTTTATTTGACTAATAGCTATAGTAGTGGTACTTATGTACAACCATCCATAGTTTAGGACATGTGTTATTTCGTCTTGGTGAATGTGTTTACTCTCCCCCTGGGGAATGCGGTATTTCTCCCCAATATAAATATTTTATTGGTGACTAGGAAAGTGATTACTCTCCCCTCATATGTAAGTTGAGGTTCGGTAGGTTCCTCAACCCTACTTAGTTAATTTAGTCTAATATTAATCATCCATTCTAATTCATTATTATTTATTGGTTTTGACAAGAAACATTTTTTATATGCCTAATTCTCTTGGCCTTCTCATTTTATGATGAATTTATACCCTAATGTTTCATTGATGTTGTTATCTTTGTTTCTTGTTCATATTATTGAAACATACCTTGTTTCTTTCTTTTGTTGGGTGCTTTTCCAACCACCCAGGGTTAGATCAAGGAGTTGAACATGATCAAGGAGAGCTTAGCTTTTGGCATGGACCTAGCTCTTGGAGATGTTTCTGTAGAGACAAGATGTGAAGTAGTTTAGACTTCCCTCTATCTATATCCTTTTGTTGGTGTAACTAATCTTCTTATATCCTCAAAAATATATATCTATCACTAAATAATGCACCATATGAATGATTTATAAGACATCATATTGTTGACTATTGGTCTTAAATGACCAAACCCTAGTTTTGATGATGAATAAACCATTCCAATTAATTGTGTGTAATGCTTTTGCTTAAGTGATTTTATATTAGTTTACACACACTCCAAATGCCCTAACATGTGCATCCTAAGTTGGAGAAAAGACAAGTCAAAATCAATGCAAGTACATTTTTGTGGAATATTATGTAAATTCATTAGAATCATGTTGTAAATCACTTGTAATGATTGTATGACTTGTAACTAAGATTAGGAAAAATTAGGAGCACATAAATCGAATATTTAAACACTTTGGTGACATTTTCAAAATCGGTCGAGTTACAAACTCAAACAATCCCTTGATGGATCTTGAAAATGTCATTGTTTGGTCGAGTTGCACATTCACAAAACTCTAATGATTCTTTCTCTATGAAAAATTGATTTAAGTGATCATTTGAGTTTCATCTAGGATAAACTCGATGGATTGTTCAAGTATGCTTTATTAAATAGTGCATTCAGTTGAGTTTACTAAAAGTAAATCGTGAGATTGCACTATAAGAAAAAGTACATAAAAGTGTTTCTAGTCATTGGACTGTTGCAAAACTCAATAATATATCTATTGCAACATCCTTAATGGGTATCATTCATCCTTAAGTGTACCAAAGGCCATCTCCAACTATAAAAACGATCCTTAGGGCTTCATCCCATAATTAGCCAAGCACTATGAAGGCCCGTATTCTATAGTTGAATGCATCCTAAAACCTCCTCCTCTCTCTAAGATTAATCACTTGCTACATCCATTAGAGTTAGTAGGAGATTTGTAAGAGAGCTAGTCCTACATGTATATCTTGTTAGGCTCTCACTTACACCACCTCCCAATCTCTCATTCAACCTTGAAGATGAAGTTTCTCTCTCTTGGCTAAGAGAGGTGAAGAAGAACAAGGGAAGGAGTTCCTTGGTGAAGAGGTTCAAGGCCGAATACTTGTTACAAGAGTGGGTAAGCCCTTGGTAAATGGAAAAGACTTCTTGCTGAAGTGAGTAAGTGCTTGTTGAAAGTGTCTCCTTGATGAAGGTGAAGTCAAAGGCCAAAGATCCAAGAAGTGTGGGTAATTCCTCAAAGGCTTAAGACTTTTGCATGAGTGGGTAAGTCTGTATAGTGAAGATAGAAGACTTCTTGCAAAGTGGGTAAGTCCTTAGCGAGGTAGAAGACTTTTGATTGTATAGCTATGTCCTTTGCTAGGTCATGTATTATATGTCTTATGAATGAATATAATAGTGCAATGGTTAATAAATCCAAGAGGTTGACCTCTCTAGGTTGTGGACTAATAATGTCTAGTTTGATGTATGGAACCATTCTACATAGCTTGTTAATTGGTTCATGTTCAATCTCTCTCATTCATTCTATGTATGTTTAGTTGCACATCAAATTTCCTTGTTAGAAACCTTATCATGTGATATATATTTAAGGTCTAATGAATTTTGTTTAAGTGAATTTAGATCTATTCACCGATCTCCCTCTAGAGAATCCAATCACTCATCTTAGGAACCAACACATATATGATATGATTTGGGAATATCCCAATATGTCTAAAGTATAAAAACTTATATTGACAAAGTAGTATTTTGAAAAAAATTACCCACAAACTACAATTGTTGAATGTTACTATTAATCCAAATCTGAAAACAAAATTGTTTTATTGATACGATAACCTGAGTTCCTAAAGAATCAGTGGGAGTATAATTAAAATTGAAATGTTCGAGGTCAACAAAGAGGTACAATGTGAACTAAGAGAATAATAAGATGTTGTGGAACCTCAAGTTCATCATATGAAATAGAATAAAATAAATTCTAGCAAAATATATTTAAAATTGAACGATTGTGAATGCAACAATTTAGATATGTTGGTCATAAAAAGATGAGCCAACTAATCTTCTAGAATCTATTATGTACTATAACCTAGGTAATGGGTCAAGGACATTATTGGGTCCATGTAAGATAATAAAGTAGGACCTCGGTATCACCACCTAATGGGGTAATACTTAAAGGGTGCAATAGGGTCTTGTGGCATAGATCTAAATGGATAACATGATAGGATATATTGGTTGAATAAGTTTTTCAAATTATTCAAATTCTCGAACATGATAGAAATTCCTTTACCAATTATCAACCTTGTTGTTGTAGTTAAAATAGACTATAAGATTTAGTGTATGAAGATAGAAATCAGATTCCTTAAAGCGAATATATGCCAGGATGTGTAAGTGACACAACCTAAAGGGTTTTATAACTTCAAGAATGCAAATAAAGTCAACTACGAAATTCAATCTCGAAAATCATCAAAGAGTAAGGTTCTTTTAAATTGAAAACATAGTCAAAGAGTTTGACTTGAATCAAAATAAAAGATGAAATCTGTGATTACAAAATATTAAGTGGGAGCATATATGAATATTGCACATATGATGAGGAATAACAGCTCAATATTATCAATAATGAAATTTGGCATGAAAAACCTCTTCACCAATAAAGGATTAAATGAAACATTTTATGGGATAAGGATCAAGATATATAAAGATAGTTCTTGAATGTTTCAATATAAGTTTGACCACATATAATAGCAAGTTGTTGAAAAAATTCAACACAGAGAGGATTCAATAAGAGAGAATCCAGATTAGTCTCTCATGAACCACTATGTTCCACTTCTTGTGAAGAATGGAAGTGGCATGATTAATAAAGGTTGCTCTACTCTACATATAATAAGTATTTATACATGTTTAATTAAATAAAGGTTTCTTTTGCTCTCTTTCATGAATATTTAAAGTGATAATAATATAGTTGGCGAAGGGTTCTCACCTCGTGGGTCTCCACACTTTTTAGGTGGACATGCACATGATGGCAGAGATTGTATAGTAGCGAGCAGGCAACAGCAGCAAGGATAGTAGTAACAACTTAGGTTGAGTGTGTTGTTATGTGTCTTGTATATATAGAGTCCTATGTCTCATCCCTGTACTCTCAGGTCTTTGGGATATAGTGTGTAAATAGTTTCATAGTCGATCTGAGGTTTTATCTAGAACTCATCGGTGTATCATTTTTCTTTTATATAGGTTTTAGTAAAGCAACTGATATCTCATATCCTTGCGATGTGATGGGATGATGTATGTACGAAGTGGACCATGATGTATATATGACATTGGTTCTTTCTATAAATAGTTTCCTAACCATGGATCTCTTAATAAAAAGGTTTTAATTTTTAATGATTTTTAGTAATATGCTACTAATGGTTATTTCCGTGTAGTTTTATGTGATGTCCTTGTCGGTTTGGATAGCGGTCGTCACAATTTTTGGTATCAAAGCCTTAGGTTCGCTGAGTCTACAAGGACATAGGATTAAGGTCGTTGACTCTATTCTAGTGTCCTCTAGGTTATCTTATAGTGACTACAACTTATATAGAAGAATAAGTAAAGCTTAAAGATGGCTAGAGAAGACAAGGAACATGTTGTTGAGAGTAGTGTTGCTACACCAAGAGGAGGTGTAAGGGAACAAGCAAGATAAGAAAAAGGGCCTAAGAATCCCAGCTAGATCAAACTATGCCGACGGTAACGCATATGCCAGACTGGATACCAATAGCACCACCTAGGGACAAGTCCCCAATGTAGAATCTTCAGGTTTCAGTAAGACTTTTGAATGGCTACACTGTGTAGGAACTAGAGAGTATGCTGGAACAGCTGACCCAACAGATACAGATCTTTGGATAACTGAGTTAGAAAAATATTTTAAGATTTTTAGCATCCCAAAAACTGACAAAGTTAGGAATGCTATGTACGTTTTGAAGGGAAGTGCTAGCCATTGGTGGGCCATTGAAGAAGAGAAAAGGCCTGATGTTGAGGTCAGATGAGAGGAATTCCTACGTGAGTTCACCAGTAGGTACTTTTCTCAGACGTACCTAGATGAGAAAATCTCACAGTTTTAATGGATTAGGCAAGGTCTTATGAAGATCAATGAGTATGAAGCTAAGTTCATGGAGCTTCTGTGGTTTTTCCGGCACATGGCTACTACAGATCATGAGAGGATTCAATTTTTTGAGATGGGATTGAATGTTGTATTATCCACTTCTAAAACTACTTTGGAGAATAGGGACATATTTGCTATGTTTGCGGAATCAGTGAGGTGGATAGAAAGGTCAATAACTGAGAAATGTGAGGCCAACTTTTGGAAAGGACCTGCCCAGCTCCAAGGACATAGATCTAGAAGTTACAAGAGACCAAGGTTTCCTATGTTGTTAGCACCACATAGGTTGTAGTTTTTCACTTATTGGAGCCCACAATGTGGCATCAATGTCAGTAGCCGGGTTGTCTAGGCCACAATAAGAGACTAGAGCCTACTACAACTGTGTATAGATAGGACATACGATGAGGGATTATCCAGTAAAAGATATTAAGGTAACCCAACCACAAAGGTAGAGTCAGAAAGGCTCTCAGACACAACAATTTAGTAATGGTGTAGGAGGATGAGGACATGGACATACGTGTCAAGTAGGTTCATCTGCACAATGCAATAGAGGACGAGGTTGACAAAAAAAAACATGAGATTCTATGCTATGAGTCATCCAGAGGCAATATTAAATCCATGAGTCATGATAGGTAATATGGAGTTATTTAATTTTGACATGTCTTCATCTTGCATCATATCTATTTTGGTTGACCCGAGTGATACACACTCCTTTATAATTTGTGAAGTGATTCATAACTGTCCTTTGCCTAATACTCATAGAACAAATAATTTGCTATTAGAAACTCCATTAGTTGGTTCCGCAGTGTATCAAGTGGTATGTTCCCCCTGTGTTCTTTATTTCTCAAAACACAACATTCAAGTGGATCTTATACCTATTGAGATGCATGAATTTGATGTAATCCTTGGGATGGACCCCTTGGAAAAATTATAAGGTAGTATTGGATTGTGGTTCCAAGCAAGCTATCTTCACATATTGTGATGAGATGTGGGTCTTTTAGGGAGATAGGAAGATCCATCCAGCATGTCTAGTATTGGTGATGTTAGCTGAGAGACTATTGTGACATGGGTGTGAGACATTCTCAGCACATGTGGTGGATACCAAGGTAGAAAGTCCTAGCATTCCATATGTAAGGTGCCTAACCTCCGTTTTGGGCTTACCCTATTTGCTTTGCCTAAACCTTGTGTTTAGATGGTTGCTAATCACCTGAGTTGTGATTAGGGTTTGTTTGTTCTTTGTTGAGAGGTTGAGGTGCAACTTGCAAATTACCCAAGTTTTAGGATTAGCGTGTAAGTGTGTCACCTTGAGAGAT
Source organism: Alisma plantago-aquatica (assembly GCA_963693085.1). Lineage (NCBI taxonomy): Eukaryota > Viridiplantae > Streptophyta > Magnoliopsida > Alismatales > Alismataceae > Alisma > Alisma plantago-aquatica. Next base: position 231,111,094 of record OY856412.1, on the reverse strand, counting down.
GTCTTTCTCTCTATTTGCATCCTCTAGGGTTGAGAGGATGGGTTGGGGCACCTTGCTTATGTTGTTTTGGGCCTCTTTGAGCTTGTTTGAGCTTGGGCTTGTTGTTGGTCTTGAAGCCTTCCTCCTTGCTTGAGTGTGTCGGCCAAGGGTGAGCTTGGTGCCTTTTATCGGCCATGGTGTATCGTCCAAGGAGGTGTATATGCCAAGGGTGATGGTGGGTGTGTCAGGTTGCCATGTTGGGCAGCACACACACCCTTCCACCTAGAATCGTTTGTGTCACACTCTCTCAGACACATGGATCTTGTTGCTAGCAAGTTGCAAGACCTTGGACAAGTGGTGTGGGGTGATAGCATGTGGCATGGCCCATGGACAAGTGCACCTAGGCCAGGTGTCACCTTGCTTTGGTCTCCCCTTCACCCTCTTCTATATATGTCTTTGCTTTCTCTTGCTAGGGATCTCTTTGCCCCTTAGCCATTTTCTCTCCCTTGGTGGCCGAAGAGAAGGAAGGAAAGGAGGTGGCTGATATAGCTAATGTTGCTTTCTTCTTCCTTGGTGGTGGCCGATACATCTTGTTGAGGTGGTGCCTTGGAGCTTGGAGTTTGTTCTTAAGTCGGGTTACATAACTCCTGACCCTAGATATTATGCCTTCCCTCTCTCACCTTGTTGTTGATAGGTGAGCATGTGTTCTAGTTTCTTGGGTGACATGGTAGGCTAGCTTGGACGATAGGGGTTCTGACCCTAGTGTTGAGGTGATGATCTACCTTTGTTGCACGTTTAGACCCTTTGGGTATCTTGGGTCATATGGTTGGCCACACCTTAATGATTGAGCAATACCCCTCCTTTCTTGAGTTGTGAGGTGAGATCCAGCTCTTGCCCGATATGCTCGAGGATGTACAAGACCCCTCTCTCCTTCTAGGTTGAGAGGTGAGCCAACACTCTTGATATTGGGTGATATAGTGGTTGCCCGATATACCCTCTTGTGTATCTTAGACGACATGGATGGGTCATGCTTTGATAATGAGTGTAGAGCAACACCCCTCCTTCCTTGAGTTGTGAGGTGAGCTCTAGCACTTGGTCGATTTGATGATGGGTATGTTAGTTGGCCGATAGGGAGCCCTAACCCTAGAAGGACGAGATGTTGGAGCTTAGAGCGATATGGTCGTGTTCAACAGATCTTGCGTTGGGAGATATGGTTTGTACTTTGCACTTGTAGTGCTACCCGATATGGTGCCTTAGTGGCTTGGGCATTATGGAGTGGATGTTAGGGTTTGCTATCTTGGGTATTATGAAGCTTGCCCTCTTCTTGCCCAATACCTTCTTGTTTGATGTTGCCCGATACCAAGGTGATAGTGGGTGGCCGATATGGTTGTAGCCCTAGATGGGTGCTGCCCGATACAATAGGTGGTGAAGAGTTGTATGCTTAACTGATATAGTGATAGGCATCACAGTCTTTGGTGAGAGACGTAGTGCCTTTGGTGAGGGCTATCCCTTACCCAGGATGCTTTTGGTGAGGGTTGTTCCCTACCCGATACAACTATAGCGAGGGTTGTACCTTGTCTTCGGTTGGTAACCTTAATGCCTGTTATGCTTTGGTATATGAGGATGTTATGCTTGATATATATATGAATGCTATGCTTTGATACACTCATCTATGTTGCAAGGTTGACTCTCATAATAAAGTAAAGAGTTGTAAATGTTCCTTGTACAAGTATCATTGTGCCTTTGTGGTTTCACTAACCATGCAGGTAACAGTTGTACGATGGGGCCATGGTAATGCATGATAGAAACATGATGTGGAACGTCATGGGTTATGATGATTCCAATATTATGTGATGGGTGTTACCCATGGAATTGTATGGAATACCTTGATGATGGGATTGAGTCCCAGTGATGTTGATCCTTGTGATGGATCTATATGATTGGCAAGAGGCCAAGTGGTAACATGTAATGTTGGATCCTTGTGATGGATTAAGATGATGTTGATGGCACTGAAGGCCTTAGTGACAATGTAACACCAGATAATGAGTTTTATGTTTATTCATTCTTGTTATAGTTGAATATTACATAACTTGCACTACTATAGAAATAGCAATCAATGTCACTTTTCTGGGCGTCGGTTATTTAGGAAACCCAACGCCTATAACATTCAACATTGGTGATTTAGGAAATATGACGTCTATATTCAAAGATCAGCCAGACACATGTACCGCTTTGTATTCAACATCGGCTGGGTAACACAAAATTGACGCCTAAAATCACCCGTGAAATCCAATTTTCGAGTGAAAAAAATTGGCCCCAAAGTGTCACATACAACATCAGTGTTTTAATTGTTAAGTGATGCCTATATAAGATGAAAATTTGTGTGAAAAGTTCCAGTTTCGGTGTCAGTTATCCTTTGATAATCGACGTTGATAATGGTTCACGCCAAATAATTTAGGGCAAAGATTGTCTAATTGGACTTCAGTTTTTTAATATCAACCGACGCTGAAGAGTAAAAGGTGTCGGTGTTGTAGATAACTGACGATGTTTACAAACTTAATAGACCCATATCACCTGATCGTCTTCCCCTTTATTTTGTTTCATTGCGATAATTTTCTATGTTACTCGCCTAAAATCGCCCGACGACCCCTGCTGCTGCTCGTCGCCGCTACTGCTGGTGCGTCTCTGCTTGCCGCCGCCGCTGCATCCTTTTTCTCCTCCTGCTTCCGCCGCTCACCGCCACTACTGCTCGACACTCTGCTCTTCTCCTGGTGTCGTTCTGCTCGCCACTCACCCTGGTGTCGTTCTGCTCGCCACCTCCTTCTCTACTCATTGCTCTCACACTGCCACTGCCGCTCTTCTCCATGCTAGCTCCAGGGAGCCCTAGCCTCTTTTCTTCCTTCACCCTAGCTCCTTACCAACAGAAAACACGGTTGTGGCTGTGTTGGCCTACCACGGCCGTACTACCCAGCACGGCCATGTTGTACGGCTGTGGTAGGCCAACACAACCACGACTGTGTTTGTTGTTGGTAAGGATATGAACAAATCTTTATGTAATTGTTTGTGTAAATTCTAGGATATGAACAAATATTTTGCTTGCATATATTTGTGCTTCTAATCCTAGTGCTTGACCTAATTCAATAAATTTTGATGCATGTTGAAATAAGATTTTCACTTGTCCATTCTAGCATCCTAATTTGATTTGATTAAACCCTAACATTGATGAATCCCTAACATCAATTGTGATGAAATCCTAACATCAATTGTGATGAAACCCTAACATCAATTGTGATGAAACCCTAACATGTACATATCTATTATTGTGTTTGTTGGCGTAGAAACCCGTCCAAGATTTACTCATTAGGAGTAAATCTTGGATAGTCCCTGGTTTGGGACAGTTCTTGAACACCTAATCTCACTTAGGATGTAAGTGTATAATGTGCATTGGGTTTTTGAGAAAATTTCAGTAGCATTTCCCCATTTTTTCTCTAAGTACATATGTACTTAGAGAACAACGGGGAAATGCTGCCAAAATTTTCTTGAAAACCCAATACACATTATACACTTACTAGTGAGATTAGGTGTTCAAGGATGGGATTGGTGGTACACATTTATTATATATAAGAATGACATCACATGTGTTTGCTGGACAAAAAAGTGAACAATCATTGTTCTTTATATTACTTGTACATTGGTATAAATTAGAATGAACAATCACTAAATTATATACTGTTTGTATGGAGTCCGGCTTCATTATACCTCCTAATCTGACAATATTTTCCATGTAGCGCATCACATTGTAGCCGCAAGCCCAGTTGTTATTTTGTATTAGACACTATCAAATGTTACCACCATAAAAATGGTTAATAAAGGCACTTTCATTTCATGTCCCGCACTGTCTACTTCAACATCGGATGGGTCTAGATAATATATAATTAGCGTGGCTGGGATAATTACCATCAGAATCCAGTGTCTACCCCTAATTACAAATAAGCCAAACAAATCGGATGGGTCTAGATAATAGGAGTAAATCTTACATATCCCCGGTTTGGGACTGTTCTTGAACACCTTATCTCAGTTATGATGTAAGTGTATAATGTGTATTGGGTTAACCGTAGACCCTAATCTTGTCCTAATATATACTTGTTTTCTCTTTGATCATAGAATGGATAGATCATGGATGTCCATTCGCAATCGCTGCACCCCAGAGTTTATATCTAGTCTTGATTAGTTTTTTAGATTTGGCGAGAAACATAGGAAATAACCTGGAGATAGGTTCTACTATCCATGTAGGCATTGCAGTAACAACTTGAAAGTCAACACTGGTAACGAAATCAAAAGTCATGTCATGTGCAACGGGATTGTACAAGGCTATACACAATGGAACTGGCATGGAGACATTTCAAACTCGAAATCAGTGGATGTCGATAGCAGTCCTTGGGTGGAAGAAGAAATTGCCTCCAATGATGTAGATGTGAACGAACTAGTTCCAGTAGACATTGTTGATGCGATGTTGGATAGTTGTAGGGTAGAGCACACCGATCCACCTCCTATCTTTAGAAACATTGTGCATGATGTTGAGATACCGTTATACACATGTTGTGCTAAGTTTACGAAGCTTAGCGTTGTGTTGAGATTGTATACGTTGAAAGCTAACAATTGATGGAGCGAAAAAAGAATCACTTCATTGTTGACTTTGTCGAAAGAAATGCTTCCTAAAGGAAACAAGTTTCCAATCTCAACATACCGGGTAAAGAAATTATTGTGCCCAATTGGAATGGAGGCCAAGAAGATACATGCATGCCCGAATGATTGTGTATTATTTCAAAAGGACTATGAGGATTTGAAAGATTGTCCAAAATGTGGTGCGTCACGGTATAAATTGACGACTTCGGGGGAGTCCAAAAGTGGTTCTCCTGCCGAGGTGATGTGGTATCTACCTATAATATCACAGTTTCAGCGCTTTTTTGCAAATCTGAAAGATGTGAAGAATTTGTGGTGGCATGCAGATGTTAAGAAAAATAATGATGGGATCCTACGACATGCGTCTGATTCCCCACAGTGGAAGAAGATCGATCTATTGTACCCTGAATTTGGTGAAGAAGTCAGGAATCTAAGACTTGGGCTTTGTACAGATTGGATGAATCCATATGGGACATTGAACAACCAACATAGCACTTATCCAGTCATGCTTTTTATATACAATCTTCCTCCCTGGTTGTGTATGAAAAATAAGTACATTATGCAGTCGTTGTTGATATCGGGCCCTAAACAACCCGGAAATGATATCGATGTTTATCTTGCACCTCTGATTGATGACTTAAAGAAACTTTGGGCTGAAGATGTGATGGCCTATGATGCTTCAGGAAGAGAGACATTTCATTTGCACACTATGTTGTTTTGCACTGTTAATGGCTTTCCAGGATATGGGAATTTGTCTGGATATAGTGTCAAAGGAGCTAAAGTGTGTTTTATATGTGAAAAAAACATTGATTCAATAAGACAAAAACATGGAAGCAAGATTGTATATCTTGGTCATCGAAGGTTTCTTTCAAAATTCCATCTATATCGTAGGAAGCGCAAAGAATTCAATGGATGGAATGATGAATGGAGTGCACCTAAACCTATACCAGGGGATGTTGTTTATGAAAGAGTAAAAGACATTGTCAATGAATTTGGTAAGAAATCACAATGTAGTATGGCCACACAGAGTGATAATTCTTAACTCAAGAAGAAGTCAATATTTTGGGATCTTACTTATTGGAGTTCTTTGACAGTCAGACATTGTACCGATGTAATGCACATTGAGAAAAATGTCTGTGATAGCGTCATTGGTACTCTTTTAAATATACGAGGTAAGACTAAAGATGGGATAAAATCCAGACTAGACCTACGTGAAATGGGAATAAGGTCAGAATTAACAAAATTATGTTAAATGGGTAATAAAAGAACATACTTACCTCCCGCTTGTTACACATTGTTTAGAAAGGAGAAGAAAGCTTTTTGTTAAGGCTTGGTAAATGTTAAGGTGCCACAGAGTTACTCATCCAACATCCGTAGATTGGTATCAATGAAAGATCTTAAGTTGATAGGTCTTAAATCTCATGATTGTCACACTCTAATGCAACAAATATTGCCCATGGAAATTCGATCTATATTGTTGAAGCATGTAAGGTTTGCAATCACCAGACTTTGTTTCTTTTTCAACAGTCTATGTAGCAAAGTTATTGACCCTGATACTCTCGATAATTTGCAAAGAGAAGTGATTGTTACTCTATGTCAGCTTGAGATGTATTTCCCTCCTTCGTTCTTTGATATCATGGTACATCTTGTTGTCCACTTGACTAGGGAAGTGAAAATGGTGGGACCAATTTTCTTGCATTAGATGTATCCCTTTGAACGATACATGAGAAATTTTAAAGGTGATGCTCGAAACCCTTATCGGCCTGAAGTGAGTATTATTGAAGGTTATGTGGCGAGAGAGGTTATGGATTTTCGCAATGACTTTCTGAGTGGTAATAACACTCCTGTTAATGACAAGAATATTAAGGAGGGCAAGGGAATTTTGGGATCACGGGTGAAGGTAATCAGTCGTGAGTAGTTGGAATAAGGTCACTTATATATTTTACACAACATGGACGAAGTGAGTGTTTATATCGAGGAACATACTAATTTCATCAAGAGAAAACATCCTCGAGCAAGTTCAATGTGGCTTGCTAGAGAGTATAACAAGACTTTTACTAAGTGGTTTGAAGATAAAGTCTTACATAAACTATCTCAAACACCAAATGATATTACGGAAACTATCAAATGTCTCACCTTTAAACCAAAACCGAATGTTATGTCTTATGAAGGGTTTGACATTAATGGGTTCACATATTACACAAAGCGCCAAGATCATAAGAGTGTCGTCCAAAACAGTGGGGTCACTCTTCAAGCATGGACTATGTATTTTGCAAGTGCAAAGAATAAGAGTCCACATGAAGCTAAAATGTCATATTACGGTGTCATTGTAGAGATATGGGAGTTTGACTACATAGATTTCAGAATTCTGCTCTTTAAATGTAATTGGGTTGATAACACCAAAGGAGTTATAGTGGATGAATTGGGTTTCACTTTAGTGAACTTTGAAAAGATTGGCGAGAAGGGTGAACCATTCATATTGGCATCACAGAAGAAACAAATATTCTATATCGATGATCTTGCAAATGATAAATGGTCAGTTGTTCTTCATGGTAAAAGACAATTCATTGAAGATCCTATAGATGAAGAAGAGTACTATGATAAGTATGATGACTCCAGTCCATTCTCAGTTGGGTTGCCAACTCCACAAAAGATTGAAGCTAATGATGAGTTCTATGTTTGCAAAGATCAAAATGAAGGATTGTTACTTGATAAAAGATCACAATTTTAGAGGCATGCATGTTTATATTTTTTTATTGAAGCTAAATGTTTTCTTTTTTAATATCAATATCATTTTCAGATTTGATGTTTCATTATCTTCTAGTTAATACAAATGCTAAATGTTTGCCTTTTTAATGACATTTTCAGATGGCTGACCATGATGAGCATGATGTCCATGATGAGCATGAAGTCCATGATGAGCATGCTGTCCATGATGAGCATGGTGAGGATACCAATGTAAGTTCTAAAAACATATCATGTATTTCTATAAAATTCATTATCTTCTAGTTATGTCATATATCCCATATTTCTATATTGGGCTAATTCAGTGTGTTTATTTTTATCATATTTTAGGTTGATGATGCACATGAACCAATTGAAGTACTGTAGGAACTTGATGCATATTACCAAACACTTAACAAGAAAAGGGGCATCACTCTGTTGAAGAAGTTAATAGTGCTAAGTAACAGTGGATGTGGAGTTTGATAATGGAGGAAATGCAATTGGAGTGAACCGCAATAATTTTGTAAACTATCATGGGGTTGTCACTCGAAGCCATTGTGGTGTTAAGTATGACAATTGGAATAAAGTTCCTCAAGTGAAGAAAGACATGATATGGAAGGATTTATGTGTGAGTTATTATTATTTACAATTCTATTTTGTAGATTACAAATTCTATTATTTGCAATTCTATTTTTGGATACTAGTTAATAGCAATTCTATTTTACAAAATATGTTTGCATTGGATGAGAAGTTGCATCGTAAAAGCGTGATGCAACACGCTGGAAAGATGCTAAGGAACTATAGGACAAATCTCAACAGAGAATACATAAAAGATGGTGATAAGAAGAAGAAGTCATCCCTTGAACAGTGGAACTTCTTGGACAAAGATGATTGGGACACGCTTGTTGCTTAAAGAAAATATGAAGAATTCAAGGTATTAAGTGAGGCACAAAAAGCAAGGTGTGCACTGAATGTGCATGACAATACTATGGGTCCAAAGGGCTATGCAAGAGTTCACCAAAGACTATAGGCAGAGTCTGCTGCTACTCAGGAGTCCTCTACTACATGTGCCATACCCATGCCTCACCATGATGTCTGGTTAGCTGGGAGGCAAAACAAGAAGGGTGAAATAAAGAATCCCGTAACTGCTGAGGTGGCTGCAAAAATGGTAAAATACAACTCTTAGAGCAATTGTTTGAATATTGATTATTTGTGGTGTTAACTTACCAATTTCTATTGATGATTATTAGCGGGAGCTGCACGAGCAGAGGAAATAAGGCACATTCATCCCTCAGGGCACAAGGGATGGATTGATAGTTGCTCTGGGTAACCCAGAGCACCCTGGACGTGTTAGGGGTGCAGGCACTGGTGTGGGCATAAAAGCATTCTTTGGGCCATCCCAGCGCAAACCCATAGTGAGACTTTCACAAGAAGAGGTAACCTATTCTTTTTTTAGAATGTTATCGTAAAAGAAAATTCAATAATAAGAAGCTAATGTTTCTTTTATCCATGTATAGGAGAATAAAAGAGTCGAGGATATAGTTTCTAAGAAGGTGAAGGAAGAATTGATGCGGTGGCAGGCATCTCAGGCTTCCAATCAGCCTATGGTGACCCACTCTTCTCCTGATGCACAGACTGAGAGTAATCTTGTAGACCCATCGCCTAACACGTCTGCTGTAAGTATTGTTTATGACATTGTAGCTAGTCTTTTCAAGATGATATGTATATATGTATAACATTCTTTACATAAATTTGTAGGCATTGAAGCCATGCCACTTAAGAATGCAAGACTATGTTATTGCAGAGGTGCAACTTACCTGTCCCTTCCTGGGGCAATGTTTCACGAGACTCCAATGCCACAGGGCTATGCTCATGTGAGCCCGATACGTGTATTCCCCAATTGGTGGGAAGCTACATTTCCATATGCCCACCCAGATATTGATACACTTGCTGAGGCAGAAGGCAGGGTGATATTGTGACCCAAAGTAGATGTCATCTACACTACTGAAATTGTAAGATAAATTTACATTACTTTAGATTTTTAATGTGTATATATGAGGTCAATTGATCTGAAATTATATATACAGGTTAAAAAGAAGATACCCGGATCACCTAGGCCTCCACCTCCACTTCCTGCATTACCGAATTGGGTTCCAACTGACCTAAAATACATGTTAGGTCCTGCTTGTAGGGGAATGGCATGTTGTCTATGGGCACATAATATACATTGCCCTATAATTGTTTCTTTAGAAGAGAATTATGCAGGCCAATCATACGAAAGCTCTTTATTTATACAAAATATTATTGAGTTGTTTATATATGATTGGTTGAATACATCAATGATGGAGACATGGATAAGGTGAGATCTTGTTTATACATCCATATACCTAGTGTAAGATCTGATGATCTGGTTTCTTATATATTAATGCATACATAATAAATGCTTTGCAGCTACTTAGTCGAAAATCAATGTAAACAATTTGCATTTGACCATGTGGGATTTTTGATTCCATCATTGATTAGTATGGTAGCTAAAGACCCTGATAGTGTTCAACAATACTGTATAGATGCTTTTACAATTTTCAATCAGCAAAAGAAGACGATAATAATAGCTCCATTCAATGTCAAGTAACTTTACTTTACTTATAATTTGGACTTTACAAGTAAGTTTACTTTACTTATTAATTTTTAACTTTTTTACCTCTAGCGGTAGGCATTGGGAGTTACTAGTTATTCTCCCTAGGACGTTCACTGTTTATTATCTAGATCTTGTGGGGAGTACATTAAATACTAAAATTGGACACATAATGAGAATGTCATTATTCTGGTGAGGAATATTTCATTTTTATATCCGTTAACATCTGTTATTACATTACTATTTAATTATGAAATTTATTGTGTTACATTAACATGTAGGGGTTTAGATGCATTCAAAAAGGCTGGAGGAAAGGTCCCCAGGAAAAAGAACCAGCCACTAATTTGGGAGAATGTGAAAGTAAGTTCCCCACTCCAATGTATATATTATTTATGTGAACTGTACTTAGTTTTATTTTTTAATATTTTGTATGTTTCAATTTATAGTGCACTACACAAGACAACGGCTGGGCATGCACATACTATGTGATGTGATTTATGCAGTTGATTATCCAATATACCACATTGGACATCGATACCATACCTGAGGTATTATATATAGTCTCATTAGTTAGTATGAAATATATCAATCTTATTTTTATATTATTACTTATATATATACATCATTCTCTTTGCAGGTGTTTAAAACTGACCACACTATAGGAAAACGCTTAAAAGATGTACATGCTCCATATACGATGGAAGTATTAAATGAAGTAAGAGAAGAATGGGAAAGAGCCACACAAGCAGTGGCGACTGTAAGATATAATTGGGATGTTGATAGTGATGTTGAATGATATTTTGTAAATGAATATTTATGAATGTTTATACATGTCTGAATGTTTCTACATGTATTTGAATGTTTCTACATGTGTGAATGTGAGAATTGAATTGATTTTTGAATGTATCTACTTGTATGAAAAGTATGTTTGTTGATTTTGCAGGTTTGTGGCCTGTTTGTTGGCTGATATCAATGGATGTCGTAAACTTGTAGTTCAGAAAACTGAACTATAGGTTCTCATCCTGCTGACCAGCCACAACAGGCTTGCAAACTGATAAGAAAAAAAAAATTAAAACATAGGCGTCGGTTATTTACAGAAAACCGTCATCAATGGCTTACAACGCCGGTTATTAAATAAAAATCGTCGCCTAATGTGATAAACAACCTGACCGTGCAGGAAAGCACGACCGTGGTAGAAAAAGTGTCGGTTATTAGTATAAAATTGATGCCTATAGTACTAAACATGGTCGTGTAGGGAAGCACGACTGTGGCGTCTGGGAATATGACGTCGGTTTTTTAGTTGCAAACCGAAGAAGATAGTGTCCTAGATGGCACCCTTTTTGTGGCGTGAACCTTCTGGCGTCGGCTTACTATAAATCACCGACGCCTATCGGTGCCCTGCTGGTGCATTTTCGGTGGCTTGAAGCCTTTTGGCATCAGTTATAAAACCGAAACCGAAGAGTTCGACCTTTAGCGGCACCCACATAAGCGTCGCTATAGAACAGTCGTTAAAAGGGCATAAACAACTGACGCCAAAGGCCTGTTCTATAGCAGTGTTGGTTGAATCATTGCAATCCACTTAAAATACACTAATCAATTACAACTGAACCTTTCATGTAGTTTGCCCTGGCCATAGATCCATCATCATCAGTAGCTGGTGATGGTGAAACGCATTATACTATGGGTTAATTTGGAGCGCATATTATTGAATATGCGGGGTTTCTCCAAGCCAAAAATAGGAGGATTAGAGTGCTACTGCGGTTGTAGACATAGTATGGTTAGAGCATGGTGAACATGCCCATGGCTCAGTGTGATAGAGCATGAATGCGTTCATGGCTTAGGAGCACGGTAGATAGGCTTGTGGCTCAAGGTATGCTAGCGTCGAGACATATACCAAGGTGGGATAGAGAAAAGGGTAGCCTATGGGAGCTGACCCTGTGTCTGAGGTCACTTAAGCATTAGACTATGGTCTTGCTTTGGATATTGTGCACTGACCACAAGGAGGAGAGGTCGTGGAGTCCAGCTCTTCCATTGACCTTGTATGGCACCAGTTTTGGGCTACTTAGATAAAGGTTGGATTTGAGTGGCACAACTCACTTCCTCAGGGCATAATAAACTGTAATCCAGCCACATAGTATATATTGCTTAGGGAAAAACATGGAACATTGGTTGAGGCCTTGTTTGTATATTTATCCTGGTTACATCTTGCAGTCAATTACTTTTCCTCATGTTTTATGAAAATATCTTATATGACTTCTCTTTTCAATCATGTTCCATATTATTATCAGAGCATATGCTTCCTAAATATCTTGGTAAGATGTTATAACAAGTTAGTTCAGCTCAGTATGTTGCTCATATACAATCTACCTATATCAGTTACCTACTTTATATGTTCTAGCTTTCCTAAGGTTTTATAGTTTAAGTAGGGAGTTATGTTTCTCGTTGGGACTGTGTGTCTCACCCCGTTGGTTTAAAACATTTTTAGGTGATCAAGCTACACGTGGTGGTGATCGTGGTGTTGCAGCCGAGTAGTAAGAAGAACAATAGAAGGCAAGAGGTGGATATGTTGTTGTTTTGGGTGTTTTGCAGTAGAATCCTAGAGTCATCCCTGTACTCTCAGGTCCTTGGAGGTGTTTTATCGAGGTTTCACAATGTATGATCATTGTGTGGCTTTCTTGTATCTTGTTGTTGGCTTGGCTAAGCCTGATATGTATATAAATAGGTGATGCATCCTTTATGGATAATAAATAGCTAGATACTATATGATGGTGGACATGTATGATGTTTATGTACATATATAACTTGTTTTCTTGCAGGATGTGGATCTGGTTGTAATAGTTCTTTCCTTATGACATTTTACGTAATCGTTTTTATTAACCTGTGTTTTTGGTAATATGTTGTTTATGATGGTTCCGCACATTTTCACATGATGTTTCACTGTCTTGGTGATGGCGGGATGTCACACCATAAGTGCCAGATTTTAGGGAATTTGAGGATGTTTTTCTTGAGGAATTTTTATGGTGTTCCTCCACCTCGAGTGGTTGATTTCAAGATCAATATAGTTCGCGATACACAACCAATAACCCAAACACCTTATAGGATGGCTCTAGATAAAATGGAAGAATTAAAGAAATAGTCACAAGAGTTAATTGATAAAGGTTTTATTTGGCCAAGTACATCAATTTGGGGTGCTCCTGTACTTTTTGTAAAGATGAAGGAAGGGTCTATGAGGTTATGTATAGAATATAGACAATGAAACAAGGTGACAATAAAGAACAAGTATCCTCTACCAAGGCTAGATGATTTGTTTGATTAGTTGTGTGGCACAAAAGTATTCTCTAAGATAGATCTAAGGTCAGGATATCATCAATTATGGATTAACAAGGATGACATACCCAAATAAGCATTTATGATAAGGTATGGTCATTATGAGTTCATAATCATGTCATTTGGACTAAATAATGCACCAAAAACATTCATGGATTTGATAAATAGTGTATTCTGGCCATTCCTTGATCAGTTAGTAGTAGTGTTTATAGATGACATTGTAATATACAATCGAGATAGTCAACAACTTCAACAACACCTTCATTATGCATTAACTTTGTTAAGAAAACACAAGCTATATGCTAAGTTTTGCATGTGTGAGTTTTTGTTGTAAAAAGTGTCTTTTTTAGGACATATCATATCTGTCAAAGGTATTTGTGTCAATCCTAAAAAGGTGGAGTCTATTTTGAATGGGAACAACCCAAGACACCAACAACAATTTGTATTTCCAAGGTTTTGTAGGTTACTACAGGATATTTATCAAAGATTTCAGCTTTGTAGCATTACCCCTAACTAGGTTAACTAGGAAGGATGTTCCTTTTGTCTAGAATGACAAGTGTCAATGCTCTATCCAGTTGTTGAGGGAATGGTTGACCAATGCAATGGTGTTAGTTTTACCTGAGCAAGGGAACGGGTACGTTGTGTATTGTGATGCCTCAAAGAATGGTCTAGGATGTGTGTTGATGAAGGATAAACAAGTGATTTCTTTTGCCTCTCGAAAACTTAAGAAACATGAGGAGAATTATCCAACACACAATTTGGAGTTGGCTGCAGTGATTCATGACTTATAAATCTAGAGATATTACCTATATGGGGAGAAGTGTCAGATTTTCACAGATCATAAAAATTTAATGTACATCTTTTCATAACAAGAGATGAACACGAGAAAATTCCATTGGAGGAATTAATCAAAGACTATGATTGTACGATTGATTATCATCCACGAAAGGCTAATTTGGTGGCACATATGCAAAGTAGAAAGTCTTCATCTTCATTCACGGATAAAGAACAGTTGAATTCTTTAGTGTGTTAAAAGTAGGAGATGCTAGCCTCCTTACGATTGATGAATGTACAGATGGAAGTATCTTTGCTAGCTAGATTTTTGGCACAGATGCAAGTAAAACCTACAAAGACACAACTGATCAAAGAAGCACAACCATCTGATACTATAATACGTCAGATTAGTTCTGAATATGGCAGTTAGAAGTGGGATGGCTTACATGTGTCAGAAGATGAGATAGTTTGTTACCATGGTAGAATTTTGGTACCTGATGTTAATGAACTAAGGAAATTATTTATGGAAGAAGCTCTCTCATCTATGTATGCTATGCATCCATGAAGTACCAAGATGTATCACAATCTATAAGATATGTATTGGTGGCTCGGTTTGAAGAAAGATGTAGATGAGTTCGTTATGTTATGTTTCGTATGTCAACAAATTAAAGTAGAGCACTAGAAGCTTGTAAGGAAATTACAACCATTACATATTCCACAATGGAACTGGGAGCATGTGATAATAGATTTTGTAGTTGGTTTTCCTAGAACAACCAATGGTCATGATTCCATTTGGGTGATAGTTGATAGATTGACAAAGTCAACACATTTTCTTTCTATTAAGACAACATACACTGTTGATATACTTGCATAGAATTATGTAGATGTGATAGTGATGTTGCACGGAGTCCCTACAACGATTGTGTCTGACAGAGGTCCTTAGTTTACAAGTCATTTTTAGAAATGATTACACACAACTTTGGGCACATTGTTAAAGTTTAGTACTACATTGCACACATAGATAGATGGACAATCTTAAAGGATTATAAAAACCTTGGAGGACTTGCTTAGGGAATGTGTTCTTCAGTTTGTAGGAAGTTGGGATATACATCTGAGTTAGATAGATTTTATCTACAATAACAGTTAACAAAAAAGCATTGATATGGCACCATATGAAGCGTTGTATGGTATATGTTGTAGACTCCATTATGCAGGTATGATACCGAAGAATACCAACTTCTTGGTCCAGAACATATGCAACAGACAATTGAAATGATTGAAGTGATACAACAACAGTTAAAGGCAGCACATGATAGACAAAAGTCATACGCTGATAATTGTCATAGACCTTTCGAATTCCAAGTAGGAGACAAAGAGTATCTCAAGGTTTTTCCATCGAAAGGTGTTCTCAGATTTGGGAAGAAGGGTTCATTGGCTCCTAGATTTATGGGACCCTACCATTGATAGCACGTGTTGGAAAGGTAGTCAATAACTTGGAACTATCACCTGAGTTGCACATAATACATCGAATATTTCATGTATCTACGTTGAGAAAATGTCACCCTGATATAGAGCTTGTATTACAACCTATAGAGGTAGAATTTGATGAAGATATATTCTATGTGGAAAGTCCTGTGTTGATTCATGAGGGAAGAATCAAGAAGTTAAAAAAGAAAGGCATAGTACATGTGAAAGTTCTCTGGCATCATCATGGCTTTAAAGAAGCCACATGGGAGCTAGAGGAAGAAATGAGGAAGAAGTACCCTTATCTTTTCTCTTGAGATTTTGGGGCAAAAATCCTTGTTAATGGTTGATAACTTATAACACTCGTGACCAGGGTTTTGGGATAAATCTAGAATTTTTTCCTAAGTAAGTTACATAGAACTTTGTCTTAATCTTTTGAAAAGTAATTAAGATTTAAGGAGAGTTTAATTCTCAAGTTTGAGCTTGTTTGCAACTGTTTGTTCTTTATATGATAGTTTTGGTGCAAATTGCAATTCACCCTAAATGTGGGGTTGACGTGCAAATTATCACATCTAGAGTGTCACTTTACTCTCTTAGCATCATCTAGAGTAGAGAGAAAGTAGGGGGTACCTTGTTTGAGTCTTGTTTGACTAATAGCACTTTTTGTGATAAAAGAACCAAAAAAGTGTTGAGTTTCCTGAGCCCAAGATGGGGTTGTGTCGAGTTATGAAATGTATATGGAGTGCTTATCTACATGGAAGCCATAAAGGAGGTCCCATATCAGTTTAGCAACTATTTTGATGTATTCATATCAGGATAAGCACCTCAAGTAGGTGAAGCATATCAGTTTATATGTCCCTTGCAAAAGTTGTATCGGTTTGCATTTAAAGTGATATTGGGTTGTGATATCTTGTCAATCAAGATACCCAATTTCTGATATATTATCTTTGGATTATCCTCATGATTTTCTCGTGATGATATATGTAAGGAGTGGGATCGTATAGGGGATACACTCCCTACTAAAAATTTGAACAATAGAACATCCAGTCCAAACTCACCTTTAAGGTATCTTGGAGTGGGTCTAAAATTTTCAAATCTTATGTATGGTATTCAAAACAACCAAAGAGTAGCAGCAGAAGAAAATAATGACTATATTCAATTTCACATATTGTTACAAAGTAACACTACTACAGAAATGGCTTATAACGTCACATTAATGGGCGTCGGTAGTATACAAGAAACGGACGCCTAAACCCTACAACGTCGCTTTATTACAAAAATTGACATCTATATGTAAAGAGTGGCCAGACACGGGTATTGCTTTTTATTTAGTGTAAGTTCCTTAATAAGTAACCCACCCCTAAAATCGACCGCCAAATCCAAATTTTCCAATGGAAAAAATTAACACCAAAATTTAACATACGACGTCGGTTGTGAGCAAAACAATCGACGACTAAAGGTTTTTTGTGAGACAGAAATTGGGACCATTTTCATCGTCAGTTTTCTTGCAAAAACTGACACGGATGTGTTTCACACGTTGTCCCCGTGAAAATTTTCACCCCCCTTTAGTGTCAGTTTTATACGGCAACCAACGACTATGGTCAGAATTTGAGAACTTTTTTTTTGTCGGCATATGTAGATAGACGTCAATTTTTCTAGTAGAAATCGATGACTATAATTGAGCAAAGGTGTCAGTTTTTTTGTGGTAACCGATGCCTATTGTTATAAGCATCAGTTGGTTTTAAAAACTGATGTTGATTGTTAACTTAATAGAACTCGCATGAAGCAGACTCTTCCCCTTTCTCTATTTCATTGCAATCGAACGCCGATTTTAGGGTCTGGCGATTCCACCGCCGAACGCTCCCTGCTACTCTCTACTCGCCTCTGCCACCTCCCTCCTGCTTGCTCATCCCTTCTGCCTCTATTCGTTCTGTGCTTGACGGTTGCCTGTAGCTCACCGCCACCCTTCGCTCCTTGCTCACTCGTCGGCTGCCTACTCACCGCTCTTCCATGCTCGCCTGCCTGCTCGGCTTCCGTGGCACCCCTCCCTCTCGTCCTCTCTCCCTACTCAGAGCAAGATGCCCAATTGGGCTCAAATTGAGGTAAACATCCCCAATAACCCTCTGTCTCGCCTTCTCTTCCTTCTCCAGAGCAAGATGCTCAATCGACTGGGCCCAAATAATAATTTTTTATATACCAAAATGATAAAAAAACCCTCATTTTTCCAATGATGATGTATATTTCCCATAATTGTGTTCATATCTTATTTGAATCCCTATTTTATTACACTGTTTGATCTTTAATCACATAGACGTAATCAACATTGCTACTTGTATGATCCTAGTGATTAAAAGCAGTCTTTCCTGGTACCTCAGTAACTAATGTTCCCTTGAGATGAGTGTTAATTGATCTAGCTTACTTACTTTCCTTATAATGCCATCTTTTATGTGATATGACCCACTAGTCACCTTTATAGTATTAAAATGATGCAACTTGTACACTTGTTAAGTTTGAATCTATAAATCCCATGATCGAAATGATATCACCCCACAAAGTCAGTAGTCACTATTATGTCTTGTACACTCTAGAATTAAGATCTAATACTCTTATGCTATTTTAACACCATGAGACCTCTTTTGCTCATCTAGTGGATAATTATGACCTATGATGACCTAACATGAAACCATTCTCTTAAAGATATGATTTTGTTGGCCTAGAAACCCATCCAAGATTTACTCATTCGGAGTAAATCTTAGATAGTCCCCGATTTGGGACTGTTCTTGAACACCTAATCTCATTTAGGATGTAAGTATATAATGTGTATTGGGTTTTCAAGAAAACTTCAGTAGCACTTCCCCATTTGTTCTCTAAGTACATATGCACTTGGAGAATATCGGGAAAATGCTGCCGAAATTTTCTAGAAAACCCAATACACATTATACACTTACTAGTGAGATTAGGTGTTCAAGAATGGGATAGGCACTACACATTTATTATATATAAGAATGATAGCACATGTATTTGTTGGCCTAGAAACCCATCCAAGATTTACTCATTAGGAGTAAATCTTTGTTAGTCCCCGGTTTGGGATTATTCTTGAACACCTAATCTCACTTAGGATGTAAGTGTATAATGTGTATTTGGTTTTCAAGAAAATTTCGGTAGCATTTCCCCATTTGAAAACCCAATACAAATTATACACTTACTAATGAGATTAGGTGTTCAAGAATGGGATATGTGGTACAAATTTATTATATATATGACCTTAAACCCAAAAGTTTTAACCGTGCATAAACTCTAATATGTTAACCCTAGACCCTAATCTTGTTCTAATATATACTTGTTTTCTCTTTGATCATAGACTGGATAGATCATGGATGTCCATTCCAAATGGCTGCACCCCAAAGTTTATTTCTGGTCTTGATCAGTTTATTAGATTTGCCGAGGAACATAGGAAACAACCTGGAGATAGGTTCTACTATCCATGTAGGCATTGCGGTAACAACTTAAAAGTCAGCATTGGTGATGAAATCAAAAGTCATGTCATGTGAAACGGGATTGTATAAGGCTATACAGAATGGCACTGACATGGAGAGATTTCAAACCTAAAAAATGTAAATGTGGATAGCCGTTCTTGTGTGGAAGAAGTAATTGCCTCCGATGACGTAGATGTGAACGAACCAGTTCTAGTAGACATCATTGATGTGATGTTGGATAGTTGTGGGGTAGAGCACACGGATCCACCTCCCATATTTAGAAACATTATGTATGATGCTGAGATACCATTATACATAGGTTTTAAGTTTACGAAGCTTAGCGTTGTGTTGAGATTGTATAAACTGAAAGCTAACAATCGATGGAGCGACAAAAGCTTCCTGTCATTGGTGTCTTTGTTGAAAGAAATTCTTCCTGAAGGAAATGAGCTGCCGATCTCAACATACCGGTTGTAGAAATTGTGGTGCCCAATGGGAATGGAGGCAAATAGGATACACACATGCCCGAATGATTGTGTATTATTTCAAAAGCACTATGTGGATTTGAAAGATTGTCTGAAATGTGGTGCGTCAAGGTATAAATTGACGACTTCTGGGGAGTCCAAAACTGGTTCTCCTACCAAGGGGATGTGGTATCTACCTATAATACCATGGTTTCAATGTTTTTTTGCCAATCCTATACATGCGAAGAATTTGAGGTGGCATGCAGATGTTAAGAAAAATAATGATGGGATCCCACAACATGCATCTCATTCCCCACAGTGGAAGAAGATTGATTTATTGTACCCTAAATTCGGTGAAGAAGAAATGAATCTAAGACTTGGGCTTTGTACAAATGGGATTAATCTGTACGGGACATTGAGCAGCCAACATAGCACTTGGCCAGTTATGCTTGTTATATACAATCTTCCTCCCCAGTTGTGTATGAAAAATAAGTATGTTATGTTGTCGTTGTTGATATCGGGCCGTAAACAACAAGGAAATGATATCGACCTTTATCTTGAACCTATGATTGATGACTTGAAGAAGCTCTAGGGTGAAGATGTGATGATCTATGATGCTTCACAAAGAGAGACATTTCGTTTGCACACTATGTTGTTTTGCACTGTGAATAACTTTCTAGCGTATGGGAATTTGTCTGGATATAGTGTCAAGGGATCTAACGTGTGTCCTATATGTGAAGAGAACACAGATTCAATATGACTGAAACACGGTGGCAAGATTGTATATCTTGTTCATCGAAGGTTTCTTCCAAAATTTCATTCGTTTCGTAGGTTGTGCAAAGCATTCAATGGACTGAATGAGGAACATAGTGTGCCTAAACCTATATCAAGGGAGGATGTTTATGAAAGAGTAAAAGACATCGCCAATGGATTTGGTAAGAGATCACAATGTATGATGGACACACAGAGTGACAAGTCTTTATTCAAGAAGAAGTCAATATTTTGGGATCTTCCTTATTGGAGTTCTTTGACAGTCATGCATTGTATCGATGGCATGCACATTGAGAAAAATGTATGTGATAGCATCATCGGTACTCTGTTGAATATACCAAGTAAGACTAAAGATGGGATAAAATGGGAATAAGGACATAATTAATAGAAGTAGTTAGTAGTGATCAGAGAACATACTTACCTCCCGCTTGTTACACGTTGTCTGGAAAGGAGAAGAAAGCTTTTTGTGAATGTTTGGTAAATGTTAAGGTTCCATAGGGTTACTCATTGAACATCCGTACATTGGTATCAATGAAAGATCTGAAGTTGATAGGTCTTAAATCTCATGATTATCACACTCTAATATAAAAAAATGTTGCCCATGGCAATTCGATCTATATTGTCGAAGCATGTACATATTGCAATCACCAGACTTTGTTTCTTTTTCAACAGTCTATGCAACAAAGTTATTAACCCTGATACTCTCAATAACTTGCAAAGAGAAGTGGTTGTTACCCTATGTCAGCTTGAGATGTATTTTCCTCCTTCATTCTTTGATATCATGGTACATCTTGTTGTCCACTTAACTAGGGAAGTGAAATTGTTGGGACAAATTTTCTTGCATTGGATGTATCCCTTTGAACGATACATGAGCAATTTTAAAGGTGATGTTTAAAACTGTTATCGGCCTGAAGGGAGTATTATTGAGGGTTATGTACCGAGAGAGGTTATGGATTTTTGCAATGACTTTCTGATTGGTAATGATGCTCCTGTGAATGACAAGAATATTGAGGAGCATTTTGGAAAAGGAATTTTGGGATCACGGGTGAAAATAATCAGCCGTGAGCAGTTGGAGCAAGGTTACTTGTATATTTTACAGAATATTGACGAAGTGAGTGTTTATATCGAGGAACATGCCAATTACATCAAGAGACAATATCCTCGATCCAATTCAATGTGACTTGCTAGAGAGCATAACAAGTCATTTATTAAGTGGTTTAAAGATAAAGTCTTACATCAACTATCTCAAATACTAGATAAGCTTACAGAAACCATCAAATGCCTCACCTTTAAACAAAAATTGAATGTTATGTCTTATGAAGGGTTTGACATAAATGGATTTTCATATTACACAAAGTGTCAAGATGATAAGAGTGTCTTCCAAAATAGTGGGGTCACCCTTTAAGCGTCTTCATTGTTTTTGCAAGTGCAAAGGATAAGAGTCCACATGAAGCTAAAATGTCATATTATGGTATCATTGAAGACATTTGGGAGTTTGACTATGTAGATTTCAGAATTCCGCTCTTTAAATGTAATTGGGTTGACAACAAAAAAGGAGTTATAGTGGATGAATTGGGTTTCACGGTAGTGAACTTCGAAAAGATTGGCGAGAAGGGTGAACCATTCATATTGGCATCACAGGCGAAACAAGTATTTTATATCAATGATCCCACAAATGATAAATGGTCAGTTGTTCTTCATGGTAAAAGATAATTCATTGAAGATCCTATAGATGAAGAAGAGTATTATGATAAGTATGATGACTCCAATCCATTCTCAGTTGGGTTGCCAACACCACCAAACATTGAAGTTGGGGATCAGAATGACTTGTATGTTTGCAGGGATCACAATAAAGGATTGTTAATTGATAAAAGATCACAATATTAGAGGCATGCATGTTTATATTTTTTATATGTTTTATTTTTCTGAATGTGAACTTTACAATGTGAACTTTGCAATGTGAATGTGGACTTTACAATGTGAATTACTTTAGAATGTGAATGTGAACTTTACAATGTGGATGTAAACTTTACAATGTTAATGTGTACTTTACAATGTGAACTTTACAATGTGAATTACTTTACAATGTGAAATTTATAATTTGAATGTGAACTTTCAGATGGCTGAACATTGCCATGATGACCGTGCTAATGATCAGCATGAGGGTGAGGACATGCCTGTGCCGCCTGACAATGTAAGTTTTAAGAATATATCCATGAGGTTTCTATCTATACGTTCATTTATAATTATATCATGTAAGTGTGTTTTTTTATCAAATTTTAGGTTGGTGATGTACCCCTTGAAGAAATTACAACACTTGATGAGTAGTAAAAGAAAATTGAGAAAGTCAGGGGCATCACAATTATGAACAAGTTACTATAGCAAAGCGGCAATGGACCCAAATTGGTTGTGGATTTCGATAATGCAGGAAATCCATATGGAGTGAACTACAACTCATTTGTTTCATATCTTGGGGTTCTTACTCACAACCATTGTAGTCCTAACCTAGAATCCTGACATAAAGTTCCTAACGGGAAGAGAGACCATATATGGAAGGAACTATGCATGAGTTATTATTATTTGTAATTATATTTGTGTAGATTACTAATTTTTAGGATACTAGTTAATAGAAATTCTATTTAATTTGCAGAGCATGTTTGATCTGGATGAAAAGCTGCATCGTAAATGTGTGATGCAACATTGTGCGAGGGTCCTAAGGAACTATAGGACCAATCTCACCCGAGATTACATACGCGATGCTGAGAAGAGGTTATTGATTGATTTCCAATTCTAGACATTGATCACTATTTGACTAACTCTACACTAATAAATTTTGTTTGTCTTCTCTTTAAAAAATAAATTTAGGTAGAAGGAAGCCACACAGCAATGGAACTACCTGGAACCCAAAGATTGGGAGGAGTTTGTTACCCAAAGAAAAACGGATGAATTCCAAGTATTAAGTGCCACTCCCATTTTGAATTAATATACGTTCTTATGTATTCACCTATTCAAGATTAACCTTTAGTGTTACTAACCATATCAATGTGCTAACTAACTAGGCTATCAGTGATGCTCAATGAACAAGGCGTGCACTGAATGTGCACGACCACATAATGGGTCCAAGAGGATATGCAGGCGTTCGCCAAAGACTACAAGATGAGTCTACTCAGCCTATTGCTACTCATGAGACTACAGAGTCCTCTACTACTGCTCATGCACCTCTGCCACACCATGCTATGTGGATAGCTGGGAGGCAAAACAAGAAGGGAGACATACCAAAGCCTGCAACTACTGAGGCGGCTGCAAAAATGGTAAAAATCAACTCTTACAACAATCGATCGATATTGATTATTGTTATGTTTACTTACTAAAATTTGTTGATGGTGATTAGCGGGAGCTGCACGAGGAGAGGAAGGAAGGAAAGTTCATACCTTAGGGCATAAGGGATGAACTGATAGTTGCTTTAGGTAACCAGAGCATCCTAGATGTGTTAGGGGTGCAGGAGCTAGTGTGGGCATCAAAGCGTTCTTTGGGCCATCCCAGCACAAAACTATCCCGAAAGCGGGACTTTTACAAGCTGAGGTAACCTATTCTTATTTTAGAATGTTATTGTGAAAGGGAATTCAATAATATGAAGCTAGCATTTCTTTTATCCATGTATAGGTAGATGCATTAATTGATAGGAGAGTCCAGGAATCACTTAATAAGAGACTCCATGATGCAATTAGCATGTGTCAGGTGTCTCAAACGGTCACTCAGAAAGTACATGTGATGTGTCACACTTCTCCTACTACTCCTACTGAAGAGGTTGGGAATAATCCTATACACCCACCACCTACCACGTCGTCTATAAGTATTTTTATGACATAGCAGCTAGTCTGTTCAAGATGATATGTTTGTGTATATATGCATATAACATTTTTTGTGTAAATTTGTAGGGGTTGAAGCCATGCCTACTAAAAAGTCAAGAATATATCATTGCAGAGGCGTCGGCTTACCCACCCCTTAAAGAGTGCATGTTTCATGGGTATCCAGTACCAGATGGTGTGGTACGTGTGAGACTGATATATGTACTCCCTGACTGGAGGGATCTTGCACTACCTCATGCACACCCAGATGTTGAAACACTTGGTCAGGCACTAGGTGGAGTGATATTGTGGCCCGAAGCTATGTCCTCTATACTAATATTGTATGATAAATTTCCATTACGTTAATTTGTAAGTGTCTATATATGAGTCAATTGATCTGAAATTATATATATAGGTCAAAAAGATGAGACCCGCTACATCTCGGCCTCCACCTCCTCGACTACCAAGTTGGCTTCCAAGGGACCTACACGCCTCGACAGGTCCTAATTATAGGGGTGTGGCAGTATGGATCGACGAACATGATCTAAATTTCCCTATAAATGTTACTATTTCGGAGGATGTTGCAGGTAAATTATACGATAACAATCTATTTATACAAGTTCAACATACGTATTAATGTATACGTAATACAAGTTTTGCATACGTATTAATGCATAGGTATTAATTCAGGTCAATCATATGAAAACAAGATATTTATACAAGATATATTGGAGTTGTTTCATTATGATTGGCTGAACGTATCTATGATAGAGCTGTAGATATGGTGAGTTCTTGTTTATAGATCCATATACCTTATTTTATATACGGTGATCAGGTTTCTTACATATTAATGCATACATGATACATGTTTTGCAGCCACTTACACACGATATGTACAAATTTTGGGTTTTCCCATGTGGGATTTTTGGTTCCATCTTTGATTAGTCTTGTAGATGCAGACCCTTCTTCAGTTACTTCATACTATCGTGATGCTTTTCAATATTTTGGTAATAATAATAAGACTGCGATAATAGCACCATTCAATGTCGAATAAGTTTACTTTGCTTATAATTTGGACTTAAGAAAATTACATTTTTATTGTGGATTTTGACTTATTAATTTTCTACTTTCTTACTTGTAGTGGTAAACATTGGGAGTTACTAGTTATTGTCTCCAAGACATTCATTGTCTATTATCTAGATCCTACCGGGAATGAGTTGAATACATTATAAGGACATGTAATTAAAAGGCCATTATTCTTGTGAGAAATTTCATGTTTTTATATCCGTTAACATCTTTTACTACATTACTATTTAATTATGCAATTTAATTTTTTACATTAACATATGTAGGGCTTTACAAGAGTACAAAAAAGTTGGAGGAAAGGTCCCCATGAAAAAGAATCTGTCACTAATTTGGGAGAATGTGAAAGTAATTTCCTGAATCCAATGTAGATATTATTTATGTGAACTGTGCTTATTTGTATTTTTGAATATTTTGTATGTTTCAATTTATAGTGTTCTACACAAGACAATGGTTGGGCATGTGCCTACAATGTGATGTGATATACGGACCTAATCATCAAACATGTCATAATGGAAATTGATAAGATACAGTAGCTATTATACATAGTCTTATTAGATAATATGAAATGTATCAATCTAATTATATATTATTAATTATATATATACGTCATTCTCTGTACATGTCTTTAAAACTACTGACTTCAGCATAGGTGGAAAGCTATTAGATGTACATACTCCCTATATGAGAGAGGAATTAGTTGTTGTAAGAGAAGAATGGGAAAAATCCCTACAAAGAGTGAGAATTTTTAAATATAATTTTATTGATAATGATGACAATGATGACGATGATGAATAAAGAATAACTTTGTTCTCATAATTATTTTTGTGTGAATGTGAATGACTTCTTATGAATTGTCATATGTGTGAATCTGAATTTGAACAACTTTTTCTAATCAATACATGAATGTTTCTACATGTGTCTGAATGTGAAAAAGAATAAATGTATGGAACTCAATGTGTATGTAAATAACTTTGCAAGTTTCTACATGTATCTGATCAATACATGTGTCTGAATGTGAATAACTTTGTAGGTTTGTGGCTTGCTGTATGGCTGATACAATGGATGTTGTAAACTTGTAGTTCCGAACTGAACTACAGGTTCTGCATCCTGTTGACCAGCCATACAGCAGGCATGCAACAAATTAATACGGCTTCAGTTTTTAGCAAAAAGAAGACATCTTTATCCCGTCCTGGTGTCAGTTGTCGGTAATAACTGATGCCTCTTACCACGGTAGTGTTGACTAGCACACAATGATATTACATCGGTTATTTGCATAACACCGATGACTTTATTGATGGCGGGAAGGGTAATGGTGTTGGTTCTTTTAATAACTGACGTTTGTAACCACTCTATTGTGTTGATTTTCTTAAATAACCGACGCTTATAGTCCCTTTCTCGGTGCATTTTTGGTGGCGGGAAGTGTTTTGGCGTCGGTTAGGGAACCGACACCGAAGGGGTCCACCTTTAGCGGCACCCACTTGGGTGTCGCTTGGAAACCGATACTAAAGGCCTTAATTAACTGACACTAAAGGCATGTTCTTTAGTAGTGTAACATGCTAAACTTACATGTAGAGTACATCATAAGGATCCAGGTCGAGGGAAATCTAAACCACATCAAGATTGTCTCCAAGCTTTAACTTCTCAACCTAAGTCCATATCTTTAAGACATGTCCTCCATATCCTTCACCTAGGATTAGAAGCATATCCCAACAAGAAGAGAAAAATAGACGACATCAACAAAGGCTGGTTGTGCATACTAAAAGTAAATTAAGCAATATAAAGAAATAAGGGAATCAAATAAATGAAATCTTCCCATAGAAATGAAAAGGACTACCCAAAAAGGGCATAAAAGAAAACAATCACTATCATGTTATAAAGGGGATTCCTGCCATAAAAACAATAATAAAAGTGGTTCTATAAAATCACATATAATGAATTAGGGTACATAACCCATCATCAATGATCATCATCCTGCATGCATGTGAGATAAACATAGCCCTAGAACAATATAATGTCAAAGTTGGCCAAGTATCATAAACTTGAAACCTGATCGAGATTGGCAGATAACCAAACTTCCAAAAGATTTAAAGTGGCCAAACCTTATAAATTTGAAACTTAGGTATGGGGCAACCTGCATCCCAAAATAAAACAAGTGCACATAACCCAGAAACCAATGCAATTACACTACTCTTCTGATATTGAATCACATAGCATGTTAAATCTAGAGGCATGTAAACGGTATAGTCAGATTCTACAAATTAATCACCACATATGTAACGACCCCGCCTCCCGGTAACCCCCAATTAAGGGAGACCTAAAGGTCGGTGCCGTTATCCAATTAACATGATCAAAGGTTCGACAAATAATCAATAACAATTATGAAATTCTACTAACTAACTGAAATTTGGTATAAAATTAAAACTTTACATACCTTTGAAAACCTTGGGAATCTATCTATCTAAGCTTGAATCCACTCTAACTAATCCTCCTTGCACTTTTATGTTTTACTTTCACAATGTGTCACTTTACTGTTTGTTCTTTCAATTGTTGTTCCTAAAACACCGACAAACAAAACGTCGGTCAGTATATCGAAATATACCGGCATGTGGGAACAACCAAAATCTTGCAAATATGGCTAACAATTTAATAATCACAATCAAATTAATTAACAAGCCAATTTATACTTTTCAGTATGACATTCTCCACCACTTTTGCCCTAACCCTTGCATACCCACCTTAGGGTGCCCTTTGCCAATGACTTATGGCCACCTTCTCAATCCCAAGCTTGGTGCCTGGGGGTCACCACTCATGGTGCCCACTAGTCATGCAATATCATAGGCCACCTTCTAGGTGCCTAGGGTCACCACTCAAGGTGTCCATTGGTCTACCCATCTGGGCCTGACCTTTGGCATCATCCATAAGGGTGGCATGTAAGTGCGAGAATACATACTCTTATTTTTAATGTGATAATCATAGTGACTTTATGATTTGCAAGTATGAACATCCAACAGATAATTTGCATTCAATGCGATTAACCATCCAAAAAATCCTCAGGAAACTAAGGCGGTTATCCATAATTAACCACATACCTGATCTAGAGCAACTTGATCATCCAAGCAATAAGGATAAAGAATAAATCAACAAGTAATCAACAATATCCTGAAATTAATGCATGCGATCCAAGTGTTATAGTTTATCCAAAACATTCTAAAGCTAGACTTGGATTCCTCCTTAGGCTTTCTAGATCACATTAGGGTTTTATTAGGGTTTTTGCCTCCATATTGCTTTTATCATATTAAATGCCCTCTTAGTTCATAAACCCTAATTTCAACATCATAAGCCTAAATAAAGATGATTATTTCTCTTATATACTAAAACTACCTTCTTTATCCTTTTAAGTTATTTCAAGGTCATTAGACTCAATTATCACCTTTAGTTTCTTTCGGATTAACAACTCATAATTCATGATGGTCTAATTCCCATATGAACTCTATTTATTGCTAATTCTACCTTGATTCAATCGAAAACCCTAATTTCTATATTAAGGTTATTTATGCACAAATTAGGGACTTAATGCTAGAAATATCTTAGATTCAACATATTCCAACCTTAATCATGAAATTAGTCCATTAAAGCTATTAAGAGTCGAATTTACCAACATTAGGGTTTCAAGGCCCATTAAAGAATTATTCATGCACATTAAACTCGAAATTAAACTAATTATATGAAAATTTCATTCTTTTTCTTCCTAATGTTTCTTTATGTCATTAAGAGGCTAATATCAACTTTAATCATCAATTAAACCCTATTAATCACATTAATCCTATCAAAGTAGGGTTTCTTTAATTATCATTACACTAAAGTTAATAACTTCTAATATTTTTCGAATTGCAAACATAATAAGGATCCAATTATATTTTTAATGGATTTCTCTCATTTTTCTTAGCAAAATTCATGTATTATATGTTCTCATCGGAGCTACCAATTAGGAGTTATGATTTTTGCATTAATACACTTACTTGAGCCAATCGCAGAGCGCCACGTGTCTATTTCCAAGCAACGTGGATTGTAGATTTGGAAACATGACGATTTTTCATTTATACCCTCGGTAAGTTGGTTGGGTCTTAAGCTCGTGGAGGGGCAAACCCATCCAACAGGTCTTAGCCTTCTTCCTCCTCGCGCCAGCGGCTGGCTGCTGCCCTAGCGGCCGAGGGAGCGGCTCTCCCCCCTCCTTCCTTGCCCCTTCAACCACCAGGGTGGCTTCCCTAGCCTCCACGTCCTCCCCCACGCCTGCCCATGCCTTGGCCAGCGGCCTGGATAGCCGGGTGTAGGAGAACTGGGCCTGCGATCCGCGGCCATGTTGCAGGTCCTCCTCAGACATCACGAGATAGTTGTGAGCTCGGAGGTGACGGATCAACATTCAGGGTAGTCGTGAAGCTTCCTTCCTCCACTCATGACGACTCCACAGCCCTTTGCTCGCTCCAGGGAAAGCACCAACCAATGTTAGGGTTTCACGTGTGAGAAACAAGAAGAAGGTGAGGAAGAGAGTGGGAGATGCAGAATCTCTCTAGAACTCGTCCAAAGGGTCTACCCCTTTTATAGGGGAGTATCCATGCCTTAGATTGCTTGCCCACAAAGCAAACAAGGTTTCTCCTTATAGGAAAGGGAGTTTCCTTACTTTAGAAGTATCTTTCTCTCTCTTAATGTATATATTTCCATTAGGTATTAGGAATTCGAAATTCCTCTCACCTACTCTCTTTATTGCTTAACTTTTAACCCTTAGGCACGAAATTAAGCTTTCCTTTAATAGCAATTTCTTTCTTTTTAGCAATACCATGTAATACATTAATGGTATACTCACATTATCTTCTTATTTTTCTATTTTGGTATTTTCTCTTTCTTTCCTCTTTATTGGGGTTCCCAACAAATTCTAATATTTCGAAATCCTTTTATTGGATACTCATTATCCTTCTAGATGCATCCAAATGCATTATTCTTCATTATTTCTCATTATCTTGTTTATTTAAAATAGTTCTTTTTGAGGATTTCTCTTTATTTCCCTTTTATTTTCCTCATTGGTATTCCTTTTATCATAAGCAATCCTTGGGATACGAAATTCCACCAAGGATCACTTTATTATACCTCTTTTTACTTATTTTCCACATTTCATCAATACTTTCAATTTCTTTCTTAATAAAGAAATACTTAATTGATCTTTTCTTTTCTTATTGCTCTCTTTATGCAACTTTGGACTCCTTGGAACCCAAGGAACCCAAGAGGCACGAAATTCATCCTTGTATTACATTCCTTTGCCTTCTAGAGGTTTCTACCTCATCTCTCTTTCTTAACAACTTAATTATTCATTAATTAATTGAATTTCCTTTTTATTGGGCACAATAGCCAATAAAGCACACAAATCAAACAACAAGGCTATTTTAAACGAAATCCATTTATTCACAAAAAATTATATCATTATTTGTCCAAAAATCTTTAATATGAGAAATTACATTTTTCACCAAAGGAACCCAAAATTTGGGGTTGTAACATCTTTCCCCTCTTATGAGAATTTTGCCCTCAAAATTCTATCAAGCAAGCAAACAAACAGGATAAGCCTTTCATGTGTCCATCATGGCTCTTATGTGGCTTCACCCTTTCCATGGTGCTTCCCAAAAACTTTCATCATCTCTTTTTTCTTCCAATTGAGTTCTTTCTTACCTTGGTATATCGTACCCTCATAGCTGACTTAGGACATTCCAGCCTCAAAAGTTGAATAGGTTCAGGGCTCAGCACATGACATGGGTATCTCACATAGTGCTCTAGATCGGACTCATGCAACACATCATTTTATCCTGAGGGGTAAGGTTAAACACAACCATCCCCACCAATCCATCTCAAATGGACCCATATATCGGGGACTCATCTTTCTCAACTGTAGCTTAGAGAGGTCAGATTTTCACATCACATATTCTCCCACAGTGAACTGCATATCAGTCTGCTTTGCATCAGCTCGTGACTCATGTCACCACTGGGCTCTCTCTCAGCCATTGCACAATCAAAGCGACTTCATCTGCACACACTTGTGGTTCTTTTCTGACCTTCGCGAGGCCTCCTTCATCAACATTATCATAATGAAGTGGTGACTGACACAACCTCCCTATAGAACTTCTTGCATCCCGATAAAGGCTAAGGTGGTTAACATCACATCTTAAGAACTATCTCTATGTATCACCCTAAATGAGCACACATGCTCTCATCAGACCCTCTAGTTCGGATCATACTGTCCATTAGTATGGGGTGATAAACTGTACAAACACTGAGCTCTTCATGTATCTACTTCCACCTCATGGAAGTGAACCTTTAGGTCACATTAAGAACTTTTGAATTCGCATCATGGTGTAGTTGAACCATTTCTTTTCATATGTAGTTCAACCAGATCTGTCCCTTGACAAAACTCTTCCTTTCTCATGTCATCTAGGTAAGGCGATCTTCCATAACCCATATTGTATCTTGACCTTCTTGGTCTATTATAGACTCACAACATCCATAATGATGAACTCTGATTCCCTCTCGGGAACTCTTTATACTTTATATCCATGCACTGGGTTAATGGTGTTCATCCTTCACCTCCTGGCTTGCATGGCAACATGCTAAATGCAACTTTGTTTTTAAGAATCCAGAATGCTACCATCACTTACTATCTTTGTAGTACCAAGGTATATCATGACCTCCTGTATTGTCATGATTCCTCAAGATTGATACCTCGGAAACCCTAAAGCACTCTCAAAAGGGTTTTATTACCTTCCTATCCAAAGAAGTGTATTTGCGGTTCTATCACCATTCTTTTACTATATCAAGGGCTAAAATGGCTATCCAAACAACCATTAACTTGTTCAAATATCTTATTACATCCGAGTGTTAGCCAAAACACATCTTCTTTCCAAACTTAGGGTTAGCCAAACAACCTCAACTTCTTCTATCTTCCCGCTAAACTAGGCATCTATTTCTCAACCAGAGTATTCATTACCCCTTCTTATTCTTAGGTGTAAAGTAATGTTGAAGACATACACCTCCATGTATTATACTTATCATCTCATCTCAAACTCTAAGTCTATCTTCAACAAGAAGCTCTGAGCTCATCCTCACTGTGATCGAACTCGACCTTGGTTAACTTGCAAATTCCACATAGTTCCTGATAAAACATCCTCATTAGCTGACTACACTACCTCTCTTAGTGTTTGCGAACCATCCATGTATCATTCACTTCACCAGGGTATGCTATCATCTCTATCATCATACCTTGTAGCTACGTTCCAACTTACATCATCTTTATCCTTGGTGTAAGGCATGCGTACTGTCCTATCTCTCACTCCCATAACAAGAAGAAATAAGCATTTGGCTGCAGTCCAAATATAGAGTTCTTCCTGTTCCAAGAGTAGAGATGGTACATCCCATCTTGCCTGTACACTTTCAAATCCAAGTTGAAACGTGCAGCTTATGTCTCTATATCACAAACATCCTGATATCCACACTACTTCCAGGGAAAACTAGTCTTGGACTTACTTGGTCCAAGCATAATCCTAGGTCATCTCCTCTAGGTCTATGGGGAGCCGACACTTTTGGGGTCATCCCCTTTCCCTTATGCATCAGAGAGTACCCTACTCATCTTCCCTTTGGGTCACATGAGTCATGAAGGTGATCAACCTCCTAACCCATGGCCCTCAGACAATGATAGTTGTTACCTCCCGACCCCATGGTCATGTGAACTAGGGAATTAGGCGACTCCTTCTTCCATCGGTCTTATCCCTACCTGACCCTTGGATAGCCTTAGGATTCTAACATAGTACATGTTCAACTTAGAAGCCTGCCCAAGCCTACATCATCTCTCTCTGCATTCTTGGACTGTCTTTCATCCTTTCACAGGGATCATGGCGACCTGCCTATCTTGGTCAGGCCCCATACCGCTTATCTCCATGGCAACACATCTGCATGCAGATAGAGATGGCTAGCTATGGGTCTATAGGTTCATTCCCATGCAATGTACTCTTCACCTAGCTTCTAAAGATCCTATGAAACCTCCTTAGGTTTCCTCATACCCACAAAATTGGTAAAACCCCTACCAAAGGGTCCCTCTCCCAGGATGGGAGGAAACTACACCTTGATAACAAAGGTCACAAGTGTCCCTAAGGCTTACATTCTCATGAGCATGCCTAACCCACCAGCTACTAAGGCACAAGAAGACCACCTATTAACTATGCTAGGTCATACTTGTTCTCTTTCCTCAACATTAGATCAACTTGGCTGTGAGGGGTTCATCAAACATACCCTTAACTTAAGGGATTTCCTTTACCTCTACTCACGAGGAGTACCATGCTCGAAACTATAGAGACTCAAATCTCATCGAGTGCATCAGATACACTACTTCCCCTCTTAGGCCTAGGAACCCTAGGTTCTCCTCTAGATATCCAACTGCATGCTCAAACTCTTAACCACGAATCAAACACATCCAAGGTATGTCATGTACTCCCATGATCCTTTTATATGATAAATACCTCAGAGTCGAGGCCTCTTCAAGGACAACCAACTAGGTATATAGCCTCACAACCGGTTACTTAAACCCCCCCAGGGTCTAAAGCACTCTTCATCTCATCCTGTAGGTAATCAATAATACCATAGGTATCATAAGAACCATCCTCCCTCTAAGGTTTGGTTCCTCTAAAGGCAACCAAGATATCATCACCCTTCATAGGGAAACCACTATCATCACCTAGGTCGCATCATCCTCCATTGTTCCTAAGTCTCGGAACCTAAGCTTCCAACCTTCCTGCTGGGTTCTTTCTTTCTCTCTCCCGAGCTAACTCCACATCCAGCCCTACTACTAGAGGTCCCCTCTCCATGAAGGCTCATGCTCACAAGCATACCCCTATGTGGGTGAAGCCTATGTTCAACTCATGTATGGCTCAAGAGTATCCATATGCTCATCTCATAAGCCATCCATCATATCCTTTTGGCCTTAGTTTTAACCTACTGTTCACATTACTGATGTACTCAGGGTGTAAGCTATATCCTATTTGCAACAGCCCATAAGGTTTACATAGGTTCACATCTAACCTTATCCAGGAAGGAGCTATCCTTTGCTCAAACATGTACGATCCTTCTCAGGGTCGGGTTGCCAAAGGTGTTAGGCCATCTAACCTCTCATGGCTCAAATGATAAACCATAGGCATGTCCATCCAAACACCCAGTCTACCATGACATCTAATCTCATCATGTCTCTCTCTGTAACCTTCTCTTAGGGTTAGGGTTAACATCATCCTCAAAGGATGTGTGAGGTCTCTACCTTCAATGGAGGTCTCTACCTCCAAGACTAACTCTCTTTACTCATCCTCCTGACAAGGAGGTCTATCCTCAGGTCTCTCTTAAGGGCTATGACAACTCGTTCCATACGACCTAGGCATGTATCTATTCTTTAGTTTGTGCTTAATCTATTAAGCTTATGTCCATGACATTTTATTTACCTGCTTTTCATTAATTTGGTGGAGGATTCCTTAGACCTTATTAACTTTTCCCATTCCTCAAGAGGGTGAGGAAGAGAGAGAAAACCCTAATCCTTAAGGTCCTTAATAGAATTTGAGTTTAGAAGGGATGAACAAGATGAGAGAGTCCTAAAGGTATCTTATTTCGAATCATACCCTAAGACTTTGGCCAGGCAGTCACACGGATCCGGGAGTCCTCGTATTCTGACTAGCGGTGCGGAGGAAAATATTGCCAGCCCCCGGTCGTGATCCTTTTCTAGGCACCTCTGCCTTTAGGATAATCCTCTAATAACTCCCTTGGGTTCTATAGAATTTGTAAAATTTGATAATTATTAAAGATTACTTGAGGAACCTATGCTCTGATACCAATTGTAATGACCCCGCCTCCCGATAACCCCCAATTAAGGGAGACCGAAAGGTTGGTGTCGTTATCCAATTAACATCATCAAAGGTTCGACAAATAATCAATAACAATTATGAAATTCTACTAACTAACTGAAATTTGGTATAAAATTAAAAGTTTACTTACCTTTGAAAACCTTGGGAATCTATCTATCCAAGCTTGAATCCACTCTAACTAATCCTCCTTGAACTTTTATGTTTTACTTTCACAATGTGTCACTTTACTGTTTGTTCTTTCAATTGTTGTTCCTAAAACGCCGACAAACAAAACTTCGGTCAGTATATCAAAATATACTAGTATGTGGGAACAACCAAAATCTTGCAAATATGGCTAACAATTTAATAATCACAATCAAATTAATTAACAAGCCAATTTATACTTTTCAGTATGACATTCTCCACCACTTTTGCCCTAACCCTGGCATACCCACCTTAGGGTGCCCTTTGCCAATGACGTATGGCCACCTTCTCAATCCCGAGTTTGGTGCCTGGGGGTGACCACTCATTGTGCCCACTATTCATGCAATATCATAGGCCACCTTCTTGGTTCCTGGGGTCACCACTCAAGGTGTCCATTGGTCTACTCATCTGGGTCTGACCTTTGGCATCATCCATCAGGGTGGCATGTAGGTGTGAGAATACATACTCTTATTTTTAATGTGATAATCATAGTGACTTTATGATTTGCAATTATGAAAATCCAATAGAAAATTTGCTTTCAATGCGATTAACCATCCAGAAAATCCTCAGGAAACTAAGGCGGTTATCCATAATTAACCACATACCTGATCTAGAGCAACTTGATCGTCCAAGCAATAAGGATAAAGAATAAATCAACAAGCAATCAACAATATCCTGAAATTAATGCATGCGATCCCAGTGTTATAGTTTATCCAAAACATTCTAAAGCTAGACTTGGATTCCTCCTTAGGCTTTCTAGATCACATTAGGGTTTTTGCCTCCATAATGCTTTTATCATATTAAATGCCCTCTTAGTTCATAAGCCCTAATTTCAACATCATAAGCCCAATTAAAGATGATTATTTCTCTTTTATACAAAAACTACCTTCTTTATCCTTTTAAGTTATTTCAAGGTCATTAGAATCAATTATCACCTTTAGTTTCTTTCGGATTAACAACTCATAATTCATGATGGTCTAATTCCCATATGAACTCTATTTATTGTTAATTCTACCTTGATTCAATCGAAAACCCTAATTTCTATATTAAGGTTATTTATCCAAAAGTTAGGGACTTAATGCTAGAAATATCTTAGATTCAGCATATTCCAACCTTAATCATGAAATTAGTCCATTAAAGCCATTAAGAGTCGAATTTACCAACATTAGGGTTTCAAGGCCCATTAAAGAATTATTCATGCACATTAAACTCGAAATTAAACTAATTATATGCAAAGTTCATCCTTTTTCTTCCTAATGTTCCTTTCTATCATTAACAGACTAATATCAACTTTAATCATCAATTAAACCCTATTAATCACATTAATCATATCAAAGTAGGGTTTCTTTAATTATCATTACACTAAAGTTAATAACTTCTATTATTTTTCGAATTGCAAACACAATTAGGATCCAATAATTTTTTTATTGGATTCCTCTCTTTTTTCTGAGAAAAATTCATGTATTATATGTTCTCATCGGAGCTACCAATTAGGAGTTATGATTTTTGCATTAATACACTTACTTGAGCCAATAGCAGAGTGCCACGTGTCTATTTCCAAGCAACGTTGATTGCAGATTTGGAAACATGACAATTTGTCGTTTATACCCTCGGTAAGTTGGTTGGGTCTTAAGCCCGCAGAGGGGCAAACCCGTCCAACGGGTCTTAGCCTTCTTCCTCCTCGCGCCAGCAACTGGCTGCCGCCCTAGCGGCCGAGGGAGCGGCTCTCCCCCTCCTTCCTGGCCCCTTCGACCACCAGGGTGGCTTCCCTAGCCTCCGGCGTCCTGCCCCGCGCCTGCCCATGCCTTGGTCGGCGGCCTGTACGGCTGGGTGTAGGAGAACTGGGGCTGTGATCCGCAGCCATGTTGCAGGTCCTCTGCAGACATCACGAGAGAGTCGTGAGCTCGGAGGCGACGGATCAACGTTCAGGGTAGTCGTGAAGCTTCCTTCTTCCACTCATGACGACTCCACAGCCCTTTGCTCGCTCCAGGGAAAGCACCAACCAATGTTAGGGTTTCACGTGTGAGAAACAAGAAGAAGGTGAGGAAGAGAGTGGGAGATGTGGAATCTCTCTGGAACTTGGCCAAAGGGTCTACCCCTTTTATAGGGGAGTATCCATGCCTTAGATTGCTTGCCCACAAAGCAAACAAGGTTTCTCCTTATAGGAAAGGGAGTTTCCTTACTTTAGAAGTATCTTTCTCTCTCTTCATGTATATATTTCCATTAGGTATTAGGAATTCGAAATTCCTCTCACCTACTCTCTTTATTGCTTGACTTTTAACCCTTAGGCATGAAATTAAGCTTTCCTTTAATAGCAATTTTTTTCTTTTTAGCAATACCATGTAATACATTAATGGTATACTCACATTATCTTCTTATTTTACTATTTTGGTATTTTCTCTTTCTTTCCCCTTTATTGGGGTTCTCAACAAACTCTAATATATCGAAATCCTTTTATTGGATACTCATTACCCTTCTAGATGCATCCAAAAGCATTATTCTTCATTATTTCTCATTATCTTGTTTATTTAAAATAGTTCTTTTTTAGGATTTCTCTTTATTTCCCTTTTATTTTCCTCATTGGTATTCCTTTTATCATAAGCAATCCTTGGGATACAAAATTCCACCAAGGATCACTTTATTATACCTCTTTTTACTTATTTTCCACATTTCATCAATACTTTCAATTTCTTTCTTAATAAAGAAATACTTAATTGATTTTTTCTTTTCTTATTGCTCTCTTTATGCAACTTTGGACTCCTTGGAACCCAAGAGGCACGA
Source organism: Alisma plantago-aquatica (assembly GCA_963693085.1). NCBI lineage: Eukaryota > Viridiplantae > Streptophyta > Magnoliopsida > Alismatales > Alismataceae > Alisma > Alisma plantago-aquatica. The sequence goes on along the minus strand of OY856412.1, from coordinate 231,072,970 downwards.
AATTCATCCTTGGATTACATTCCTTTGCCTTCTAGAGGTTTCTACCCCATCTCTCTTTCTTAACAACTCAATTATTCATTAATTAATTGAATTTCCTTGTTATTGGGCCCAATAGCCAATAAAGCCCACAAATCAAACAACAAGGCTATTTTAAACGAAATCCATTTATTCACAACAAATTATATCATTATTTGTCCAAAAATCATTAATATGAGAAATTACATTTCGCACCAAAGGAACCCAAAATTTGGGGTTGTAACAACATACGTGATCATCATTATCATCCACCCCAAAGTGGGCATCTAATAACAAATAAGTCCAACATGCACCAAGGCATGGGGAAAAGAGTCAAGAGAATATCCAAGATCGCCACAAACAAGATAGTTCACAAGAACTAAGATATCAAAAGAAAAGAGCAATGTGTATAGGTTAATGTCCAAAGGACCAAGAGAAAGACAATTTAGGTTACTGCTCAATAAACAAGAATAGGAGATGCAAACATACATATAGGAAAGGAAATAAAAATTTCTCAATATATAAATAATGTGGGATGCAATCATACCTCTCTACAGAGTCCAACAGTCTAAGATCACTCCTAAATCCAAATCTAGGTCTCCAAAGCACCTATTAGCATATATGTGGGATTAGGGTTAGATTTACATTAATTATTGAAAACCCTAAAAATTCACCTTTTTATTATATATTTATTAGGTTATCAAAACAACACCATGTTTTAGGTTATACTTTTTTGAGTTCAAAACTTATTTTACTATATTTTTCTTACTTATATATATTTAGTTATGAAATTTACAAGTTATCACTATTTTAGATTAATCCATTAAAATCATAGATTTTCAAAATCTGATTTATGAGACAAAACTAACACCATAAGATAGATCTTATTTTTCTAAATCCAACAGCTATTTATTTATGATTTTTGGATAAAGGAATAAAAAGATGTGATTTTTATAATAATGACCAATCAAAATTTTCCAAAAATCCTTGGCAGCCAAACAAAGTCCAGTCAGTGGTCAACATTGCGGAGTTGGCCCAATAACCAAAGGCCAACTCGGTGGGGTTGGCAACCAGAGAGGGATTCGTTCAAGGATAACAAAAACGTGAGGGAAATGATGTATTTTCCCTAGGGAGAGAAAACTAACATAGAAGCAGATGTGAGGGGTAAAATTAGAAAAAATGAGGGCAATCGTCTTCCTCGCTACCCTGATACTACAACAGTAGTAAGACTTCAAAGCGAAACCTCCTGAACCTGGAATATGGAATCCAACACTTTGCATAACCATAGGGGACATAAAAAGTCCAACCAACTATTGGTGACCAATGCTAGGTCGAAGGCGAGGAAACCCAAACCCAATCAAGATGGCAACACTGGATTCCCAACCATACTGAAAAATAGAAGGAAAAGGGCAGGAAAGAGGGAAAGCCAGATCAAACCTTGGTTGAAGAAATTGAAGAATTAACAAGCTTTCAAGGATGCAGGGTAGACGTTCTATCATCTTGGACACACTTGTATTGGTGTGGAACCTGATGGCGAATTGGTCTCCACCAGCGGCAGTATCGGAAAGTGGAGAACTCAATTCTAGGTAAGGGAGCCACATCAGTGCTAGGGGGCAATACTAGGAGAAGCGGCGACTTGCAGGGACCAGTCTTCTACAGGTCTGATTGCCCGTGGTGCGAGAAAACGTAGAAGAAAGGGCCAAACAGGGGATGAGTAAAGCAAGAGGGCAACTGAGGTACCAAAACCTAAATAGGCAATGAAACACTAAAAAACTAGAACTAGATTGAGCACAAAGATACGAAGAACATCAAGGAAAATAGATCAGAGGAAAAGGTTGGGAGTTGAAGGAGAAATCGAAGAAGGAAAATTGCAAGAACTGGTTTCCCAGTTCACGTGGGAAACACTAGAAATGGAGGTAGGGGAGAAGGTCCAGACCGTTAGATGTGAAATAGGACAGTTTAGAAAAATCACTCACATTAAAGGGGAAAAAATGACTGGTGTGACACCAAAATAGAAATCAAATAAAGTGATAAATTAAATATGTAGTTATTTCTCTCTCTTCATTTTTAGGGTGAAAACAAAATCCAAATTTGTCAAATTTGACACCCAACATAATTTTGATATGAGGAATCCAAATATGCAATAAGTTTTGTCTTTTAGGAACTTTAAATGTATTAAATAAATAATATAATAATTTCTCTTTCCTCCTTCATTAATTGTTATCAGATTATCCAAATTGATGAAATTTCACACACAAGTCATATTTAATGTGTTCGATGTGAATTTGCCTTCAATTTTACTTGTTGGATTTATTTGTTCACTTATTTAATACTTTGAAAGTTCTACACACTTTCTCTCTCCTGATTCCATATTTTAAGTAAACTTTCTCCGAGTTGGATGAAAATTCACCCAAAGGCTATATTGATTATGTAGAATACAAATCCAAGATCACTTTCCTCTTTTGGAATCATTTATTATTTTATTTGATATTTTGGGAAAAACATAGATCTTTTCTTTCCTAAATGAATTTAATTAATTATGATAGTGTAAATAATGTGAAACTTGACTCCCAAGGAAATTGGGACCCAAGAAACACGACTATTAACTTAGATTCCACTTTTCATATTTCTTTTAGTGAGTTATGTCACATTTATTATTTTTGGCTCATTATTATTACTATTACCATAATTCATCCAATTATGATTCATCTTCTCATATTATCACCAAAGGAATTATGTGGGATTATTAGCACCAATTTTACATTACTTCATGTGACATATTTTACGCATCCACTATTGGCCTAAGAGTAATGTGAGAACATCAAGTTACATTAGGGTGATATGTGCATGTATTATCTCATTAGGGTTATACTAAACCTTGTTTGGCTAAGTCTAAAAGATCAAACATCTAGGGTAGGGATTGAAATATAGTATGTTACACAATTATTATGGATGCATGGAGTCACCATGCATGGACATATGTCACCTAAGTGCATATGGTTGTGGCACCGCACATACACTCTCTCCCTTGAACCTCAGCTATATAAGCCTCTCTTTGCACCTACTCTTAAACATTTTCAAGCCTACTGTTGTTCCTTTCTTGGTGAATGATCATAGAAGCTTGATGAAAAAGAAGGAACTCGAGAATCAAGCCTAAGGTGAAGCCATGGTCATCTTAAACCTTGGGTAGACTATGCTTCTCGGATGATAGTTCCTTTCTTTCTTCTTCATCATGTTTATAACTATGTTATCTTCTTTCATATATAAGTGTTTTGATCGAGTCTTGGACTTTTGATAAGTCATCATCAAACTTGAAATGTGAATCTTTGGATCTTTAGTCTCTAGTTGTGATCTTGAGGTAGATTATATAACTTGAACTCATCTCTATTGTTATTCACCTTCAATCAAGGAATACTTGATGATTCCTTTTCAATTTTGTCTTTCCTTGATTGAATGATGATTCTATGAGATGTAATGGATATTTGGAGATGTTTTCCATGAACTAGAGTGTTAATGAATGATGGATTGAAGCTTGAAGATGATGGAATCTCCCATGCACAAACCGATAATGGTTTAGGAAACCCTAACCAGATACAACGTTATGTGATGGGAAACTGATACACATGAATTCCTATCCCCTTACCAGTTTGCTACATGTGAAGGATTGTCATCCTTATGGTTGTCTAGCATGTCACCTAAGGCTAATGATGGGGGCAGGCTGATATCCTCAAATTGTGTGAAGATATATAGTCAATATGGATAACTTGATATACCATAACCCTAACAACTGACACACCTCTAGTCAGACACAAGTGTGATGGGAGGCACACCTCAGCTGACACACCATGTAATGGGGTGGGAGACACACTCCTTGAATCATGGCCAACACATGAATTAGTGGTGAGGTCGATACCTTGATAGGTAAAAGAATATAAGGGTGTTGACGATGGTTAACCTGATATCTATCAAAGCCCTAGAGGTCGATATCACTTGGTGATGGCTAGGGTGACACAAGAGATGGTTCTATGGCTGATACATAAGATGATAGTGAGGCTAATACCCTACAGTATACTATGCCTAACGCACAAAGTAATAGGGTTTCCGACACACAAAGTGATAGGGTGGGTGATACACAAAGTGATATGGTAGATAATACACAAAGTGATAGGGTGACCAATACCTAAAGTGAAAGGGTGGATGATACACAAATCAATAGGGTGGTCGATACACAAAGTGATAGGGTGGCCGATACACAAGGTGATAGGGTGGCCGATACACAAAGTGATAGGGTGGTCGATGCACAAAGTGATAGGGTGGTCGACATCCTAAAGTGAGGTCAAGATGTTATGCCTAAGTAAGGTGAAAATATTATGTTAAAGTGTAAAGTAGGTGATGCACCAGGGTATGACGAAGGTGATACACCTAGAAATGATTCATGGTTGATATCACCACAAGCACCTGAAAACCGTTATCACCTTATGAACCTCCAAACAAATATCCCTTTGATGTGTCATGGACGACACAAGTGAGAGTTTCTTGGCTGACACAAGCGATAGTGTCTAGGCTGACACAAGGGTTAGTGACAAGGCTGATATACCTTTATGAGTGTAGGCCAATACATGATGAATATAATCAATTGATACACTGTGAAGTAATGAAATGGATATATTTTGACAAATGTCGGCTGATAAACCCCAAAGAGGGTCAAGAGATTGTAATGATCATGTGGAAATCAACATCCTAGTAAGGATGAGAAAGAAACTTATACTACTTATATGAGAAAGGTAATACCTCATGTTAATATTCTATTTATGTTAATTGATTAGATTAATTCATTATTCTTGAATAATTATGGCAATAAAATAAGCTCTTATGATGTGAATTAGGGTATGATTTTTAAATATGAACTTGAAAACCCTAGTAGGCTACAAGCGGAAACCCTAACCCCAATTATGAGATAGCAGTAATTTGAATGATTCTCTTTATGGCATGGTGATAATATTTACTTGATATTGCTTTTACAATGAAATCCTGAAAATGCAGGCATTATGAGATGATGAGCATAGCCAAGTATGAGCTATTATGATTTAGCATGATACATATTAAATAGGCCATGTGATCCATGTGAATTACTTGTACCACAAGTATGATATATATATATATATATATATATATATATATATATATATATATATATATATATATATATATATATATATATATGGGTCTTATGACGTAGAGATGATTGTTGCCTGGTAAGAGGTGACATTGTTCAATGATGAACTGAGGGTTTGATACACAAAACATGGCATCAGGATAATGAAAATGTTGAAGGGATGAGATTCCCAGTAATGTGTTGAAGGGATTTAGATCCCAGGATGGGTGTAACAAGATTTGTTCTAATTGATACAAGAATCTTTGAAAAATGTCTTACACCTTTCTTCATAGAATTTATCTATAATCCATTCTTGTAACTTGATTGATGTTAAAAGATGGTGTATTACACTTATCTTGTCAAGTGAAACTATGAATATAGTTTTCCCTAGACATAGATCCATTTATTGTCAGAACTTACTGAATGGTTAACGAGAAATTCCTACAAGAAACTTGCAGCGTATATTGTTGAATATGTGGCATTCAAGTTGAAGTATCTCATTGTACCCTTAACTCGTAGGATTGGCTGTAGGTCATACCCAGAAGAGAGTGCAGTTATAGGCCATGACTCAATGTACAATCAAGATTGGTTATGGACCATAACTGGACAAGAGTATCAGGATTGACTATGAGCCATACCGTGATAGGGTAACAAATATATGTTGTATCTCTCTAACATTGAGCCTATATACCCAGGATACCTAAATCATAGTTTGACTCATAATGTCACTACAAGTTCACTCATATTGACTGAGTGGGTGAGGTTGTGGAGTCTGACTCTTCCATAGGCCTTGTATAGAACTATTGCTACCTAATTTTGGTTGGTTGGAGCATGAGTGGTATACCTCATTTCCTCAGGGCATAAGATTGATTGTTGAAAAATATAATCAATTGTGTAGCGTATTTTTTTAAGAATAGAATACGAAAACATTGAATGAGGTTGCAATTTCTTCTCTATGTAATAGTTGATAAATGTTTTACATGTTCTTCATATTCCTTCTAAATGGATTAGATGATATATTGCTTAGTTATAGATATATGAAGTACTCAAATGATGAGATTTCTATATTGTACATATAATTAGTAGTTATACCTATTTAATTTAATACATGTTTCTTCTTCCCTCTTATGTGAAGATTTAAAATGATAATAATATTGTTGGCGGAGGGTTATATCTCCCGCTGAGATATGGATCTCACCCCATGGGTTTCTACACTTTTTAGGTGGACATGCATGAGTTGGTAGAGATCATGTAGATATAGTAACAACTCAGGTTGAGTGTGTTGTTGTGTGTCTTGTAGATATAGAGTCCAATGTGTCATCCCTATATGCTCAGGTCCTTAGGAGATAATGTGTAAATAGTTTTATAATCGATCTGAGATTTTGGCTACAACGCCTCGATGTATAATGTTGTCTTGATATATGGTTTGGTAAAGCAACTAGTATTTTATATCCTTGTGATGTGATGGGACTATGTATGTATGAAGTGAACCATGATGTATATATGGCTTTGGTTCTTTCTATAAAGAGTTTCCTGTTAGTGGATCTCTTGGTAAAAAGCTTTTAATTTTTAGTGATTTTCGGCAATCTGCTGCTAATTTTTATTTCCACGTAGTTTTGTCCTATGTCGTTGTCATTTTAGATAGAGGTCATCACAAGTTTGATACTTATCTTATCACACCATAGTGATTTAAGACACTATCTTATGTATTTTTACATTTTAGGTCCATGTTGGCTTGGTCCTTCACTAGAAATCTCTCTCCCATGAAACATAAGTTGAACTCTTCTTGAAAAGTATGTTTTCCTCTTGACCCTATTATGATATTGCCCTTCTTGTATGTATGCTTGTATGAGTGCTTGTCTACTTACTTGGTTGATCTATTGTTTCTATGATTACTATTTTCATGTTTGAGTATTCTACATTGACAAAAGTTGAATATAATGTACACAAATCCATTATCCAATCTAATGTTGACACAATGGATAAAGGAACCTAAAACATGCTTTGTATAAAACAATATCATTAAGTGATCTCACTTTGTTTCTTGTTCTTGACTATGATAATATTTCTAGCCAGGCAAGTTTTGTACTATTATTAAACTGTTTACATGCATTTTAATAGCGTCCTTAATGCTTTAACATTAATATGTTTTATTTTTCGAATTTTTAGTTTCCAAATGAATATTTGCTGTACTCAACACTCTAAGATCTTGAAACGAATCACCAATGAATATATTCAAATATTTAAATGGGGGCATATCTCTTATCACTAGTTTTAGTATCTTGTTATGTCTTGTTTTTACTACTTTTGGATATATATTGCCTGTGTGAAATATTGTGCCATTCTAGGGACGTAGGCCCAGGTCCACTCGCCTTTGGATTTATATCCTCTAGGAATATGGACTTAGGGTAACAAATAGTTTCGTGATAAAATCCCTCCAACAGACCTCATACATGTGATGCATGAAGAACTTATGGAATGAATGTTACAGATAATTACTTATACCTGATTTCATTTGTTGGTAATATGTTAATATGTACTAAGTAAAATAGAAATATCTTCATGTGTTCAAGGAGATTATAAATGAAGCCTGACTTTGATGAAAGTTTTAAGAAACTTTTATTTTGATAAAATGTTGAAATAATCTACATCAATACCTTGAGTACCTTCAAGAAAGAACTGTGATAATGTATCACAAGTCAAATCCATATGAACATGATGATGTGTTGGAATGATGGAATTATACCATGATGAGTAATGATATAATTATCAATTAATATAATTTTCTAACATCCTCATAAATATATACTTAACACTAAATAATGCACCATCTGAATGATTTATAAGACATCATATTATTGCCTCTAGGTCTTAATTGACCAAACCCTAGTTTTGATGATGAATAAACCATTCCAATTAATTGTGTCTAATGTTTCTACTTGACTTATTTCATATTAGTTTAGGCACTCTCCAAATGCCCTAACTTGGGCATCCTAAGTTGGAGAAAAGACAAGTCAAAATCAATGCAAGTGCATTTTTGTGGAATATTATGTAAATTCATTAGAATCATGTTGTAAATCACTTGTAATGATTGTATGACTTGTAATTAATCTTTGGAAAAATCAGGAGCACTTCAATTGAATATTTAAACACTTTTGTGTCATTTTCCAATTTTCATTACAGGTTGTATGTCGGTTGAGTTACAAACTCAACCAATTCCTTGATGGATCTTGAAAATGCCATGGTTTGGTCAAGTAGCACACTCACAAAACTCAAATGATCCTTTATTTGTACAAAATTGATTTAAGTGATCAGTTGAGTTTCTTCTAGGATAAACTTTATGGATTGTTCAAGTCTTCTATATCAAATAGTGCATTCAGTTAAGTTTCTTAAAAGCAAATCGACCGATCACATTGTAAAAAAAAGTGCAGAAAAGTGTTTGTAGTCGTTGCAATGTTGCAAAACTCAATAATATATCTATTGCAACATCTTAAAAAGATAACATTCATCCTTAAATGTACCCAAAGGCCATCTCCAACTATAAAAATGACCCTTAGGGCTTCATCCCATGGTTAGCCAAGGACTATGAAGGTCCATGTTCTATATTGAGTGCATCTTAAAACCTCCTCCTCTCTCTCTATGATTAATCACTTGATACATCCATTAGAGTGAGTAGGAGATTTGTAAGAGAGCTAGTCCTACATGTATATCTTGTGATGCTCTCACTTACACCACCTCCCAATCTCTCATTCAACCTTCAAGATGAAGGTTATCTCTCTTGGCTAAGAGAGATGAAGAAAAATAAGGGAAGGAGTTCATTAGTGAAGAGGTTTGAGGCTGAATAATTGCAACAAGAGTGGGTAAGCCCTTAGTAAATGAAAAAGACTTCTTTCTAAAGAGGGTAAGTCCATGGTGAAAGTGTCTCCTTGATGAAGGTGAAGTAAAAGGCCAAAGATCCAAGAAGATGTGGTAATTCCTCAAAGGCTTAATACTTGTGTAAGAGTGGGTATGTCCATCGTGAAGACATAAGACTTGTTTCAAAGTGGGTAAGTCCTTGGTTAGGTAGAAGACTTTTAGTTTTATAGGTAACTCCTTTGGTGAGTCATGTATTGTATGTCATATGAAAGAATATAAGAGTGTAATGGTTAAGAAATCCTAGAGGTTGACCTCTCTAGGTAGTGGACTGATATACTTCTAGTTTGAAGTATGGAACCACTCTACATAGCTTGTTAATTAGTGCATGCTCAATCTCTCTCATTCTTTCTATGTATGTTTAGTTGCACATCAAATTTCCAAATTAGAAACCTTATCATGTGATATATCTTGAAGGTATGATGAATTTTGTTTAAGTGAATTCAGATCTATTCACCCCTCTCCCTCTAGAGCATCCAATCACCCATCCTAGGAACTAACACATACATGATATGATTTGGGGATATCCCAATATGTCTAAAGTATTAAAACCTACATTGACAAAGTAGTATTTTGAAAATGTTTATCCACAAACCATAATTGTTGAATGTTACTATTGATCCAAATCCGATAACAAAATTGTTTTGTTGATAGGGTAACCTGATTTCCTAAAGAATCAGTGGGAGTAAAAGTAGAATCGAAATGTTTGAGGTCAACAAAGAGGTACAATGAGAACTAAGATAATCATAAGATGTTTTCGAATATCAAGTTTGTCATATGACACAAAATAAAATAAATTCTATTAGAAAATATTTGAAATTCAAGGATTGTGAATCCAACAATTTAGATATGTTGGTGATAAAAAGATGACCCAACTAATCGACTAGAATCTATTATGTACCATAACATGGGTAATCACTACTACAGAAATAGCGTTTAGTGTCGCTTTTATGGGCGTCGGTTGTTAAGGAAAACCGACGCCTATAATATCAGGCGTCGGTTATTTAGGAAAGCTGACGTCTATATTCGAAGACCAGCCAGACACGGGTACCGCTTTGTATTCAGCGTCGGCTGACTATAAACAACCGACACCAAAAAGCGCCCGTGAAATCCAATTTTCGGACGAAAAAAATTTGGGTCACAGACAGCGTCAGTTTTTTAACTATTCACCGACGCCTATTTAAAATGAAATTTTGCGCGAAAAGTTTCACTTTAGGTGTCGGTTATCCAAATATAACCGACGCTGTAATTGTTCCCGCCAAAAAATTCAGGGTAAAAGTTTTCTATTTGGGCGTCGGTGTTTTACTATTAACCGACGCTAAATCATAATAGGCGTCGGTTGTGTAGATAACCGACGCCGTTGATCAACTTAATAGACCCGATACCCGGCTCTTCGCCCTTTCATCGCGACTTCTCTTCTGTGCTATTGCTCGCCACCGTTCTCCCAAAATCACCCATCGTTGGTTGCTGCTGCTCACCGCCGCTGCTCTGGTTCTCTTCTGCTCACCGGCGCCGCTGCCCGCCGCCCTCCGCTGTTGCTTCTTCTCCTGGTGCTTCTCCGGCCGGCGCCTGCTGCTTCTCCGACCGTCAGTTGCCGCTGCCACTGCTGCTTCTCCGACCGGCGCCGCTGCCCGCCCCGGTCGTTTGTTGTTGCCGTTGCCACTGCTGCTCTAGCTCCTCCACACGTTGTTGTCGCCGGCGGTCCTCTCCACACTAGCTCCAGGTAGCGCTACCTCTCCTTCTCCCTAGCTATTTACCAACATGCAGCAAAACGACCATGGCTGTGTTGGCCTACCACGGCCGTGCTGGACAGCACGGCCGTGCTTGCTGTTGGTAAGGATATGAACAAATTTTCATGTAATGTTTTATGTAAATCCTAGGATATGAACAAATTATTTGCTTGCATATATTTGTGCTTCTAATCCTAATGTTTGACTTACTTCAGTAAATTTTGATGCATGTTGAAATAAGATTTAAACTTGTAAATTCTAGCATCCTAATTTGATTTGATTAAACCTAACATTGATAAAACCCTAACATCAATTGTGATTAAACCCTAACATTAATTGTGATGAAACCGTAACATGTACATATCTATTATTGTGTTTGTTGGCCTAGAAACCCGTCCAAGATTGACTCATTAGGAGTAAATCTTGGATAGTCCCCGGTTTGGGACTGTTCTTGAACACCTAATCTCACTTAGGATGTAAGTGTATAATGTGTATTGGGTTTTCGAGAAAATTTCAGTAGCATTTCCCCGTTTGTTCTCTAAGTACATATGTACTTAGAGAACAGCGGGGAAATGCTGCCGAAATTTTCTTGAAAACCCAATACACATTATACACTTACTAGTGAGATTAGGTGTTCAAGGATGGGATAGGTGGTACACATTTATTATATATAAGAATGACATCAAATGTGTTTGTTGGCCTAGAATGTGAACAATCATTGTTTTTTATATTACTTGTACATTGGTATAAATTAGAATGAACAATCACTAAATTATGTATTGTTTGTATGGAGTCTGGCTTCATTGTAGATATCTATTATTGTGTTTGTTGGCCTAGAAACCCGTCCAAGATTGACTCATTAGGAGTAAATCTTGGATAGTCCCCGGTTTGGGACTGTTCTTGAACACCTAATCTCACTTAGGATGTAAGTGTATAATGTGTATTGAGTTTTCGAGAAAATTTTGGTAGCATTTCCCCGTTTGTTCTCTAAGTACATATGTACTTAGAGAACAGCGGGGAAATGCTGCCGAAATTTTCTTGAAAACCCAATACACATTATACACTTACTAGTGAGATTAGGTGTTCAAGGATGGGATAGGTGGTACACATTTATTATATATAAGAATGACATCAAATGTGTTTGTTGGCCTAGAATGTGAACAATCATTGTTTTTTATATTACTTGTACATTGGTATAAATTAGAATGAACAATCACTTGTTTTCCTAATATATACTTGTTTTCTCTGATCATAGAATGGATAGATCATGGATGTCCATTCGTAATCGTTGCACCCCAGAGTTTATATCTGGTCTTGATCAGTTTATTAGATTTGCCGAGGAACATAGGAAAAAACCTACAGATAGGTTCTACTGTCCATGTAGGCATTGCGGTAACATCTTGAAAGTCAACACTGGTGAGGAAATCAAAAGTCATGTCATGTGCAACGGGATTGTACAAGGCTATACAGAATGGCATTGGCATTGAGAGATTTCAAAATCAAAACCAGTAGATGTCGATAGTAGTGCTTGGGTGGAAGAAGAAATTGCCTCGGATGACGTAAATGTGAACGAACCAGTTCCAGCAGACATCGTTGATGCGATGCTGGATAGTTGTAGGGTAGAGCACACCAATCCACCTCCTATCTTTACAAACATTGTGCATGATGCTGAGATACCGTTATACACAGGCTGTGCTAAGTTTACGAAGCTTAGCGCTGTGTTGAGATTGTATAAGTTGAAAGCTAACAATAGATGGAGCGACAAAAGCTTCACTTCATTGTTGACTTTGTTGAAAGAAATTCTTCCTGAAGGAAACGAGCTTCCAATCTCAACATACCAGGTAAAGAAAATGTTGTGCCCAATGGGAATGGAGGCCAAGAAGATACACGCATTCCCGAATGATTGTGTATTATTTCAAAAGGACTATGTAGATTTGAAAGATTGTCCAAAATGTGGTGCATCACGGTATAAATTGACGACTTCGGGGGAGTCCAAAACTGGTTCTCCTGCCAAGGTGTTGTGGTATCTACCTATAATATCACGGTTTCAACGCTTGTTTGCAAATCCGAAAGATGCGAAGAATTTGAGGTGGCATGCAGATGTTAAGAAAAATAATGATGGGATCCTACGACATGCGTCTGATTCCCCACAGTGGAAGAAGATTGATCTATTGTACCCTAAATTTGGTGAAGAAGATAGGAATCTAAGACTTGGGCTTTGTACAGATGGGATGAATCCGTACGGGACATTGAGCAGCCAACATAGCACTTGGCCAGTCATGCTTGTTATATACAATCTTCCTCCCTGGATGTGATTGAAAAATAAGTACGTTATGTTGTCATTGTTGATATCGGGCCCTAAACAACCCGGAAATGATATCGATTTTTATCTTGAACCTTTGATTGATGACTTAAAGAAACTTTGGGCTGAAGGTGTGATGACCTATGATGCTTCAGCAAGAGAGACATTTCGTTTGCACGCTATGTTGTTTTGCACTATTAATGATTTTCCAGCATATGGGAATTTGTCTGGATATAGTGTCAAAGGAGCTAAAGCGTGTCCTATATGTGAAGAAAACACTGATTCAATAAGACTAAAACATGGCGGCAAGACTGTATATCTTGGTCATCGAAGGTTTCTTTCAAAATTCCATCCGTATCGTAGGAAGCGCAAAGCATTCAATGGATGGAATGATGAACGGAGTGCACCTAAACCTATACCAGGGGATGTTGTTTATGAAAGAGTAAAAGACATTGTCAATGAATTTGGTAAGAAATCACAATGTAGTATGGCCACACGGAGTGACAATTCTTCATTCAAGAAGAAGTCAATATTTTGGGATCTTCCTTATTGGAGTTCTTTGACAGTCAGGCATTGTATCGATGTAATGCACGTTGAGAAAAATGTCTGTGATAGAATCATTGGTACTCTATTAAATATACCAGGTAAGACTAAAGATGGGATAAAATCTAGACTGGACCTACGTGAAATGGGAATAAGGTCAGAATTAACAGAATTACGTGAAATGGGTAATAAAAGAACATACTTACCTCCCGCTTGTTACACGTTGTCTAGAAAGGAGAAGAAAACTTTTTGTGAATGCTTGGTAAATGTTAAGGTGCCACATGGTTACTCATCCACGTGAAGCTAAAATGTCATATTACGGTGTCATTGAGGACATTTGGGAGTTTGATTACATAGATTTCAAAATTCCGCTGTTTAAATGTAATTGGGTTGATAACACCAAAGGAGTTATAGTGGATGAATTGGGTTTCACTTTGGTGAACTTTGAAAAGATTGGCGAGAAGGGTGAACCATTCATATTGGCATCACAGGCGAAACAAATATTCTATATCGATGATCCTGCAAATGATAAATGGTCGGTTGTTCTTCATGGTAAAAGACAGTTCATTGAAGATCCTATAGATGAAGAAGAGTACTATGATAAGTATGATGACTCCAGTCCATTCTCAGTTGGGTTGCCAACTCCACAAAATATTGAAGCTAATGATGACTTATATGTGTGCGGAGATCACAATGAAGGATTGTTAATTGATAAAAGATCACAATTTTAGAGACATGTATGTTTATACAAATGCTAAATGTTTGCCTTTTTCTAGTTAATACAAATGCTAAATGTTTGCCTTTTTAATGACATTTTCAGATGGCTGACCATGATGAGCATGATGTCCATGATGAGCATGAAGTCCATGATGAGCATGGCGAGGATACTAATGTAAGTTCTAAAAACATATCCTGTATTTCTATAAAATTCATTATCTTCTAGTTATGTCATATATCCTATATTTCTATATTGGGCTAAGTTAGTGTGTTTTATTTTTGTCAAATTTTAGGTTGATGCACCTGTACCCACTGAAGAACTGGAGCAACTTGATGCGCAACACCAGACACTTAACAAGAAAAGGGGCATCACTCTGTTGAAGAAGTTATTAGCGCTAAGTGTTAGTGGATCTAAATTGGTGGTGGAGTTTGATAATGGAGGAAATCCAATTGGAGTGAACCACAATAATTTTGTGAACTATCTTGGGTGTACCACTCGGAGCCATTGTGGTGTTAAGTATGACAATTGGCATAAAGTTCCTCAAGCAAAAAAAGACTCGATATGGAAGGATTTATGCGTGAGTTATTATTATTTGCAATTCTATTTTGTAGATTACAAATTCTATTATTTGCAATTCTATTTTGGATACTAGTTAATAACATTTCTATTTTACAGAATCTGTTTGCATTGGATGAGAAGTTGCATTGTAAAAATGTGATGCAACGCGCTGGAAAGATGCTTAGGAATTATAGGACAAATCTGAACAGAGAATACATAAAAGAGGGTGATAAGAAGAAGAAGTCAGCCCTTGAACAATGGAACTTCTTGGACAAAGAAGATTGGGACAATTTTGTTGCTTCAAGAAAATCTGAAGAATTCAAGGTATTAGGCGTCACTCCTAATTTAATTAATATACATTGTATTCACCTATTCAAGATTAGCATTTAGTGCTACTAACCAAATCATTAATGTGCATACTAACTAGGCCCTCAGTAACGCACAAAAAGCAAGGCGTGCACTGAATGTGCATGACCACACTATGGGTCCAAAAGGCTATGCAAGCGTTCGCCAAAGACTACAGGCGGAGTCTGCGGCTACTCAGGAGTCTGCTCCTACTCAGGAGTCTGCCACACCCATTCCTCGCCATGATATCTGGATAGCTGGCAGGCAAAACAAGAAGGGTGAAATAAAGAAGCCTGTAACTGCTGAGGCGGCTGCAAAAATGGTAAAATACAACTCTTAGAGAAATCGTTTATATATTGATTATTTGTGGTGTTAACTTACCAATTTCTATTTATGGTGATTAGCGGGAGCTGCACGAGCAGAGGAAACAAGGCACGTTCATCCCTCAGGGCACAAGGGATGAATTGACAGTTGCTCTGGGTAACCCAGAGCATCCTGGACGTGTTAGAGGTGCCGGCGCTGGTGTTGGCATCAAAGCATTCTTTGGGCCATCCCAGCGCAAACCCAGAACGGGACTTTCTCAAGAAGAGGTAACCTATTCTTTTTTTAGAATGTTACTGCAAAAGGAAATTCATTAATAAGAAGCTAATGTTTCTTTTATCCATGTATAGGAGAATAAAAGAGTTGAGGATTTAATTGCTAAAAAGATGAACGATGTAGTTGCTGAGAAGGTCAAGTAAGAATTGCTGCGGTGGCAGGCATCTCAGGCTTCCAATACGCCTATGGCGACCCACTCTTCTCCTGATGCACAGACTGCAAGTAATCCTGGAGACCCATCGCCTAGCACGTCTGTTGTAAGTATTGTTTATGGCATTCTAGTTAGTCTTTTCAAGTTGTTATGTTTTCAAGATGATATGTATATATGTATAATATTCTTTACATAAATTTGTAGGCATTGAAGCCATGCCGCTTAAGAATGCAAGACTACGTTGTTGCAGAGGCGCAAGTTTACCCGTCCCTTCCTGGGGAAAGGTTTCACGGGACTCCAATGCCACAGGGCTATGTTCGTGTGGGCCCATTACGTGTGTTACCCGATTGGAGGGAAGTTGCGTTGCCATATGCCCACCCAGATATTGATACACTTGGTGAGGCAGAAGGCGGGGTGATATTGTGGCCCAAAGCAGATGTCGTCTACACGACTGAAATTGTAAGATAAATTTACATTGATTTAGACTGTTAATGTGTATATATGATGTCAACTGATCTGAAATTATATGTACAGGTTAAAAAGAAGACACCAGGAGCACCTAGGCCTCCACTTCCATTTCCCACATTACCCGATTGGGTTCCAACTGACCTAACATACCCGTTAGGTCCTGCTTGTAGGGGAATGGCATGTTGGCTATGGGCACATAATGTACATTGCCCTATAATTATTTCTTTAGATGCAGATTATGCAGGTCAATCATACGATAGCTCTTTATTTATACAAGATATTATTGAGTTGTTTATGTATGATTGGCTGAATACATCAATGATAGAGACATGGATAAGGTGAGATCTTGTTTATACATCCATATACCTTGTGTAAGCTCCGGTGATCTGGTTTCTTATATATTAATGCATACGCCTATATGTTTTGCAGCTACCTAGTCGAAGATCATTGCAAACAATTTGCATTTGATCATGTGGGATTTTTGATTCCATCATTGATTAGTTTGGTAGCTAAACCCTGATAATGTTCAACAATACTGTATAGATGCTTTTACAATTTTTGGTCAGCAAAAGAAGATGATAATAATAGCTCCATTCAATGTCAAGTATGTTTACTTTATTTATAATTTGGACTTAAGAAAATTCCATTTTTATTTTGCATTTTGAGTTATTAATTGTTAACTTCTTACTTCTAGCGGTAGACATTGGGAGTTACTAGTTATTGCCCCCGGGACATTCACTGTTTATTATCTAGATCCTGCGGGGAGTACATTGAACACTAAAATTGGACACGTAATGAGAATGCCATTATTCTGGTGAGAAATATTTCATTTTTATATCCGTTAACATCTTTTATTACATTACTATTTACTTATGCAATTTATTGTGTTATATTAACATGTAGGGGTTTAGATGCATTCAAAAAGGCTGGAGGAACGGTCCCAAGGAAAAAGAACCAGCCAATAAATTGGCAGAACGTACAAGTAAGTTCCCGACTCGAATATATATATTATTGATGTGAATTGTGCTTAGTTGTATTATTTTGTATGTTTCAATTTATAGTGTGCTACACAAGACAATGGCTGGGCATGCGCATACTATGTGATGCGATTTATGCAGATGATTATCAAATATGCCGCATTGGACATCGATACCATACATGAGGTATTATATATAGTCTCATTAGTTAGTATGCAATATATCAATCTTATATTATTTTTATATTATTACTTATATATATACATCATTCTCTTTGCAGGTGTTTAAAA
Organism: Alisma plantago-aquatica; assembly: GCA_963693085.1. NCBI lineage: Eukaryota > Viridiplantae > Streptophyta > Magnoliopsida > Alismatales > Alismataceae > Alisma > Alisma plantago-aquatica. The sequence goes on along the minus strand of OY856412.1, from coordinate 231,055,209 downwards.
CTGACAACACTACAGGTAAACGTTTAAAAAATATACATGCTCCATATACGATGGAAGCATTAAATGAAGTAAGAGAAGAATGGGCAAAAGCCATACAAGCAGTGGCAACTGTAAGATATAATTGGGATGTTGATAGCGATAATGAATGATACTATGTAAATGAATATTTCTGAATGTTAATACATGTATTTGAATGTTTCTATATGTGTGAATGTGAGAATTGAATTGATGTCTGAATGTATGTACTTGTGTAGAATTTTGCTTGTGACTTTTGCAGGTTTGCGGCCTATTTGTAGGCTGATATCAATGGATGTCGTAAACCTGCAGTTCAGAAAACTGAACTGCAGGTTCTCATCCTGCTGACCAGCCACAGCAGGCCTGCAAACTGATATGAAAAAAAAAAAAAAAAAATAGGCGTCGGTTATTTATCGAAAACCGTCAGCAAAGACATACAGCGTCGGTTATTTGATAAAACCTCCGCCTAATAGTACAAACAACCCAACCGTGCAGGATAGCACGGCCGTGGTGTAAATGGCGTCGGTTATTCATATAAAACCGACGCCTATAGTACTAACACAGCCGTGCAAGGAAGCACGGCCGTGTCGTCTTGAAGTATAGGCGTCGGTTGTTTAGTAAATAACCGCCGCCAAAAGTGTTCGCGCCACAGAAAATGGCGTCATCTAGGGCACTTTATGTGTCGGTTATTTACTAAACCACTGACGCCAATAGGACAAATAGGCGTCGGTTAAAAAACCGACGCCAAAGTGGTCAACCTTTAGCAGCGCCCACATAGGCGTCGGTCCGAAACCGACGCCAAATGGGGTTAAACGACCGACGCCAAAGGCCACTTCTGTAGTAGTGAATGGGTCAAGGCCATTATTGGGTCCATGTAAGATAACAAGGTAGGCCCTCGGTAGCACCACCTGATGGGGTAATACCTAAAGGGTGCAATAGGGTCTTGTGGCAAAGATCTAAATGGATAACATGAAAGGACATGTTGGTTGAATAAGGTAATCAAATCAGTTGAAGTTTTTGAACATGATAGAAATTCCTCTACCAATTATCAATCTTGTTGTTGTAGTAAAAGTGGACTATTAGGTTTAGTGTATGAAGATAGAAATCAGATTCCTTAAAGAGAATATATACGAGGATGTGTAACTAACACAACCTATAGGGTTTTATAACTTCAAGAATGCAAATAAAGTCAATAAACTACTAAATTCAATCTGGGAAAGCATAAAAGAGTAAGGATCTTTTAATTTGACAAGATACTCAAAGATTTTGACTTGATTCAAGACAAAAGATGAATTTGTAATGTTTCAAAATATAAGTTTGAGCACATATTATAGCAAGTTATTGAAACAATTCAACTCAGAAAGGATTCAATGAGAGAGAATCTCAATTAGTCTCTCATGAACCACTATGTTCCACTTCTGGTGAAGAATGGAAATGACACGATCTATAATGGTTTCTCTACTCTGAATATAACAAGTTTTATACATGTTGAATTCAATAATGGTTTCTTCTGCTCTCTTTCATGAATATTTAAAGTGATAATAATATAGTTGGCAGAGGATTATATCTCTCGTGGAGATATGGATCTCACCTCATGGGTTTCCACACTATTTTGGTGGACATGCATATGAAAGTAGAGATTGTATAGTAGCAAGCGGGAAATTGAGATGAATGGATTTGAGATGGACATGCGCATGAAAGTAGGTATGTTCTCCTTGTGTTATTTCTTTCTTAAAACACAACATTCCAGTGGATCTTATACCAATTGAGATGCATGGATTTGATGTAATCCTTGGGATGGACACCCTGGAAAAATATAAGGCCGTCTTGGATTGTGGTTCCTAGAAAGATATGTTCACATATTGTGATGATATGTGGATCTTTCAAGGAGATAGGCAGATCCTTCCAACATGTCTAGTATTAGTGATGTTAGCCGAGAGAATGTTGTGACATGGTTGTGAGATATTCTTAGCACATGTGGTGGATACCAAGGTAGAAAGTCCTAGAATTCCATAATAGCTAGTTTTTAGGGAATATGAGGATGTGTTTCTTGAGGAATTTTTATGATGTTCCTCTACCTTGAGAGATTGATATCAAGATCAATATAGTTCACAATACACAACCAATAGCTCAAACACCTTATACAATGGCTCCAGATAAAATGGCAAAATTAAATAAATAGTCACAAGCGTTACTTGATAAAGGTTTTATTCAGCAAAGTACATCATCGTGGGGTGCTCTTGTACTTTTTGTATAGATGAAGGATGGGTCTATGAGGTTATGTATAGACTATAGACAATTGAACAAGGTGACAATAAAGAACAAGCATCCTCTGCCAAGGCTAGATGATTTGTTTGATTAGTTGTGTGGTGCAATAGTATTCTCTAAGATAGATCTAAGGTCAGGATATCATCAGTTATGTATTAACACGGATGGCATACCCAAATCAGCCTTTAGGACAAGGTATGGTCATTATGAGTTCATAGTCATGTCATTTGGACCAAATAATGCACCAACAAAATTCATGGATTTGATGAATAGTGTGTTCAGATCATTCCTTGATTAGTTTGTAGTGGTTTTTAAAGATGACATTCTAATAAACAATTGAGATAGTCAACAACTTGAACCACACCTTTGTAAAGCATTAACTTTGTTAAGACAACACAATCTATATTCTATGTTTTGCAAGTGTGACTTTTTGTTGTAAAAATTGTCTTTTCTAGGGCATATCATATCTTCCAAAGATATTTGATCACGATCCTAAAAAGGTGGAGTCTGTTCTAGAATGGGAACAACCCAAGACACCAACATCGATTTGAAGTTTCCTAGGTTTTGAAGGTTACTACATGAGATTTATCAAAGACTTCAGTTTTGTAGCATTACCCCCAACTAGGTTAACTAGGAACGTTGTTCCTTTCGTCTAGAATGACAAGTGTCAATGCTCTATCCATTTGTTGAAGGAAAGGTTGACCAGTGCAACAATGTTAGTTTCACCTGAGCAAGGGAAAGGGTACATTGTGTTTTGTGATGCCTCAAAGAATGGTCTAGGATGTGTGTCGATGAAGGATAAACAAGTGATTTCTTTTGCCTCCCGACAACTTAAGAAACATGAGGATAATTATCCAACAGACAATCTGGAGTTGGCTTTAGTGATTCCTGCCTAATAAATTTGGAGACATTACCAATATGGGGACAAGTGTCAGATTTTCACAGATCATAAGAATCTAATATACATCTTTTCACAACAAGAGTTGAACATGAGACAGTCCCATTGGAAGGAACTAATCAAAGACTATGATTGCACGATTGATTATCATATAGGAAAGGCTAATGTGGTGGTAGATATGCTAAGAAGAAAGTCTTCATCTTCATTCACGGATAAAGAACAGTTGAATTCTTTGGTGTGTTAAAAGCAGGAGATGCAAGTCTCCTTACGATTGATGAATGTACAGCTAGAAGTATCTTTGCTAGTTGGATTGTTGGCACATATGTAACTGAAACCCATAGAAAGACAACAGATCAAAGAAGCACAACCATCCGATACTATAATACATCAGATCAGATCAGAATATGGCAGTTAGAAGCGTGATGGCTTACGTGAGTCAGAAGACAAGATAGTTTGTTACCATGGTAGAAATTTGGTACATGATGTAATGAACTAAGGAAATTTTTCATGGAAGAAGCTCACTCACCTATGTATTCTATGCATCCAAGAAGTACCAAGATATATCACAATCTCAAAGATATGTATTGGTGGCCTGGTTTGAAGAAAGATGTAGCTGAGTTCATTATGTGATGTTTGATATGTCAGTAAGTTAAAGTAGAGCACTAGAAGCTTGTAGGTACATTACAACCATTACCTATTCCACAATGGAAGTGGGAGCATGTGACAATGGATTTTGTAGTTCATTTGCCTAGAACAGCCAAAGGTCATGATTACATTTGGGTGATAGTTGACAGATTGGCAAAGTCAACACATTTTTTTCTATTAAGACAACATACATTACTGATTCACTTGCATAGATTTATGTAGATGAGGTAGTGAAGTTGCACGGAGTCCCTAAAATAATTGCGTCTGACAGAGGTCCTTAGTTTACAAGTCACTTTTAGAAACAATTACACACAGCTTTGGGCACGTAGTTAAAGTTTAGAACTACTTTCCACCCACAAATAGATTGACAATATCAAAGGATTATACAAACCTTGGAGGACTTGCTTAGGGCACATGTTCTTTAGTTTGTTGGTAGTTGGGATGTACATCTGATTTAGACAGATTTTGCCTATAATAACAATTATAAAAAAACATTGATACGGCACCATATGAAGCGTTGTATGGTAGACGGTGTAGACTCTGCTATGTGGGTATGATATCTAAGAATACCAACTTCTTGGTCCTAAACTTATGCAACAAATAGATGAAAATATTGAAGTGATACAACAACAGTTAAAGGCAGCACATGATAGACAAAAGTCATATGTTGATAATTATCGTAGACCTTTAGAATTCTGAGTAGGATACAAAGAGTATCTCAAGCTTTTTACTTGAAGTGATACAACAATAGTTATGGTGGTTTCATCTCAGAGCGAAGATATAAGAAACATGCAATATACCAACTAATAGGAAAAGTGTTTCTAACCTATTGGATTAGCACTTGCGTAGAAGAAACATGGCGGACATGTTTAGACCACTAAGAATGATATTGGTGGGTCAGTGGATCTAAATTCAAGTGGGATTCTATTGTTAAGGTATGCCCAAAGTTCCAATCATATGATGCTTGGCATGGCATATACTATAAAGAATTTTATTAAAACTCATAAAGGCAAGCTCCCAATTCATTTTGTTTCATTAACTTAAGAGTAAATGAGCAAACATTATGAATGTCTAAAGATTGACAATACTCAATGATGTATGTCTTCAAGCATGTGACTTAGGGAATGAGATCATACAAATGTTAAGAGTATATGCATTCCTATTATGTCCCTAGTCAGTTATTACTATAGAAGGTGGATAGAAACTAGTAACACATAAGACTGGAGTGTGGGTTGGTTGATGATAGAATCTCATTAATCATGATATGGCAATATCAAACCAAGCACACAATTGCATGTTAGAGAACAATGTATTGGGTAGACCCACCTTGAGACTGACACATGGAAACCATCGTTGGTGGTTATAGTCATCTCTCATTGTGAAGGTGGGTATTGTGATTCTTAGACCTGAAATCACTGCACTCATCACATGTCATTAGGCATACTTCAACATCATCAAATGTAATCCTAAAATATAGGTTTCCATGAAGGTAATGATTGGGTAACTTTGACACATGGGGATTGATCGTAAGTGATAGAGATGGGATTTGTCCCTCTTACTAGAGTTTGATATCATGTCTACTTGATAAGAAAGACTGAGAAACGCATGCACATGCACATGTGAATCAATATAAGATATTGTGGTCACATTATCTCAGATAGTCTGCTCTTTTTTCAAGGAACATGAGTTGAATATTGAGAGGATTACAATTCCATGCCTTGAGTTCACTCTAGATATTATAGACAAACGAATTGTGCAATGACTACAACACCTTACACAAATTGTAGGTTGAAGTTGTTCTCTAACTTTCCATTCATTTGGGAAGCAACTGATGTGTGACTAGGCATCGATCCTTGTTTGTGATGTGATAAGTTATTTATGGACATTCACTACCAACGTGATATGGTGCCTATAGAGTCACACACATAGAACCTCATCTAGAAGAGGATCTTTATCTTGAATGATGATTGGATTGATTACGTAATTGTTTAGGTACTCAATTCATGCAACAGATCAGCTGATTGCATTGCCAAATGATTGAATCATAGGGCAAGATGGTTGTTTGGAGATCCAGACAATCATTTCAAGGGTTGAGGTGGACGTTTGAAGAGTTGGGATTATTGAAACTAAATTGGATAGAGTTCTACGCGAATAAGGCACCAACCGATCGACTCTCTAGGTGAACCGCTCGAATCGGTTGGGCTGAAAGAAGGTTCTAGTAACTTTTCAGATTCATGAGAAAATTCAATCATTATTATTGTACAATTCTTGTGATGCAAGGAATTAATATTTAACATTAATTGGAAATGAATTGTCGATTTTTTTCTACAATTGGGAAACATCAAAATGATCTTCTTGTAGTGCTAGATGACTGATGCGATGATTTTGAGTCGCATTTATAGACCTGTTTGATATGTGTTTTGTGCTTTTATTAGTCATTTTTATGGTTAATATTGCATAATTCACCCATTTTGGTCTTTGCCATCATTTTATGTCAAATCCCCTTAGTTTCATCATTTTGAACATTCATTATCACATTATTATTATTTGTGTGGATTTATTTGATCTTGTCTTTGAATTTCAGGAAAAACAAGTATTTGCTTCCGTCGATACCATCCACAGAAGTCGATACCATCGACAAGGCCACAGGTTGCCAGCCGAAAGGATCAACAAAGAGTCGATACCATCGATGCTCAAGTCGATGGTATCGAGAGACAATCAGGTTGATGACGAGGAAGCTGTCGATAGTATCGACACCAAGTCGATACCATCGACGCATGGAGGCTACAGCGACACAAAATGACAAAACCGTCGCTACAGGGTAGTCGATACCATCGACTGAAGTCGATGGTATTGAGATGGCTTCAGGCACTCGGACGAAAAGAAAGAAGGGTTGTCGCTACTATACTGGGTTGATACCATCGACCCGCGTCGATGGTATCGACACCGTCAGATATGCGTTGGATTCAGATTGATCTCAATCGTACGGCTGGAGTTAATTAACGACCTAATTAGGGACTTATACCTAATGACGGCCACCCAGACAGGGGAGCATCTCATTTTTCCATTGCATAAGTGCCGAGGAGCGAGAGAAAGGAGAACGGAGGCCAGAAGTTCATACCTGTCGATCCGGACGCTGCCGAAGACGGATTTCACCACCGAGAGGCGGGAAAGCACGTGTTCTACGCAAAGGATCAATCTGTTCTTCTCCGTTCAGGGGTTTTCCCATTCAATTCACGTTTTTCATATGATTTCCCCTATTTCTACCATGTACTTGTGTGAGATAAACATGCGGGGCTAATCCCCTCCATCTTTAGGACCGGGAGTAGCCCGGGAATTCATTTTATGACAGTTTTATATTAATAATTCATATTTCTCTCTTAAATCCGTGGTATAGTTTCGTTTTCTCCATATATTGTTATGCTTGATCACCATAATAATAACCTAATGCCCTTAATCACTTTGACCAGAAGGATTAACGGTTGAAAAGAGACGAAACCTACATTAATCGATAAATCCCTTGACAAAGTTGGTGTAAAATTAATGGTGGAAACTGAGATATCGTTCGTATTGCACTTAGTTTAGGGAATAGGTTACTACGACGGTGGAACCGACCTAAACCTAAGTAGTGAATTGCACCACGACAGTGGGCAATTCTGTTTTCAGGCCACTACCCGGATAGAGAGAGAAGATTGAGGCATTATATAAAATCTAATACAATGAATACCCGCGGTGAAACCGCAATCCTAAAGATACCTTTTTGAATTGATTAAATTAACCTTTAATCGATTGTTTGTTTTGTTTTATTTTTATTTTTATTTTCTTTTAATTTTGACAACAAACTCCAATTTGTTATTCGGCTTAGCTGATCGCAAATAGTTAGTAGGAGTCTCCAATAATTCAGTATCCCTGTGTTCGACTCGGGGCTCATAAAGGCCTGTACTACTCGACGCGTATACTTGCGTTTTTAGCGCGTAGTAAAATACACGTCAAGTTTTTGGCACCGTTTCCGGGGATACGGCGAATTGTTGTCACTTCGAGTGCTACGAGCGGCCACTCTAGGCCACATTTGTTTTTATTTTTGAAACAACTTCAATTATTTCTAATTTTTTCAATAATTATTATACTCGTCAAGCACTGTATTGCACTATTTTTTCCTATTTCAGGTACGTTGCATGGTACAGACGCGTAGTACTGACTATGCGGAACGCGCACCTGAGGTTCTGTTTCAGGGACCTGAAGACGAGGATTATCAAGAGCAAGAGCAACAGGAAGATTCCGAATCCGAATCCGAACACGAAGAGATGGCTGAAGAACCAACGATGTGGGCGAAGATCAAAGCTTCTTCCGCATCTGCCTCTAAAGGGCCGATAAAGAAGCAAGCAATCAATATACCAACGTATAAGATTGATCCAGCTCTAATTAATTTGGTTAAGTCCAATGCTTTTCACGGGTTAAAAAATGAGGATCTCGTTGCGCACCTGAGTCAATTCGTGGAGAACTGCGATATGGTGAAAATTGACCGATTTCCGCAGACTACACTTTATTTGAAGCTCTTCCCGAGCTCGCTAGTTGGAATTGCACGAGAATGGCTACACAACCTAGATGACGAATTTGTGGAGTCTTGGGATCATATGGTGGAGGTCTTCTTTGAGAGGTTCTTCCCTCCTGAGAAGACTAACGACATGATCAGAAAAATTCACAATTTCACTCAACATGCTGGTGAAACATATTATGAGACTTGGGAGTGATTTCAGGTTATGCTGAGGAGGTGCCCACATCATGGGTTGGATAAGGAAACACAAGTGAAAATCTTCTATTTTGCTCTCTCCGAGCACGATAGAAGTAACCTTGATTCAGCTGGATCCGGATTCTTTCTGAATAATACAGATACCAGATGTTGGGAAATATTAAAGAACATGGCTAGGAAACAGTCATGGGGTGACAGAGGTGTTGTGGAGCAGGTCAGAGCTGTTGGCGAATCCAGAGTAGTTAAGGAGCTGAATGATAAGTTAGATCTTCTAGCCAAGAAGCTGCTATCTAAGGAATATGCATCTTAGGATGAGGAAGCCCAAGTGAAATTCATGCAACAACAGGGTTACAGAAACAATGACTACGCATGGAGGAAGGATAAAAAGTTCTCATGGAAGGATCCCAATAACTTTCTGCAGGATCCAGATGCCAAGCCACATCCTAGAGTTGAGGATAAGAACACTGAACTACTGAGTCAAATGGTACAGCAGAACCAGGAAATGATGGCCATGTTTGGTAAGCAATTGTAATCTCAAGGTGATATTCTAACCAAGTTTGGACAGACGCTGCAAAGCCATGGAGCACAAATGCGGGCATTAGAAACCACTGTGGCACAGATTTCTAGTGAAGTGGCGGCCATCAAGCACACCAATCAACAGAAACCGGCCGAGAATGCAACCGTGGCCCAAGCACACCATCAGGTCAAGTATATGGCTGTGGTAAGCAATGAGGAGGAATCTCAAGTGCAAGAAGCTAAAGAAGAAAGAAAAATGACTTTTAATACGCATGCGACACCTGTGATACCATATCCACGCACTTTCTATGGATTGCCGGGCAGAAACCCTTTCTTCAGAAAAACACAAAGAGTTAAGAATATTGCATCTCCATCTAGGCAAGAAGAACAATTGAAGGTTGTTTGTGCACGTGTGGAAACATCTAATGCGAGAGTGGAACCACAACAAGCCATTACTGTTGATGATGTCTCGCCAAAGCCCACGTCAGAGAAAGTGGTTGAAGCAAGCTTAGGGGAGTTGACCGCGAAAAGCTCATATGTGCGACCTGACAGGGGTGTTGATGTAGCAGATGTTTCAAATCTGGTTAATCCGAAGTCAAAGAAAGAGCATCGTCATTTTAGGAAATTCTTGGAAATATTCCAGAAACTCCACATCAATATCCCATTAGTGGAGATGATTGAGAAGGTGCCCGCCTATGGGAAGTTCATCAAGGAAATCATCAAAAAGAAGAGGCGAATAAAAGACGATGATATTTGTCGGATGAATGAGACGGTGAGCTCTATGATTCACGGGAGTTCACCAAAGAAGAGAAAAGATCCAGGAGGTTTCTACATTCCGTGCTCAATAGGTGGTCGACATTTTCCTAAAGCGCAATGTGACTCTGGCGCTAGCATAAATCTCATGCCTCTGGCGACATTTCAAAAGCTTTGGTTAAAAGAGATAAAGAAGTCGGCCGGAACAATTGAATTGGCGGATGGGTCCATCGTGAGACCCTATGGAGTATGCGAATATGTTCTCGTCAAAGTGGATAGATTCATATTTCGGGTGGACTTTGTTGTCATGGATATGCCGCTGCTCCAAAGCTGTGAAATTCTTCTAGGAAGACCTTTTCAAGCAACGACGGACGTCGTGACTGCCTTAGGGAGAGGTACTTTGTCATTGGGAATTGGAGGAGATCGAGTTGAATTCAAATTACCACATGATTCTCTAAGCGCAACTCCCAAAGTGAAAAGATGATGAGCTTCATACTGTCTAGCCTAAGACGTTAAATAAGGGTGCTTGTTGGGAGGCAACCCAACCATCGGTACACTAGGATAGTTTACTTACAATCATAGGTTGTTTTAATTTCGTTCAAATTTTAGTGTAAAGAAGATACCTTGATCCGTTTGTTCATTGTGCAGGCTGAGGCAGAGTCGATACCATCGTCACACAGGTCGATGGTATTGACAAGGGTTCAGGTTGACGACTGCAGATTTTGTTCTGAGTCAATACCATCAATGGCCAAGTCGATGGTATCGACACACCTAAAGGCAGGTCGCCCAACAACAGTCGATAGTATCGACACAGGCGTCGATAACATCGAAATATCTGGAGAAGTTCAGATTGATTTGTCTCAATCAACTGGATACCATCGACAGCCTCGTCGATGGTATCGACATAGTTACAGGTTGAAGTGCAAAGTGGCAGTGTCCCAATGAAGCCAAGTCGATACCATCGACTCCTGTCGATGGTATCGACCATCCATGTCACCGATCCGCGCAAAGAAATTGACAGCGATCACGGCATCCACATCATCGATCTGGGTGTAGAGTCAATACTATCGACCTATGTCGATGGTATCGACACGTCAGCAATCCAGGTTTCAAGATCAAGCAATCGTCAGCCGTCGATACTCGCGAGGGGGTCGAATAGCATCGAGACATGTCGATACCATCGACCCGTGTCGATGGTATCGATGAGTCAACAGTGGCGCCGGCCAAGTCTATATAAGGAGAGTCATTACGTCATTTGACGTAACACCTTCAGAGTGTTCTTCCTCCTTTGTGCTGAGCACTCCCCCGAGCCATCCAAGAGCGAAGATCTTCACCGAGCGGAGAGTCAATTCTCCATCTTCCCCGAGCTCTTCTTCTAATCCCGTTTTTCTCGCAACAATGGTGCACGTCGCCAGAGCATCATCCTCTCGTGTGAATCCTATGGATATCATGGAGTTCGTGCCACCTCCTCCTGCGTCAGTATCACGCCCACGCATGGTTCACCCATCCACGGAGGTAAAGAAGTTCTATGAAGAGATCTTGAAGAAGAAGATCGAGCCTACCCGATATGTGGACTGGGAGATGATTCGCGAGCTTGGATTCGAGGCCAACTTGGCCTATGTTCTAAAAGGGCAAGCACACCACACCGGCAGAATGGAAGACGAGTTGGAGTATCATGCGGATGGTCAGCCATTCTTCGTCGAATGGCCCACTTACAAAGAGTTTTTGGCGGAATTCATGGCGTCCCTTGACGTCTGCGTCATGCCCAACGACGTCGTTGCTTCTGATCGTGAGTGGATCAAGGGTCGGGTGTCTTTCCAGCTGCTCAACATCGACTACAACATCACGCTTGAGCAGTTCAATGACATCTTCAACTGGAACCACTCTCACCACGATCACCGGCGCCCGGATTCCCGCACAGACTATGACAAAATCTTCTCCGAGCTAGTGACAGTGCCGGCGGGTAAGACAGTGAGCTACCACAATGTTGCGATAGCGGATTTTGAGCATCCATTCGTCCAGGTCCTACACCGGATGTTGAGTTTCACATTCTTTGCTCGTAGCGATCTGGCATTGAGCAAATTTCAGGAGACCAACCTTTTCTTTCTCTACATGCTCCCGAAGCGACAAGAATGCAACTGGGGTGCGTTCTTCCTGCAGCGCGTTCTGGCGGTAAAGAGGAGTACGGGGAAGGCCCTGATTCGTTTCGGCGGGCTCATCACCAAGCTGGCGCACTACCTCGGGCTCAACTTCTCCACCATGACTCCACTTTCCACGAGGAGTAAAGGTGAACGTGCAACATCTGCACCGTTCTAACCTTATTCTTCTGCGGGATGGGTTGGCGTACGTGCACTACCATGTCAACCACGCTTACCAGGAATGCACGCTTCCGGATCCCATCTTCAACATCGAGGGTGCACAACACTTCAGATGGCCGATCATAGCCATCGACTCCGATGATGACGAAGGCGGCAATGACGGCGGCGACGACGGACAGGACGACGAGGTTGAGGAGGAAGAAGAGGTGTTTACACCTCTTCGCGCACGAGTAGAACCCCGAAAGCATCCTCGGATGCATCCATGTGCATCATCATCTTCACAGCCTACGCCGCCACCACCGCAGTCCTCACAGCAGAGAGAGGATGCTTATTCTATGCAGGGCATGTACGACATGCTCCAAGACATTCAGTAGACGCAGCACGGCCACACCACTGCATATGCCGGAATTCAAGATACTATCAACCGGCTTTTTGTCAACCAGCAGGCGATCTTCGAGAATGAGAGCCTTCTTTTCGCCAATCAAGAAAGCATCCATGATCGGCTGCATAGGATGAAGCAGCAGCAGCAGCAGCCATTCTACGACCACTACTGGAGTCAGGGCTATTTTGGTGGGTATCCATAGCCTCCACCAATGCCCCAGTATGAGCCGAACTTCCAAGGGCAGTTCCCGTCTTGGGACTCCACTTCTTCGCAGCTGCCTCCACCTACACAAGAGTGATCGGGTATCTCTGTTCCAATCTTTAAGTTTATTTTTGACTATGAGGTCATAGTCGAATTCAAGCTTAGGGGGGTAGTTGGAACAACTCTATCTTTTATTGTTTTTAGGTTTTAGCATTGTTTTTGTTTCTTGCATCTTTAGTTTTTGTAGGATCCACGGGCTATCTAGTGTAATTGTGGATGTCATAAAAGTGTGTCATCTTGTTGTATGTTCATGGGAATTTTAAGGGAAATTTAAAATTTTTTGTGTTTTTGGATAGCTTGCTTTGGTTGACCTTGGGGCACACATCCTACGAAAATGATTGATTATGTCAACTTTAAAACCACATTTCACACCTGTACTCCTAATGATTCATGAAAGTGGACAGTAATGGTTGTTTGAGCCTAGCCTAACCAAATGGTATTGAGACTTTAATTGGATGTAAGAGAGAGAACCCTCTAAACTACTACACAGGTCAGTAAGGAGGGACACATAATATCTTTCTAAGGTTCAGTCATCTAATCTTGTGATTTTTCCACTTCATTTTTCCATAATCCACCTAAGAATTGGAAGTAAAGTGCAGTTTTAATTCCTTTTATGTGCATAGCATTTAGATAGGACTTGCATTGGTATTTTCCATATGTTTGTAATAAAAAGAAGAAAAAAATATAGTGATGCATGCACATTACCTTTAGATGAATGGCATGTAGTTGCATTCATGATTTTCATGCATAAAGTACATCATGTATCTCAATTTTTCCCTAATGGTGAATTAAACTGTTCCATACCTTCTAAATATTGCAAAAATTTATGAGTATGAAGAAAATAGCCCCATAAAATTATCTTTAAGCAATTATAAATATGTGGGCTGAGGAAAAAAAATCTGAAAATCTGCAATATAAAAAAAAGAGAAAAGAAAAAGAATTTAGAAGAAAGTGAAATAAGAAGGAGAAAGGAACATGATATTACTCGCATTTCAGGATAATTGAGTACATGATGTAGTTTGACTAGATATCCATCTCATTTTGAGGTGGAAGGTTAGTGCATGCATCATTCCACCCAATTCTAGGCATTAGGGCATTTCTAATGTGCATTTGCATCATATAGGACATTTTTGTAGTATGCATGTTGAAACTGTACAATACTTCCACTTTCTTCCATGAGCCACCCATTTTCATCCACCTGTTGCTCGGATTGGTAGGCCACCGTGAATTTCTCCTCACTAATGAATATCAGGAGAACTGCTTCCATGTAGATGGTAGTTAGGGCGAGCAACGTAGTATAGGCGATCGCGAGATGCACCGATGCTGAACCGGCGAATTTTATTATGTTAACTGCCTTATGTGATAGTGTTCATAGGTTTGGAGGTCAATTTATTTTATTGATGATTATTCTCGCCTTTAGGGTAAATACCGTTTTGTGGTTAGAGAAGGCCGGTTTGAGAATGTTCAGTGGGAGTCCTATGGGATGTTGGGTTCGTGTGTTGTTTTTCAGTTGACATTTGCAATTCTATTCTAAGGATTAGTTGCTCGAGGGCGAGCAATGTTCTAGCTTAGGGGAGTTTGATGCGATGATTTTGAGTCACATTTATAGACCTGTTTGATATGTATTTTGTGCTTTTATTAGTCATTTTTATGGTTAATATTGCATAATTCACCCATTTTGGTCTTTGCCATCATTTTATGTCAAATCCCCTTAGTTTCATCATTTTAAGCATTCATTATCACATTATTATTATTTGTGTGGATTTATTTGATCTTGTCTTTGAATTTCAGGAAAAACAAGTATTTTCTTCCGTCGATACCATCGAAGGAAGTCGATACCATCAACAAGGCCACAGGTTGCCAGCCAAAAGGAACAACAAAGAGTCGATACCATCGACGCTCAAGTCAATGGTATCGAGAGAAAATCAGGTTGCTGGAGAGGAAGATGTCGATAGTATCGACACCAAATCGATACCATCGACACACGGAGGCTACAGCGACACAAAATGACAAAACCGTCGCTATAGGGTAGTCGATACCATCGACCCAATTCGATGGTATCGAGATGGCTTCAGGCACTCGGACGAAAAGAAAGAAGGGTTGTCGCTACTACACTGGGTCGATACCATCAACCCGCTTCGATGGTATCGACACCGTCAGATGTGCGTTGGATTCAGATTGATCTCAATCGGACGGCTGGAGTTAATTAATGACCTAATTAGGGACTTATACCTAATGACGGCTGCCCAGACGGGGGAGCATCTCATTTTGCCATTGCACAAGTGCCGAGGAGTGAGAGAAAGGAGAACGGAGGCCAGAAGTTCATACCTATCGATCTAGACGCTTCCGAAGACGGATTTCACCACCGAGAGGCGGGAAAGCACGTGTTCTACGCAAAGGATCAATCAGTTCTTCTCCGTTCAGGGGTTTTCCCATTCAATTCACGTTTTTCATATGATTTCCCCTATTTCTACCATGTACTTGTGTGAGATGAACATGCGGGGATAATCCCCTACATCTTTAGGACCGAGAGTAGCCCGAGAATTCATTTTATGATAGTTTTATATTAATAATTCATATTTTCTATCTTAAATCTGTGGTATAGTTTTGTTTTCTCCATATATTATTATGCTTGATCACCATAATAATAACCTAATGCCCTTAATCACTTCGACAGAAGGATTAACGGTTGAAAAGAGATGAAACCTGCATTAATTGATAAATCCATTGACAAAGGTGGTATAAAATTAATGGTGGAAACTGAGAGATCATTCGTAATGCACTTAGTTTAGGGAATAGGTTACTACGACGGTGGAACCGACCTAAACCTAAGTAGTGAATTGCACCACGATAGTGGGCAATTCTATTTTCAGGCCACTACCCGGATAGAGAGAGAAGATTGAGGCATTATATAAAATCTAATACAATGAATACCCGCGGTGAAACCGCAATCCTAAAGATACCTTTTTGAATTGATTAAATTAACCTTTAATCAATTGTTTTCTTTGTTTTATTTTTATTTTCATTATCTTTTAATTTTGACAACAAACTCCAATTTGTTATTCGGCTTAGCTGATCGCAAATAGTTAGTAGGAGTCTCCAATAATTCTGAGTATCCCTGTGTTCGACTCGGGCCTCATAAAGGCCTGTACTACTCGACGCGTATACTTGCGTTTTTAGCGCGTAGTAAAATACACGTCAATGACCATCTCAGGTGACATAACTTTTTGGATTTCCAGACATCTGTTTTAGTGTTTTCGATTGCAAAAGTTCAAGATCTTCCAGTCCCTTTCACTCCCACATAGATTCCTAACAGACTACGAACCCTAGCCCTAACATCTCCTATAAATAGAGGGGTAATTAAGGCTTTCTAGAACATAACACAGAAAATTGAGAATCAGTTTCACTAACAATTGTTGTCCTATCTGGTTGTGGTAACCAAGACAGCCCAAGCAATTCCTACCCAACTAGGGAGGGATAGCGAAGTGCGAGAACAATTGAGGATTATTTTTGTGGGAGAGAAAGTTGGTGACTAGTACACCTACGGGAGGGACGACTCCTTCCTACCTATTCTAGTTGAATGATAGGAGTTGTAGTTGGTCTGTGTGGACTACGCTAGAGGCAGGAGTCCCTTAGCTACTGCTAGGAGGGTAATGTCATCTAGCAGTCCATGGTGAGAACACATGAGCCATTTTCAAAGCTATCACATCTGATGTTTGTGTAGAAGACTAGGAGTTGCACAACCATTATCCAAGAGAAACTATAAGCTAGTTGCACTTCAACAAGTTGTTGTTGCTGGACTTGCTCTAAGACCAGGTATAAATCATTAAACAATCCTTCATATTTCATAATGGTTGATGTGATCTTTCTATTATGGGGTTTTGATTCCGCTTCTATAATTTGTACTCATATTTCCCAACACCTTTAGTATTTCTTCTCAAAGAAGGAGTTGAACATGAGGCAGAGGAGATGGATGGAGGCTGATCAAAGTTATGACTTCATGATAGACTACCATCTAGTGAAAGTAAATGTGGTAGTTGATTCATTGAGCAGGAAGTCATCTTTGTCATCATCTATAGACAGGGTACAATAACACTCTATGGTGTGTCATAAGAAGGATATGTTGATATCTATTTTCCAAATGAATGTACATTAGGAAGTATCACTATTGGTAGAGTTGCTAGCACAGTTTCAAGTGATGCCTACCTTGATAATGTAGATCAAAGATATGCAAAAGGATGATATCATAATATAGAATATCATGTTAGAGTTTTGTAGTAGGAATATTGATGGCTTCCATGAGTCAGATGATAGGACAATTTGCTTTCATAACAAGATAATAGTTCCGCATGTTGATGGATTGAGGAAGATGGTACTTGAGGAGGCTCATTCCTCTATGTATCTGATGCACCCCGGTAGTACATATATGTACCACAATTTGAAGGATTTGTATTGGTGGACAAGTCTGAACCATGATGTGGCAGAGTTTGCTTCTAAGTGTTTAGTTTGTCAGCATGTCAAGGAAGAACATCAGAAGCCGGTAGGGACGTTACAACCTTTACGAATACCACAATGGTAATGGAATCATAATAACATGGACTTTGTGGTTGGTCTTCCTAGTACCACCAAAGGTCATGATTCCATATGGGTGATAGTTGACATGTTAACAAAGTCAGCTCACTTACTTCCAATCAAGATGACTTATACATCAGAGAAGTTGGCACATATATATGTTGATGAGATAGTTCAGTTGCATGGTGTTCCAGTTACCATAGTGTCTGACAAAGGTCCATAGTTTACAAATCGATTTTGGAATGTATGCATACAGCTTTGGGGACACAATTGAGAATTAGTAAAACTTTTGACCCATAGATAGATGGTCAGTCAGAGAGGACCATTCATTTGTTAGAAGATCTTTTGAGGGTGTGTGTTCTGTAGTTTATTGGTAGTTGGGATGTTCATATGAGTTTGATAGAGTTCGCCTACAATAACAACTATTAGAGGATCACAAATATGGCACCTTATGAGGCATTGTATGGGAAACATTTTCAGTCATCTCTTAGTTGGTATGATATAAGTGAGTATTCACTTTTGGGTCTTGAGCTAGTGTAGTAGACTACAGTGAATATCAAGGTGATACAACATTATTTCAAGGAAGCCTAGGACAGACATAAGTCGTAGTTGGTAACTATCACATACTTTTGGAGTTCCAAGTTTCAGACTGTGTATATGTTAAGGTTTCCCCTTGGAATGGTGTGTTGAGGTTTGGTAAGAAGGGTAAGTTGGCTCCTAGGTTTATGGTACCATACCCTATCTTAACACATGTTGAAAACGTGGCATACACATTGGAGTTACCGCACAAGTTGCATAGGTTACACAATGTATTTCATGTCTCCATGCTAAAGAAATGCCACCCTAATACAGAGCATACGCTATAGCCAATCGAGTTTGAGTTTGAGGAGGATTTTCTTAAGTTGAGTGTCCTATGTTGATCCTGGATAAGAGAGTGAAGAAGATGAACAAGAAGGATATATAATTATTGAAGGTTTTTTGGCATCATCATGGTGTGTAGTAAACTATGTGGGAGTTACTTCATGAGATGCATAGGAAGTACATGTCTTTGTCTTCTTAGTATTTCAGGGGTCAAATCCATGTTAGGGGTTTATGGTTGTAAGACCCTTGACCTTACTTTATGGTTAAATATGCTTTGTTTTCATAATGGATGCATAAAACCTTAATCAAACCCTAAGATATTCTTTGATATCATGTGGCAAACCTAAGTATCAAGTTTGATCCAGTTTGACACTATTTGAGCAAGTTATGTTTATATGTGCTTGTTTTCGGCTTTTACGCAATTTACCCATATTTAGGGTCTTATTTGTAATTTGTCACATGATTGTTATGTCGCTCATGTTTTGTAATCATGTTTCAGTTACTACCTTGGTTTGCCTTGTTGTACCTTAGTTTTTACGGTGAGGTTTAGCTAGGGTTGAAGTTAGGGTGTCCTCTCTTAGATGGGCTACCTTGAGTCATAGAACTCACTACTTTTTTTGGTTTGGTGGGATCCTATGACAAACTAGAAATTTGAATCCTACCACATCCCATGATTCGAAAGTTGGTGAGGCTAGTACCTTTTTTTGACCAAATAAGGTTAAATACTATAATATATTTACATAATGACTTAATTATGTGCCAACATTGTAAATGAAATCATGAAATATGTTACACATATTTTCTTTAATAAACATGATTATTGCATACAAATGAATAAATTTCTTTGTAGTAGAAATTGGTTGTTACATAGTAATATCGTCATATAATTTCATTAAACTAGGATAAAAAACTAAAGATGTTGATGGTGTAAAGGTGGAATTTTGTTCATAATAAATGTATATATCACATGTTGTAACAAGGTGACATCAATAGGACTTAATTAAGTGTTCATTTAATGTTTTGTTAAATACAAGGGTATTGTGTCAAAATTCCTAATGTTATTCTTGACTCATAAAAACCAATCTCAAAACAAAAATAGAATAGTGAAAACATGTTCCTTGAGTGCCCATTTCCTTCAGAGACAAGTTTCACATTATTTGCATAATAATAACTATTTTAATTCTATTTGGAAAAGAAAATAGGATAAAAGATAAATGTGTTCCATAATTGACTACAAGTAAAAAAAATAGAAAATAAACCTCAAATTCAAAATCCACATACCAAGTTTAGCCTATGTGGAAATTTTCATCTAATTTGGACAATCTTAAATAGTGTAATTCAGGAGAGGGAATTTACTTTTAATCCCAACATATTAAATAACATGTAAAGTAATCCCAAAAGGGAAAATTAATTATTGGATCATGTTCCTCATGTTTAGGTGTGGATTTTCAATGTTTATAGTTTCATGTATATGACTTTGAGATTTTCGTGTATCCAATTATCACAGAATTTGCCGTGAATGTTACAATCATTTATTTGATCTATGGTTCAAATTTCAGAATTTTTTTATATCATTTGAATAATTATAAAATATATATGTGCCAAAAATAATATTTAAGATATTTTATTTAAATTTTGAAACAAATTTATTTTTCAGTAAAAATTAGTAAAAGAGTTTGTACGTTGGTATTGAAGTATGATGTAAAATTCCAGACCAATCAAAGATTGATGATGGTTCAAAAAAATTATACAAGAACTATAGTTGAACTAAATTTAATGGTTCAAACCATTTACATTATTTCAGTAAAACAATAAACTTTCATATCGTTTGATTCCTTTGTCCAAATAAGGTGAAAATTTAAATGGAGACTTTAAATTACAATTGTGATTTTTGATAAATTTTTGATAAATCATGGATTCGTCTTTTTGGAGATACAGATTATAAATAGTGTTTGAAATCATGGTTAATGGAAGATGTGTTTTGAAATACATTTAAAAGTGCATGAGAAAATAAAGTCATGGTGAAGCATTGTGTTATTTTATTGAAGGATTAGTGTGAATTTGGTATACAAGTATTTATTTAGAAAAATTAGAATAATGTTTTGATGGTTTGGTGAATCTTAATGAAAATTATGACTTTTTCCATATATTTTGTTACGAGAATTATGTAGACCTCCAAATATTTCAATTTTCTATCTCTTTATTAAATAGAGAGAGGCATAGTAGTTTTACATAATAAAGAAGATCTAGTTTAAATTCCATAACATTGTATGTTTTGGGTTTTCAAACTTATAATATCTCAAAAAAGAATGTATTGAGGTGTATAATGTAGTTTTAAGCCATCAATTTAATCAGTAGTAGGTTGGTGGCAGACATAATGTATAAAGATGGTATGGAATATTGATATATGAATTACATCAAGGAAGTATGTTAGAAGATATAAGAGTTTTATTGCGGTGGGAGAATTTTTCTTTAAAAAAATACATTTTCATGTAAATAATTAATTATATTGTGGAACATATGCCTTTACCAAAAAGTATTCTGAATGGTCCAACTAAGTAAATATGAGTCTCTTTTAAAATAATGTGAAATGAAATTATAAAGGAAGTTGGACTACAACTTTTCTTCTCTACTTATATAAACATGCCCTATTGACTATTTCCATACACAGAACGAACAACTTGGATTGCTTCCTCGACCCCTCTCTTGTGATTTCAACATGTTGTTGTAGTAACATGGTCTCTTCCTCTTTATCTCTGACTTAACACTCAAGTCAAGGTATGTTTGCATCACCTATTATTCTTGTTGAGCAATATACCTAAATTCTATCTGTCTTGATAGCTTACACAATCTCTCTTCGGAGAAATTATTCCATGAGAAATATTGAAATTGGTTATGATCTTATGATCATTCTACTTTGTTGGAATTTCTTTTGAAATTCAACATGTACCTTTATTCTTGATGAAACACTAATTTTTATACTTATGTGGTTGATGTTATTTTGTCCATTTTTTAGATGGCAACTTTATTTATCCCACAAAAGACTATACTTTATTCTTGCCTCCACAATTTAGAATGCATTGTGATTCACTATCACTAGAATAATGTAATACTTTGGTCATTTGGGTTATATTTTCCTGGTGTTTTATTCCCTTGTGTGATATTATTAGGGATTGAGGTTTTAGTCCTCCTTACATGCACATAGGTTTCGTCCCTCCTACACTTTTACATATTTGGGATGGAGTATTGTATGCCCCACACCCCCATTTGTATGCTAAGGGAGTTTTCTTATGTTCCATTCTCTATCAGGTTTTAAGATTGTGAGCCGTAACCGCCACTGACATTGTATTACACTAGTGATATGTTTATCTTACATGCATCCATGTTAATATTATTGTGATGGGTTTTGTGCCCAATTTTATGTGTGTTTTTTGGGAATATCTTTTATTTTCTAATTATGGCAAGTATTCTCCTTGTTTAACATCTTTTGGAAGTTCATATTCTTTTATTCCTGGTTCAATAGTCCTTTCCTTTTCCTTTGGAAGCCTTTCTTACTTGACATCCTCTATTTCATTACATTTCTCAATTCTCAATTTAGTATGCACTTACCAAATTTTTGTGTATGTATCTACTTTCTTCTTTTTTTGGGGTACGCTTCCAACCCCAAGTGTATGTCAAGGATAAGATAACTAAGTTGGACCAGGACGACATCAAGTATAATTGAAACCTTCTGGGGGACTTTCTTGAGGTGATTGGATGATGCTCAACTGATCCTTTAATTTAATTAGATTTTTTATGTACCATGTAGCATGGTGAAGTTTGAGACAATGTCAGGTTATGTAATAGTTAGGTATATTGTTTCCACTGCTAAATTTGGTTACTTAAATCATACTTATGAAAAAATGGATTACCATCCCTTTGCTAAAAATATAAAGTGGTGTTTAATATATTGGATGTTTCATTTTAATTTAATTCAATAGGGAGTGGATCCTTCTGGAATCCCATTCCTTATAGATACAATGGTTTTCTTTGTGTTTTAAGATTTGATGGTGGTCCCTTGAAGTGTGAGGGGTTATGGTTTTCTCTCTTAAATCTAACTATATTGATGGTTCATCATTTAGAGTGATGAATCAGTAGTGGTGCTATGGTTTTCACCTTTGATTAAGATCAGATGGTCACCCTACTATTTAAGGTAAATGGCCAGACTGGGAGTCAAGAATCGATGGTCCTACTAATTCCCACAATTAATGGACCTTCTAGTTTGCATGGACTTGATATCTTTGACCTTAAACATGTCAAACAGGGCTAGCTACCTTAACCTTCTCTTCTCTATCACCCATGGCTTTATATACCTTCCCCTTTGCATGAAAATGAGTTTGTTACACACCTAGGTCTCTTTCTCTTCTTCCTTGTTTCTTGGAGCTAGTCCTTGTATTGTGGAGGAGAAGGAGACAAGGTAGAAGAAACTTGGTCCATCTTTCTTGCATGTTTACCTAGGGTTTGTATCTACCCTTGTAGAGGTTGTTTTATTCTTCCTTGTCTAGGTGAGTAAGATATCCCCCCTCCTTTGTTTTCCTTTCTTTCCTACCTTCCTCTATCTTCTTCTTAGTCAGATCCATGGTGGAGCATGTGCCAGAGGTTAAGAATACCTTCTTTCTTGCTTCTTCAACCTAGGGTTTGTTGATTTTGGAGAAGGAGCTAGCTTGGCAGAGTGGAGTGCTCCATATAGGGCTCCCTTCCTCTCTCTTTGATTATACTTGCTTCTTGGACTTTCTTCATCATCTTTAAGGGATGTTAAATAAATTTATCCACGTTTATTGCTTATTCCTAGCTTGCATGTTCTAGATGTTGCTCTAAAACATGATTCTAACTAGAAATATGCTATCCTTTCCTAGGGTTTGGGCTTAGGTGATGGTTCTTGAGTAGTTCATCATCTTGGTTGAATGTTAAACCTTGTGCATGAACGTTCCGTGTTACTGGAATCTTTAGACCGTGCATGTATGTGAATAATGTTGCCATTGTTGTTTCAAACAATGGCTCTTACTTTAGGTTTTTGAGCTGATTTTCCTTTTAAAACCCAATGGTTTGAGTTGGTGTTGTCTTTCTTGACCTTCTTGTACCAACCAATGTCCTTGACTTAGTTCCTACTTTAAACCTTATTTTTTGCATAGACCAATGGTTATGTTTTCCCCTGACGACTGATGGCTTGGGTATTCACAAACGATGGTTTTGACACTCACATGTAGTTGATTCATTTGATGGCTTTCCTCCTTCCACCAAATGATGGTTTTACTTGGTTTCTGGATCTGTTTACCATGTCTTTACCACCTTTGATGGTTCCCCTAATTTCATAATTGATGTTCTCATTGGTTCATCAACCAATGGCTTTTTTGGTTCCAAACTTGACTGCTAGTCTAACTCTTAGGTCGATGGTTTCTCTGACTCTTTGGTCGATGGTCCACAACTGATGGGTTCACTAGATGGCACATCCAATGGTGGTTCTATTGTCCACATTTGATGGTGACTCTCACATCTACATCCCATGGTGGATCTCATGTCCACAACCGAGGGTTGAACTAGGTCATGTTGATGACTGTTGTAGGTCCTAACTCGATGGTTTTCCTTGATGAATGGTTCAAGGTTGTCCTTGAATTGCATCGTTGGTTTTACCTATTCAAGATTTGATAGTCTTGGGTGAAGTTAAAGATTCTATGGCTTAGTTTTATGCACCTAAATTAGATGTTTATGTTGACATTATGCATCATAATCTTATGGGGATTCTAAGTGTTAGGGTTTACCTTTGAGTGTTGATTTGTAACTTCAATTTAACATATCTTGTTAAACCTAACTGTAATACAAATAGGTGATGATGGTTAATCATATTTAGATTCCTTTGATGATTATTATGATGAAGGAATCACTCTTTTAATGTTTTTATATGAACATCATAAGCTTTTTAATGCAATGCTAAACCTACGTATCACAAACATGGTGATGGTCTGTTGAGCTATTTTATAAGGTATGAGAAGATAATGATGTCCCTTCAGGAAATGATGTGATGGTCTTAAGGACCTTTGGGTATGGTTTATCCCTTATGGAGGTGTAACCCTCTTCACTATGTGATAAGGATTAGTATCTTGTGATGATGTAATAGGGAATGTATCTCATTGGTTTATATCTTCTGAAGTCACAATATACCCAAGATTTTGTAGTGCTCCTTTAGGGTTTGTACGTAACTTGATTGTTGCAGTCTTAACTCACCCAATTGGCATTAAATAATCAAATGAAACCCTAATCATGTAGTTCCTTATCTCGTAGTACTATTCCAGTTTCAAGACTTGCTAGATGGGAAAACAAGTATTCCTAAGGGAAGCCTAGAGTTGCATACATAGTTGTTGAGTATATGTAGGAGAAAGAGATTGTGTGTCCATGTCATCCTGATCCCAAGGTTATGGAGGATGTCTACAGTCTTGCCTCAGATTGAGAGTGGTTGAGGATGTGTCTTTAAAATTTATATATGTGATGTGATTAAGGAAATTTGTGGTTGTACCGCAGATGATAGGGTTTTGTATACCTTGGTTACTAGTTTCATGACCTATACCAAGGATGATATAGGTTGTTAGAAGCTTGATTATATGTCACTATAGGTAGCTTTTCTGATATGTCACTATATTTTTTACTATAACTGATCGAGAAGGAGAGATATTAGGATTCTAACTCTCCTAGTTCTTGTAAAAAATTGAATAGCACTTAGTAGTGGTTAGTTGGAATTTCAATGGTATGACTCAAACTCTTAGGGCTTAATAGAAGATGTAATCCAGCCTTGTAGTATATATGCTAGGGTTAAATGCACTTCACATTGGTTGATAACCCTTGCCTTGTTTCTATTAATGTTTACTTGATGTATATGAGGTAAGAAAAATTAATTGTTAAAAGATGATACCTTTATTTGTTCCAATGTATATTATACTAATCATTTTTCACCTACTTTAGTTGTTTAGTCTGTTCCACCTACTTAATGTTCTCGATTGGTTTAACTTGTTTAATAACAATAACCTGATCTAATCAATAACCATTTTTGAGTGTTTTATCTCTTGCTGGGATGTTGGTCTTGTTGACTTCAGAGTTATACATTGTCCATATTTTGATAATGACTTAATGATTCCATTCATAAGTATGTAATATGTTTGTTTAAGATTGATTTTAGGCTGTAGGTACACTAAAAGGATCAATTTACACAAGCCCTAGCTTGTCCAATTTAAAGTCAAAAGAAATACAAGTGCATAATTTGGGAAATCACTCCAAATAACCTTAGATTAATTTTGTAATCTCTTGTATTGATGATATGACTTGTATCTAAGATGAGAAAAAATCAGGGACAGTTAATTCCAATGTTTGGCCACTCAAACTATTTTGAAAAAGTTGTCACAACAACTTTGTCAGTCGAGTTTGAATCTCGACCGATCAGTGATGGATTTTTGGAAATGGATCAATCAGTTGAGTTTCACACTCACTGGACTCGAATGACTAATTTACTAACTAAAATAGATTTTGACTCAGCGATCAAGTTTCCCAGAAAAAAGTCGACCGATAGTTTGAAAATTAGCTTTGTCGGTTTGTGGGTCGGACGAGTTATCTTTATTAAAACGCGATTAAATGTATTGTATGGAAAAAGCAAAAAAAGTGATTCCAACCATTGGAAAGTTGTTAGAAATAAAAACAGATCCGCTTTTAGTTGTAAAAAGGATGTTTTTCATTCTTAAGTGATCCCACACTAAAAGGAACACCCCCAACTATAAATAGGACCCCTTGAATTTCAATCCAAGTTTGCTAATTCATGTTATCCTTGGTCCTTGCTATAATTGAGTGTGTTACAACCCTTTGAGCCCCTTTTTCCCTCTTATTTACAAAGAATTTCATCATCATGAGTGAGTTAGGCATGTTGTAAGAGGTCTACCTCCATGTTATCTTGTAGGTCTCTCATTCCTTCCATCTTCCCAATCCCCTTTCTCAAAGAGAAATGGTTGAAGTGAGCTTCTCTAAGTGAAGTTGAAGTTGTAGTTCTTCTTCAAGGCTGAAGAAGAGGTAAAGATCTTGTCTAGGTGAAGGAGAAGGGCAAGGACAAGATTCAAAAAGAGTGGGTAACTCCTTGAAGGACAAGGACTTGATGTAGGTATGGGTAAGTCCTTGATGAAGGATGAAGACATCTTGATCAAGTGGGTGAGTCCTTGTGTAGGTGAAAGACTCTTGTCTTGAATAGGTAAGTCCTTGGATGTATGGTGGCCTCCTTGTATCTCTTAAGATTGAATATAAGTATGCATGGTTTGCAAAGTCTAAGAGGTTGGCCTCCCTAGGTAGTGGATTGACGGTCTCCTAGTTTGGAGATTGGAACCACTCTAACCAACTTGTCCAAGTGTATGTTTCAATCTCTCTCATACTTGCTATGATTGTCGTGATAGGACTTCAAATCGTTAATTAAGCATTTGGTTTCAATTGATATTATATGACGGTTTAACTATTCTTGGGAGAATTTTGAAGCTCTATTCACCCCACCTAGAGCCCAAGATCCATGAAGTGGTATAAGAGCTTGGATCTTCTCCAACACATTTCCCATGATACGACAAGATGGGTGAGAACCTACTTCGTTCACTCAACCTAGAGAGAGGCTTCTCCATGCACCCCCTCGGTCTTTTACGACACCGACTTCCTCTATTGGTAGAGGTGTATGTAGTTCTACATGCATGGGTTGAACTTTGATATGTGGAAGGTGATGATTACACCCTACAAGGATCCAGTTGGTGTTGTGTCAACATGGGATGAATTTGCCCTAAAGAATTCCCAACTCAATACCAAAGCAATTAGCATCCAATATGTAACCCTCACTCCAACTGAGTTCAACCAGATCTCCTCATGGGATACTACCTATGATATATGGGATAAGTTGTGCATCACTTATGAAGGCACAAAGAAAGTGAAGGAGGCAAATATCTACATGTTGAACAAGCTCCTAGAGAACTTCAAGATGGGGAAGAAAGAAGGGGTTTTCGAGATGTACTCTAGGCTCAACATCATCCTCAACGGAATATCTACTTTGGGACACACTTTAGATAGAGTAGCAATCAAGTGAAAGATCTTTAGATCTCTACCAAAGAGATGTTAGTCAAAGGTGACCTCCATTGAAGAAGTGTAAAGTCTTGGTGCATTCCAACCAAGGAGCTTATTGGGAATCTACAAGCTCATGAATCAAGACTTGAGAAGCAAGAAGAGGAAGCCAAGCAAGAAGAGAAGGAAGCAAGGAATAACAAAGATAGTGCCTTCAGAGATCAAGTGGAGGTTGTCATCCTTAAACAACAACTTGCTTTTCAAACCTCTTCCTCCTCCTCTAGTGAAGACGATGGCCCTAGTGAGCATGAATCCAACTACTCCAAGGGAAAGCACTTCAAAGGAAAGAAATCTTCTTCTACTACTCCAAGGTGCTACAAGTGTGGTAAAAAAGGACACTATAAGAGTGAATGTCCCAAGACAAGAAAGTCACACCACAAGAGTGTTGGTATGTATGCCCATAGAGCAAATCATGTAATGATTGTAATGGGATACTTTGTAAATGATTTGAATAATAATAAAGGCCATTTACGATCTATATGTTTTAACTATTTCTGAGATGATAGTGTAACATGATAGATGTATAGAGAATTGTTTTTACTCAATGATGTATGTTTTTAGGTTAAGGACCTAAACGATGAGATCATACAAATGTTAAGAGTATACATTCTTGTTTAGTCCCTAGTTGGTTGTTATTGTGGAAATAACCATAGACATCAATAACACTAAAGACTAGATTGTGTTTTGGTTGATGACAACATCTCATTATTCATGATATAGTGATATCAAACCAAGCACATAGGTACTTGTTAGAGAACAAGTGTACCAGATAGACCCACTGTGAGAGTGACACATGGAACCATGATTTGGTAGTCACAGTAAGCTCTCATAGTGATGGCGGTGAGTGTGATTCTTCGACCTGAAATCACTACACTCAACACATGTCGTTGGGTACACTTTGACATCATCAAACACATTCCTGAAACATGGGTTGTTATATAGGTGATGACTGGGTGACTTTGATACATGGGGCTTTTGAGGGGTGAGTCATAGATATGGTATTTTTCCCTCCTAAGGGAGTTTGATCTCCATGGCCACTTGATGAGTAGGATTGAGAAAGGCATGTGCATGCATGTGTGAATCAATATGTGATATTGATGTCATACACATTAGTGACAAAGGAATTATACATTCACTCTAACACCATTCAAAGATTGTAGGATTGAAAGTTGTTCTCCAACTTTCTATGTCACTTGGGTAGCATTGATGTGTGACTAGGCACCACTCTTATCTTGTGAAGTCATAAGTGTTATGGACTTTCTCTACGAATGTGAAATAGACCTACAGGGTCACACACACTAGGACATGTTCCTGGAAGAGAAGTTTCTCCATAAATCTTTTTTGGATTGATTACTAAAGGAGTTTAGTAGTTCAATTAAGCACACAATCGATTGATAGCTCAAAATCATAGTATTCAAGGTGTTGGATTAGATTATTAGAGTATCTGATTGATTGAAAGTGCAATTGATTGATCTATTGCCCCAACCGATTGACTAATGGAGATGAACCGATCGGCTCTGGCTGGTGAGCCGAGCAGCTCAGGTGAATGAACCGATCAGTTCACATTGTTGAACTGGTCGGGTAACCAACTGAGTTCGTTTCACTTGTCAAAATTGATTTGGATAAGGACTAATATATGATTATTGGAAATGAACATGGAAAGTCAATTCGAGTTGGACCAGGAGCATTAACCGATTAGCTCAAGCATGAACTGATCGGCTTAGAGGCCCCAAACGATCGGTTCAGGTGTGAACCGATCGACTGAGGTCACCAATTGACTGTTTCAGGGTTGAAATGATCGGTTCAACTGGTGCAGTTTGTCAAATTTTGTGGAGAATCTCGAACCCTTCTACTCCTGCTTTAGTCCCGAATTTCCTGGGCTAGAGAACCCTGTCCCATGACCCTCCTATATATAGGGGTATTGGGGGCTTCTCAAATAGTAAAACTCAGAACACCAGTTGCTCTGTAAAAGTTGTCGTTCTCTCTGGTTGTGGTAACCAGGAGAGACCGAGCAAGTGCTACTCGATAAGGGAGGCACAGTAAGGGAAAGACAACTACAGAAAGGTTACTGGTGGTAGGAGAGTGTGTCGGTGGATAGTGTGTCGACAGGAGGGTGTGACTCCTTCTGGTGTCTTGTGTGACAAGGCGATCAGAGTTCCAAGTGGTCAGTGTAGACTACGGTAGAGATGCGAGACTTCTTCTTCTCGGAGGACATCTGTCAATCCTGACAGTCCCGGTGAGACAAGGAGCTGCATAGACACCGTCCAAGACATGGAGGTGAAGACCGCACAAGCCGTGAGGTAACGTCATCGAGCAAGCCTCGAGACACAATATCTTTCTACAAACTATCCTTCCTACTGTATAGACATTGACGTGATTCCTTCGTTCTGGGTTTTGGGGTGAGAAAATTTTTGCTTCAGCTGCCTTCTCTGCCTCCCTTAAAACCCAACAGTGGTATCAGAGCCACATCAACTACTATATACTTTAGGATTATCAATATGATCGATTTTGGTTTGTTGCCTTTATTTATTGCATACGATGCAAATAAAATTGGCTTTATGCATGTCCAATCCTAAATCCACAAATTCCAATATACATATATGATATGTAATATGAATGCACACGATATGTGTTTCCCTTAAATGAGTTTGTGGTGGATGTATAGCGTGGTTATGGCCAATAAACCCTATGTTTGTGTATGGTTGTATGTGGTTGATTGCATCTCGGTCTGCGCACTGATTCCCTACATCCTTATTCCTGATGTAACTCGAGATAACTCGAGATTTTTTTCCTACCTTTGCTCCCCCCGAATGTAACTCGGGGTTTCCCAATTTAAATATAAATAGGATATATCTTTTTATATTTCCCATTATGTCAAAGAACGGAGGACAATCTGACAACATCTGAGATGACCGATTCAAGACGTAAACGGGTCGATTGGTTATCCATACGAGCGGGTGGTGACCTGAGGAGATACATGACGACCAATGAACCGATCGGCTGGAGGCGCCAGTCAATCAGATGGTGGCACCCAACCGACCAGCCTGATGGCGAGCCGATCAATCATGGAGATGAGTTGATCAAACCCAGAACGGCGAAGCATAGAGTTCATCTTATAGAGGTTTTAAGTGATGTGGACCTAGATGACTGTGATTCCTCTTGGATCGAGGAATCACATTAGGATGGCCATAATCATCGCTTTATCGTTTCACATGTTTTCTGTGGGATATAGCATATATATGATACGTACAATGTATTTTGGTGATTGGATATGTATATGTCCAGATAAAACCAAATCTCTCATTAAATATTAAATTTTTAGATGCCTTCTGAATGCGACACATGTGAAAAGCTTGATCTGCCAAGTGTGGGCACGACCTAGAGTGGTACACCGTCTATCTCGTGGAAGCGTGAAGGATGGATATGTGGGTCTGCCCTAGTAGGGTGCATATTCATTGTGTTGTCTTTGGGTCGTACTTAACAAGGTGACCTAGATAGGATCTTGCACCTTCAGGTATGGAGATGATCATGGCAAGGAGTTGCATATGACATCTTTCAAGAGTTGCATATGATGCAATTGGTAAACGTTGCCTACCTGGAAGATCTAATTTGTGAGTGACAGCCCTAGCTGGTCTATGACTCAAAGGATTTTAGGATCTTGACCCACTAGGATATTGTACACTGCACTCTTCTGAATTGATGGTGAGGTATGTCAATTTGAAACAAAAATAGTTGAAGCGGTGATTAATTAAAGGCCTAATTAACTATCATTAAATTTTATTCAAATCAAATCAAATCAAAAGGAATTTTGACAAATGCAATTTTCTCTTGTAGAATGGCAAAAGAATCATCTTTTAAAATAGGAAAATTAATTGAGAATAAATTCCATAACTGGTTGGGGATTGTGAGAAGTGTTCTGCACAATCTAGATATACTGGTAGCCTTTGAATCCACTCCATGTACGCTTAATGCGTTGTTTGTGAAGAAGGATAGTTCATTGATGAAGATCAATGGAACAAAGTCCAAGGGCAAAGGTGAGGGAGAGAAGGGTTCTCTCTCCAAACTAATGTCAGAGTCTTCTACATGGAAAGGATGGAAGGAACGATGGAAGAAGAAGCGAGAGATAGAGATCTCTACTTCTGGTGTACATGTGATAGAGATTAACTTTACTACTTCTTTGCCATGGGTACTTGATGCCAGATGTGGATCTCACATTTGTTCAAATGTGAAGGATCTTAAGAGAAGTAGCACTACTACAGAACACGCTTTTGGCGTCTCTTATTTAACCCCATTTAGCGACGGTTTTCAAGCGACGCCTATGTGGGCTCCGCTAAAGGTCGAACACTTCGGCGTCGGTTTTTTAACTGACGCCTATTTAATAATAGGCGTCGGTTGTATATACAAAACTGACGCCAAAAGGGTTCACGCCATAAAAAAAGGGCGCCATCTAGGACACTTTCTGCATCGGTTATCGACTAAACAACCGACGCTATATATCCTATAGGCGTCGGTTTTATACGAATAAGGGACGCCATTTCCGCCACGGTCGTGGCCACATTAGGCGTCGGTGTTTATCTAATAACTGACACTATAGGCCTTTGATGATGGTTTTTTATAAATAACCGACGCCTATACTTTAATTTTTTTTTCTTATCAGTTTGCAGGCCTGTTGTGGCTGGTCAGCAGGATGAGAACCTGCAGTTCAGTTTTCAGAACTGCAGGTTTACGACATCCATTGATATCAGCCTACAAACAGGCCACAAACCTACAAAATCAACAAATATTTTTTCACACAAGTAGATACATTCAGACATCAATTCAATTCTCACATTCACACATGTAGAAACATTCAAATACATGTAGAAACATTCAGACATGTATAAACATTCAGAAATATTCATTTACAAAATATCATTCAGCATAGCTATCAGCATCCCAATTATATCTTACAATCGCCACTGCTTGTATGGCTTTTTCCCATTCTTCTCTTATATAATTTAATGCTTCCATCGTATATGGAGCATGTACATTTTTTAAGCATTTACCTATAGTGTGGTCAATTTTAAACACCTGCAAAGAGAATGATGTATATATAAGTAATAATATAAAAATAAGATTGATATATTTCATACTAACTAATGATACTATATATAATACCTCATGTATGGTAGTAATATCTAATGCGGCATGTCGGATAATCATCTACCTCATGTATGGTAGTAATATCTAATGCGGCATGTCGGATAATCATCTGCATAAATCGCATCACATAGTATGCGCATGCCCAGCCGTTGTCTTGTGTAGCACACTATAAATTGTAACATACAAAATATTAAAAAATACAACTAAGCACAGTTCACATAAATAATTTATACATTGGAGTCGGGAACTTACTTTTATGTTCTCCCAAATTATCGGCTGGTTCGTTCTCCTTGGGACATTTCCTCCAGCATTTTTAAATGCATCTAAACCCCTACATGTTAATGTAACACAATAATTGCATAACTAAATAGTAATGTAATAACAGATGTTAATGGATATAAAAATGAAATATTTCTCACCAGAATAATGGCATTCTCAATATGTGTCCAATTTTAGTGTTCAATGTACTTCCTGCAGGATCTAGATAATAAACAGTGAACGTCCTGGGGGCAATAACTAGTAAATCCCAATGTCTACCGCTAGAGGTAAAAAAGTAAAAATTAATAACTCAAAATGCACAATAAAATGGAATTTGCTTAAGTCCAAATTATAAATAAAGTAAACTTACTTGACATTGAATGGAGCTATTATTATCGTCTTGTTTTTCTGACCGAAAATTGTAAAAGCATCTATACAGTATTGTTGAACACTATCAGGGTCTTTAGCTACCATACTAATCAATGATGGAATCAAAAATCCCACATGATCAAATGCAAATTGTTTGCATTGATCTTCGACTAAGTAGCTGCAAAACATGTATTACGTATGCATTAATATATAAGAAACCAGATCACCGGATCTTACACAAGGTATATGGATGTATAAAGAAGATCTCACCTTATCCATGTCTCTATCATTGATGTATTTAGCCAATCATATATAAACAACTCAATAATATCTTGTATAAATAAATAGTTATCGTATGATTGACCTGCATAATATGCATCTAAAGAAACAATTATAGGACAATGTATATTATGTGCACGTAGCCAACATGCCATTCCCCTACAAGAAGGACCTAACGGGTATTTTAGGTCAGTTGGAACCCAACTTGGTAATGCAGGAAGTGGAGGTGGAGGCCTAGGTGTTGCGGGTGTCTTCTTTTTTAACGTGTATATATAATTTCAGATCAGTTGACCTCATATATACACATTAACAATCTAAAGTAATGTAAATTTATCTTACAATTTCAATAGTGTAGACGACATCTGCTTTGGGCCACAATATCACCCCGCCTTCTGCCTCAGCAAGTGTATCAATATCCGGGTGGGGATATGGCAATGCAGCTTCCCTCCAATCAGGTAATACACATATCAGTCTCACATGAACGTAGCCCTGCGGCATTGGAGTCCCATGAGACATTGCCCCAGGAAGGGACGGGTAAGCCTGCGCCTCTGCAACAACATAGTCTTGCATTCTTAAGCGACATGGCTTCAATTCCTACAAATTTACGTAAGTAATATTATACATATATACATAACATCTTGAAAACATATCATCTTGAAAAGACTAAGTACAATGTCATAAACAATACTTACAGGAGACGTGCTAGGCGATGGGTCTCCAGGATTACTCGTAGTCTGTATATCAGGAGAAGAGTGGGTCGCCATAGGCTGATTGGAAGCCTGAGATGCCTGCCACCGCACTATTTCTTCCTTGACCTTCTCAGCAACTATATCATTGACCTTCTTAGCAACTATATCCTCGACTCTCTTATTCTCCTATACATGGATAAAAGAAACATAAGCTTCTTATTATTGAATTCCCTTTTGCAATAACATTCTAAGAAGAGAATAGGTTACCTCTTCTTGTGAAAGTCCCTCTCTAGGTTTGCGCTGGGATGGCCCAAAGAATGCTTTGATGCCCACACCAGTGCCTGCACCCCTAACACGTCCAGGATGCTCTGGGTTACCCAGAGCAACTGTGAATTCATCCCTTGTGCCCTGAGGGATGAACGTGCCTTGTTTCCTCTGCTCGTGCAGCTCTCGCTAATCACCATCAATAGAAATTGGTAAGTTAACACCACAAATAATCAATATTCAAGCGATTGCTCTAAGAGTTGCATTTTACCATTTTCGCAGCCGCCTCAGCAGTTACGGGCTTCTTTATTTCACCTTTCATGTTTTGCCTCCCAGCTATCCAGATATCATGGTGAGGCATGGGTGTGGCAGACTCCTGAGTAGCAGCAGACTCCTGAGTAGCCGCAGACTCCGCCTGTAGTCTTTGGCGAACGCTTGCATAGCCCTTTGGATCCATAGTGTGGTCATGCACATTCAGTACACGCCTTGCTTTTTGCGCGTTACTGAGGGCCTAGTTAGTATGCACATTAATGATTTGGTTAGTAGCACTAAATGTTAATCTTGAATAGGTGAATACAACGTATATTAATTAAATTGGGAGTGATGCCTAATACCTTGAATTCTTCAGATTTTCTTGAAGTAACAAAATTGTCCCAATCTTCTTTGTCCAAGAAGTTCCATTGTTCAATGGCTGACTTCTTCTTCTTATCACCATCATTTATGTATTCTCTATTCAGATTTGTCCTGAAGTTCCTAAGCATCTTTCCAGCGCGTTGCATCATGCTTTTACGATGCAGCTTCTCATCCAATGCAAACATATTCTATAAAATAGAATTCTTATTAACTAGTATCCAAAAATAGAATTGCAAATAATATAATTTGTAATCTACAAAATAGAATTGCAAATAATAATAACTCACGCATAAATCTTGAAATATCAAGTCTTTCATCGCCTGAGGAACTTTATGCCAATTATCATACTTAACACCACAATGGCTTTGAGTGACACACCCAAGATAGTTTACAAAATTATTGCGGCTCACTCCAATTGCATTTCCTCCATTATCAAACTCAACAACCAATTTGGATCCACTGCCACTTAGCGCTATTAACTTCTTCAACAGAGTGATACCCCTTTTCTTGTTAAGTTTTTGGTGCTGCGCATCAAGTTGCTCCAGTGCTTCAATGGGTACATGTGAATCATCAACCTAAAATTTGACAAAAATAAACACACTGAATTAGCCCAATACAGAAATATAGGATATATGACATAACTAGAAGATAATGAATTTTATAGAAATACAAGATATGTTTTTAGAACTTACATTGGTATTCTCGTCATGCTCGTCATGGACAACATGCTCATCATGGACTTCATGCTCATCATGGACATCATGCTCATCTTAGTCAGCCATCTGAAAATGTCATTAAAAAGGCAAACATTTAGCATTTGTATTAACTACAAAAAGGCAAACATTTAGCATTTGTATTAACTAGAAAAAGGAAAACATTTAGCATTTATATAAACTAGAAAAAGGCAAACATTTCACATTTGTATAAACATACATGTCTCTAAAATTGTGATCTTTTATCAATTAACAATCCTTCATTGTGATCTCCGCGCACATATAAGTCATCATTAGCTTCAATATTTTGTGGAGTTGGCAACCCAACTGAGAACGGACTGGAGTCATCATACTTATCATAGTACTCTTCTTCATCTATAGGATCTTCAATGAACTGTCTTTTACCATGAAGAACAACCGACCATTTATCATTTGCAGGATCATCGATATAGAATATTTGTTTCGCATGTGATGCCAATATGAATGGTTCACCCTTCTCGCCAATCTTTTCAAAGTTCACCAAAGTGAAACCCAATTCATCCACTATAACTCCTTTGGTGTTATCAACCCAATTACATTTAAAGAGTAGAATTCTGAAATCTATGTAGTCAAACTCCCATATGTCTTCAATGACACCGTAATATGACATTTTAGCTTCACATGGACTCTTATCCTTTGTACTTGCAAAATACATAGTTGACGCTTGAAGCGTGACCCCACGTTTTGGATGACACTCTTATCATCTTGGCGCTTTGTGTAATATGTGAACCCATTAATTTCAAACCCTTCATAAGACATAACATTCGATTTTGGTTTAAAGGCGAGGCATTTGATAGTTTCTGTAATATCATTTGGTGTTTGAGATAGTTGATGTAAGACTTTATCTTCAAACCACTTAGTAAAAGTCTTATTTTGCTCTCTAGCAAGCCACATTGAACTTGCTCGAGGATGTTGTCTCTTGATGAAATTGGTATGTTCCTCGATATAAACACTCGCTTCGTCCATGTTGTGTAAAATATACAAGTGAGCTTGTTCCAACTGCTCACGGCTGATTACTTTCACCCGTGATCCCAAAATTCCTTTGCCCTCCTCAATACTTTTGTCATTAACAGGATTGTTATTACCACTCAGAAAGTCATTGCAAAAATCCATAACCTCTCTCGCCACATAGCCTTCAATAATACTCCCTTCAGGCCGATAACGGTTTCGAACATCACCTTTAAAAATGCTCAGGTATCGTTCAAAGGGATACATCCAATGCAAGAAAGCTGGTCCCAACATTTTCACTTCCCTAGTCAAGTGGACAACAAGATGCACCATGATATCAAAGAACGAAGGAGGGAAATACATCTCAAGCTGACATAGGGTAACAACCACTTCTCTTTGAAAATTATCGAGAGTATCAGGATCAATAACTTTGCTGCATAGACTGTTGAAAAAGAAACAAAGTCTAGTGATTGATACATGCTTCGGCAATATAGATTGAACTGCCATGGGCAATATTTGGTGCATTAGAGTGTGACAATCATGAGATTTAAGACCTATCAACTTCAGATCTTTCATTGATACCAATCTATGGATGTTGGATGAGTAACCATGTGGCACCTTAACATTTACTAAGCATTCACAAAAAGCTTTCTTCTCCTTTTTAGACAACGTGTAACAAGCGGGAGGTAAGTATGTTCTTTTATTACCCATTTCACGTAATTCTGTTAATTCTAACTTTATTCCCATTTCACGTAGGTCCAGTCTGGATTTGATCCCATCTTTAGTCTTACCTGGTATATTTAACAGAGTATCAATGATGCTATCACAGACATTTTTCTCAACGTGCATTACATCGATACAATGTCTGACTGTCAAAGAACTCCAATAAGGAAGATCTCAAAATATTGACTTCTTCTTGAATGAAGATTTGGCACTCCATGTGGCCATACTACATTGTGATTTCTTACCAAATTCATTGACAATGTCTTTTACTCTTTCATAAACAACATCCCCTGGTATAGGTTTAGGTGCACTCCGTTCATCATTCCATCCATTGAATGCTTTGCGCTTCCTATGATACGGATGAAATTTTGAAAGAAACCTTTGATGACCAAGATATACAGTCTTGTCGCCATGTTTTAGTCTTATTGAATCAGTGTTTTCTTCACATATAGGACACGCTTTAGCTCCTTTGACACTATATCCAGACAAATTCCCGTATGCTGGAAAGTCATTAATAGTGCAAAACAACATAGCGTGCAAACAAAATGTCTCTCTTCCTGAAGCATCATAGGTCATCACACCTTCAGCCCAAAGTTTCTTTAAGTCATCAATTAGAGGTTGAAGATAAACATCAATATCATTTTCGGGTTGTTTAGGTCTCGATATCAACAACGACAGCATAACATACTTATTTTTCATACACAGTCAGGGAGGAAGATTGTATATAACAAGCATGACTGGCCAAGTGCTATGTTGGATGCTCAATGTCCCGTATGGATTCATCCCTTCTGTACAAAGCCCAAGTCTTAGATTCCTATCTTCTTCACCAAATTTGGGGTACAATAGATCAATCTTCTTCCACTGTGGGGAATCAGACGCATGTCGTAGGATCCCATCATTATTTTTCTTAACATCTGCATGCCACCTCAAATTCTTCGCATCTTTCGGATTTGCAAACAAGCGTTGAAACCGTGATATTATAGGTAGATACCACAATACCTTGGCAGGAGAACCAGTTTTGGACTCCCCCGAAGTCGTCAATTTATACCGTGACGCACCACATTTTGGATAATCTTTCAAATCTACATAGTCCTTTTGAAATAATACAGAATCATTCGGGCATGCATGTATCTTCTTGGCCTCCATTCCCATTGGGCGCAACATTTTCTTTACCCGGTATGTTGAGATTGACAGCTCGTTTCCTTCAGGAAGCATTTATTTCAACAAAGTCAACAATTCAGTGAAGCTTTTGTCACTCCATCTATTGTTAGCTTTCAACTTATACAATCTCAACACAGCGCTAAGCTTCGTAAACTTAGCACAGCCTATGTATAACGGTATCTCAGCATCATGCACAATGTTTCTAAAGATAGGAGGTGGATTGGTATTCTCTACCCTACAACTATCCAGCATCGCATCAACGATGTCTACTGGAACTGGTTTGTTCACGTCTACGTCATCGGAGGCAATATCTTCGTCCACCCAAGCACTACTATCGACATCTACTGCTTTCGAGTTTGAAATCTCTCCATGCCAGTGCCATTCTGTATAGCCTTGTACAATCCCGTTGCACATGCCATAAATTTTGATTTCCTCACCAGTGTTGACTTTCAAGTTGTTACCGCAATGCCTACATGGACAGTAGAACCTATCTATAGGTTTTTTCCTATGTTCCTCGGCAAATCTAACAAACAGATCAAGACCAGATATAAACTCTGGGGTGCAGCGATTGTGAATGGACATCCATGATCTATCCATTCTATGATCAAAGAGAAAACAAGTATATATTAGGACAAGATTAGGGTATACACTTACATCCTATCCAAGATTTACTCCAACAAACACATGTGATGTCATTCTTATATATAATAAATGTGTACCACCTATCCTATCCTTGAACACCTAATCTCACTAGTAAGTGTATAATGTGTATTGGGTTTTCAAGAAAATTTCGGCAGCATTTCCTCGCTGTTCTCTAAGTACATATGTACGTAGAGAACAAATGGGGAAATGCTACCGAAATT
Source organism: Alisma plantago-aquatica (assembly GCA_963693085.1). NCBI lineage: Eukaryota > Viridiplantae > Streptophyta > Magnoliopsida > Alismatales > Alismataceae > Alisma > Alisma plantago-aquatica. The sequence continues at coordinate 231,015,727 of OY856412.1, read as the reverse complement.
TTCTCGAAAACCCAATACACATTATACACGTACATCCTAAGTGAAATTAGGTGTTCAAGAACAGTCCCAAACTGGGGACTATCCAAGATTTACTCCTAATGAGTAAATCTTGGACAGGTTTCTAGGCCAACAAACACAATAATAGATATCTACAATGAAGTCAGACTCCATACAAATAGTATATAATTTAGTGATTGTTCATTCTAATTTATACCAATGTACAAGTAATATAAAGAACAATGATTGTTCACTTTCTAGGCCAAAAAACACATGTGATGTCATTCTTATATATAATAAATATCTACAATGAAGCCGGACTCCATACAAACAGTATATAATTTAGTGATTGTTCATTCTAATTTATACCAATGTACAAGTAATATAAAGAACAATGATTGTTCACTTTCTAGGCCAACAAACACATGTGATGTCATGCTTATATATAATAAATGTGTACCACGTATCCCATCCTTGAACACCTAATCTCACTAGTAAGTGTATAATGTGTATTGGGTTTTTAAGAAAATTTCGGCAGCATTTCCCCGTTGTTCTCTAAGTACATATGTACTTAGAGAACAAACAGGGAAATGATGTTGAAATTTTCTCGAAAACCCAATACACATTATACACTTACATCCTAAGTGAGATTAGGTATTCAAGAACAGTCCCAAACCGGGGACTATCCAAGATTTACTCCTAATGAGTAAATCTTGGATGGGTTTCTAGGTCAACATACACAATAATAGCTATCTATAATGAAGTCGGACTCCATACAAAATGTATAATAACCGCTCGGATCATACAAGTAGCAATGTTGATTAAGTCTATGTGATTAAAGATCAAGCAGTATAATAAAATAGGATTTACCTGTGTTTGGGCGAGACAGAGGTAGGCGAGTAGGCAGGCAAGCAGGCAGGTGAGCAGGCGACAGGCAGGGAGACGGCGGGTAGCAGCAGATGATCAATTAATTCCTGAAACAATACATAAATAAATACAAATCAGTACATAAATAAACACAAGCCAGTAAATAACTTAATTTTAAAAAAAAAATACACAGTAGCATTGTGCCTTGGTGCAGACCAAGCATCCCCCAGGCATCCCAGAGGCCTAACTAGGTTGGGCGCCTAGGTTTGGGACCCTAGGTGAACGCCTGGCCGCCTAGGCGCGTCTGGGTGCTGCCTGGGTAGGTCGGCAGGTACCTGGGCAAGCGAGTAGGGTGAGGTCGAGGCGAGGTGAAGTTGACAGGTCGGCGGTGAGGTGAGGTCGAGCAAAGGACGATCGGCGCAGGGCAGGCACGGCGAGCTCCAGGACCGCCGACGTAGGGCAGGTAGGTAGCTACAGGGCACGACGATTAGGATCAGAGACGGCGGCGCAGAAGCAGCAGGGAGCGGCGGTGGCGCACAAGCAGCAACAGCGGCAGGTGGGGGTTGCAGTCGGGCGGCAGCAGCAGCGGGGAGAAATTCTAGCAATGAAACAGAGAAGAAAGGGGAAGAGTCGGGTGATCGCAGGATATTATGTTCATAAAAGGCATCAGTTGCATACAAAACCGACAGCTAAATATATTCAACGTCGGTTGCTAATAAAAAACTGACGTCCAATTAGACAATATTTACCCTAAATTAATTGGCGGGAACCATTATCAGCGTCGGTTATCCTAGGATAACCGACACCGAACGTGGACCTTTTCGCGCAAAATTTCATTTTAAATAGGCGTCGGTGAATAGGTAAAAAACGACGTTGTCTGTGACCCAAATTTTTTTCGCTCGAAAATTGGTTTTCGCGGGGGATTTTAGGCGTCGATTGGTTATACTCAGCTGACGCTGAATAGAAAGCGGTACCTGTGTCTGGATAGTCTTCGAATATAGACGTCGGTTTGCTTAAATAACCAAAGCCTAATATTATAGGCATCGGTTTTCCTAAATAACCGACGCCCAGAAAAGTGACACTGAATGATATTTCTGTAGTAGTGTAGGCCTTTGGGGAAAGGCGAGGTCGAACTACTTGTTGCCAATGGGGCAAGGGTTGCCACCAGTGCCATAGGAACCTATGAATTAACTCTACCTAGTGGGGTAATAATAGAGTTGAAGAACTGCTATTATGTACCTGCCATAAATAGGAATATCATTTCCGTTTCTTGTTTAGACAAGGATGGTTTTGAATTTTTAATTAAGAATGGAAAATGTTCCATTTCAAAAGATGGGATCCTTTATGGAAGTGCCCCAATGTCTTATGGTCTATACTTGATAGATCTAGAGACAAGTGTATACAACATAAACACCAAAAGGAAAAACTTCAACAACTCAAACAAAACGTATCTTTGGCATTATCGTCTAGGGCACATAAATGAGAAGCGCATTTCTAGACTCCATAAAGATGGTTATCTAGACTCTTTTGATTATGAATCAATAGAGGCATGTGAATCTTGTTTGTTGGGTAAGATGACCAAGACTCCCTTTTCAGGTAAAAGTGAGAGAGCTAGTGATCTATTAGGACTCATACATACTGATGTATGTGGGCCTTTTAGAACTAATGTCAAAAATGGGTATCAGTACTTCATTACCTTCACTGATGACTTCAATAGGTATGGCAATGTGTACCTAATGAAACATAAGTTAGAAACCCTTGAAAGGTTCAAGGATTTCATTAATGAAGTACAAAACCAACTTGGTAAAAGTATTAAAGCACTTCAATCCGATCGAGGTGGAGAATACTTAAGCTAGGAGTTTGAGGACTTTCTGCGAGTTTGAGGTATCATATCACAATGGACTCTGTCTGGAACATCACAGCATAATGGTGTATCTGAAAGAAGGAATCGCACTTTACTAGATATGGTGCGATCAATGATGAGTTTTGTTGATCTTTTGATTTCTTCTGGGGTCATTCTCTTGAAATTGTCGCGTTTACACTTAAGCGAGTACCATCTAAATCGGTTTAAAAGACACCATATGAGATATGGCACGGGAAGCATCCTGATTTGTCTTTTATTAATATTTGGGGTTGTGAGGCTTACGTCTGGAAAATGTTTCCTGATAAACTTGGACCCAAGTCCGATAAATGTTATTTTGTTGGGTACCCCAAGGAAACAAGGGGATACTATTTATACCACCCTACTTACAACAAAGTGTTTGTTTCTAGGACAGCTGTATTCCTAGAAAAGGAATTTATTTCCGAAGGAAGCAGTGGGAGGAAAATAGAGCTTGAAGTGGTTCAAGACCAACAAGAAAACATTGAACCAATAGATGTACAAGAGGAACATAGACATTCACAAAGTGTTGTGGAATCTCAGTCTCCTCAAGTAATACAAGGACCTCGTAGATCTAGTAGGCATGCCTTGAACCTGAAAGGTTTGGATACCTTATGACTCAGGAAGGCGGTGAGTTGATCATAGATGATGATCCAACTACTTATCTAGAGTCTATGGAAGGACCCAATTCTAAGAAATGGCTTGAGGCCATGAAATCCGAGATGGAATCCATGTATTCCAACAAAGTATGGGCTTTGATAGAACCACCTGAGGGGTTAAAACCCATAGGGTGCAAGTGGGTCTTCAAGAAGAAGACTGACATGGATGGCAGTGTGCAAAATTATAAAGGCAGATTGGTTGCGAAGGGTTTTCGACAAGTTCAAGGTGTTGACTATGATGAAACTTTTTCTCCAGTTCCTATGATTAAGTCCATCAGGATCATACTTGCTATTGCGGCTTACTATGACTATGAGATTTGGCAAATGGATGTTAAAACTACATTCCTTAATTTGAATATAAATGAGGATGTGTACATGATACAACTTAAAGGTTTTGTAGATCCAAAGAATGTCAATAAAGTCTGTAAGCTGCAAAGGTAAATCTATAGATTGAAACAAACATCTCAGAGTTGGAATCTTCGATTTGATGAAGAAGTCAAAGTGTTTGGCTTTATTCAAAATGAAGATGAACCTTGTGTGTACAAGAAGGTTAGTGGGAGTACGACCACATTCCTCATATTGTATGTGGATGACATACTATTGATGGGGAATGATGTCACAGCCTTAGAGAAGGTAAAGACTTGGCTTGGGAATACTTACTCAATGAAGGAATTAGGAGAAGCATCCTACATTCTAGGTATTAAGATATATAGAGATAGATCAAAAAGGCTTCTCGGACTAAGTCAAAGCATGTACATTGACAAAGTGTTGAAGCGGTTCGGCATGGAGAACTCAAAAAGAGGCAACATCCCCATACTACATGGTGTTACCATCTCTAGAGCTCAATGTCCCCAATCTTGTGAAGAGAGGGAGTGTATGAATGGGATCCCATATGCATCAGCCATCGGATCTATCATGTACGCTATGTTGTGCACACGCCCAGATGTCTCGTATGCCCTCAACATGATGAGCAGGTACCAGTCAGATCCTGGGGATGCTCACTAGAAAGCCGTAAAGAACATCCCCAAGTACTTGCGAAGGACCAAGGATCAGTTCCTTATATATGGTGGCGAGGAAGAACTGGTTGTAAGAGGTTACACTGATGCAAGCTTCCAAACCGACAAAGATGATTACAGATCACAATCAGGATTTCTATTTTGCCTAAACAATGGAGTTGTGAGATGGAAGAGTTCCAAGGAAGAAATAGTTGCTGATTCTACTTCAGAGGCCGAGTATATTGCTACTTCACATGCAACAAAGGAGGATGTGTGGATCAGAAAGTTCATCATTGAACTTGGTGTAGTTCCCAGTAGTTGTGATGCAATTGAGCTTTATTGTGACAATAATGGAGCTATTTCTCAAGCTAAGGATCCTATATCACGTCATCGGTCCAAGAACATATAGCGGCGCTTCCATCTCATATGAGAGATTGTACAACGAGGAGATGTGAAGATTTGCAAAGTACCAACTGAAGACAACATAGATGATCCACTGACGAAGTCCCTTTCTCAGCAGAAGCCTGATGGCCATGCTAGGTCACAAGGACTGAGGTTCCTAGATGACTGGCTCTAAGTGCAAGTAGGTTTCTGTTGGTATGTATGCCCATAGAGCAAGTCATGTGATGATTGTAATGGGATACTTTGTAAATGATTTGAATAATAATAAAGACAATTTCCGATCTATATGTTTTAACTATTTCTAAGATGATAGTGTAACATGATAGATATCTAGAGAATTGTTTTTACTCAATGACGTGTGCTTTTAGGTTAAGGACCTAAACGATGAGATCATACAGATGTTAAGATTATACATTCTTCTTTAGTCCCTAGTCAGTTGTTATTGTGAAAATAACCATAGACATCAATAACACTAAAGACTAGATTGTGTTTTGGTTGATGACAGAATCGCATTAGTCATGATATAGTGATATCAAACTAAGCACATAGGTCCTTGTTAGAGAACAAGTGTACCAGACAGACTCACTGTGAGAGTGATACATGGAACTATGATTTGGTAGTCACAGTCAGCTCTCACAGTGATGGTGGTGAGTGTGATTCGTTGACCTAAAATCACTACACTCAATACATGTCATTGGGTACACTTTGACATCATCAAACGCAGTCCTGAAACATGGGTTTTTATAAAGTTAATGATTGGGTGACTTTGACATATGGGGCTTTTGAGGGGTGAGTGATAGATATGGGATTTGTCCTTCCTAAGGGAGTTTGATGTCCATGGCCACTTGATGAGTAGGATTGAGAAAGGCATGCGCATGCATGTGTGAATCAATATGTGATATTGATGTCACACACATCTCACCCAGTTTGCTCTGAGATCAAGGAAATGGAGGAACGTTGAAAGGATGACAATACCATGCCTCGAGTTCATTCTGGACATTAGTGACAAAGGAATTATACATTCACTATAACACCATTCACAGATTGTAGGATTGAAAGGTGTTCTCCAACTTTCTATTTCACTTGGGTAGCATTGATGTGTGACTAGGCACGGCTCTTTGCTTGTGAAGTCATAAGTGTTATGGACTTTCACTGCCAACGTGAAATGGACCTGCAGGGTGACACACACTAGGACATGTTCCTGGAAGATGAGTTTCTCCATAAATATTATTTGGATTGATTACTAAAGGAGTTTAATAGTTCAATTAAACACCCAATTGATTGATAGCTCAAAATTATAGTATTCAAGGTGTTGGATCAGATGATTAGAATATCAGATTGATTGAAAATGCAATTGATTGATATGATGCCCCAACCAATCGGCTCATGGAGATGAACCGATCGACTCAGGCTGGTGAGCCGAGCGGCTCAGTTGAATGAACCAACCAGTTCACATTCTTGAACCGGTTGGGTGACCAACAGAGTTCATTTCACTTGTCAAATTTGATTTGGATAAGGACTAAAATATTATTAGTTGGAAACAAACATGGAAGGTCAATTCGAGTTGGACCAGGAGCATGAACCGATCCGCTCAAGCATGAACCGATCGGCTCAGATTCCCCAAACGATTGGTTTAGGTGTGAACCAATCGGCTGAGGTCACCAACCGACCGTTTCAGGGTTGAAACGATCGGTTCAACTGGTGCAGTTTGTCATATTTTATGGAGAATCTCGAACCCTTATACTCCTACTTTAGTCCTGCATTTCCCAGGGTATAGAACCATGTCTCATGACCCTCTTATATATATAGGGGTATTGGGGGCTTCTCAGACAGTACAACTCAGAACACCAGTCGCTCTGTAAAGTTGTCATTCTCTCTGGTTGTGGTAACCAGGAGAGCTTGAGCAAGTGCTACCCGATAAGGGAGGTACAACAAGGGAAAGAAAATTGCAAAAAGGTGACTGGTGGCAGGAGAGTGTTTTAGTGGATAGTGCACTGACAGGAGGGTGCGACTCCTTCTGGTGTCTTGTGTGACAAGGTGATCGGAGTTCTAGGTGGTCTGTGTGGACTACTTTAGAGGCGGGAGACTTCTACCACTCGGAGGACATCCATCAATCTCGACAGTCTCGATGAGACCAGGAGCTACAGATTCACCATCTAAGACTGGAGGTGAAGACCACGCAAGCAGGGAGGTAACATCGTTGAGTAAGCCTCGGGACACGGTATGTTTCAACAAACCATCCTTCCTACTGTATAGATGTTGAAGTGATTCCTTCATTCTGGGTTTTAGGAAGAGAAAATTTATGTTTCTGCTGCCTTCTCTACTTCCCTTAAAACCCAACAAAGAGCAGCTCCAAGAAGGAAGAAGAGTACACGAGAGATACCAAGTCCAAGAGGAAGGACAAGAAGGAGAGGAGACACAAAGATGCATATGATGTAGCTTGGGGAGCATCGTCCTCTACTGGCTCAAGCTCCGATGAAGATGCAGAGTGCCACCTTGCACTCATAGCCTCTATAAGTGAAGATATTGGTGAGGTAATTGAGGTAAGTCAAGTAAGCTTGCATGATTTAGCTAAAAAATGCTTATTGATATGCTTGTTTCTACCCATTCTTCTTATTCTAAATGTAAATCCAAGAAGAAGAGGTTAGCAAAAATCATTATTGACTTGTATGCTAAACTTGAGATTCTTTAGGAAAATGAGAAAATTCATCTTGAGAGAATTGGTAACTTGCAAGGCCAATTTCTTGATCTCCAGCTCCCATACAATTGAGTTGAGGTAGAGAATGTTGTCTATCTTAAGAACATTGAATCTCTTAAAGGAATATAATCAAAGGTGCCGAATTGAGCTTGAATAATTAAAACTACAAATGTTGAAATCAAGCTTATTATTGATTCTCGTATATATGAGAGGGATGTTTATCAGAAAGAAATTCAAAGCTTAAATCACAAAATGCTAGGTTGCTTGGTCAAGTTAATGATGTAGCTTCTAGATCTAATCTGCATAGTAATGATGTTGCTTCTATTTCTCTTGAAAAAGGTTCATACTTGACTAAAGCCCTCTATTTATAGGTCCACCTTGTTCATTGAAAAAGTGATGATCATTAGTCTACTTATTGTCCTTATAATCCTAAGGAGACCAACACAAAGATGAAATGGATCCCCAAGATAACTCCAGATCCCAAATTTTGAGTTGGGAACTGAAACTCTCCTTTCTTGTAGGAAAAAGGAAGATGGATTATTGATATTCATTGCACTAAACTTGTGACAGGTGATATAAGCCATTTCAACAATTTGACTAAGAAGAAAGGAGGTTCGGTCACTTTTGGGGACAACAAGATAGTAAGTTAAAAGGTGAGGGTGATGTAGGTGAATCCTTGTGTATCAAGAATTTCCTTTTTTGGATGGACTACATCACAATTTAACAAGTGTAAGTCAATTGTGTGATAATGGTTACCTTGTGATATTTATTTCCTTTCAATGATTGATTCTAGATTCCCTCACTTATCATGTCATATATAAAGAAACTCGGAATGGTAATCATTATGTAATTATACTTGACTCTATAAATCTATAGTTGGTAGATGCCTAGTAGTCAGTTTGATTGATATTTCTCTTTGCCATTGTCGGCTTGGTCATGTAAATATACATCAATTGAAAAAGTTGAGCAAAAAGGCCTTGGTTAAGGGACTTCCCAACTTGGATTTTGAAAAGGATGAGGAATTCCAACCTTGTTTCCAAGGAAACGAAGCCAATTCCTCCTTCAAATCCAAAGGAATTCAGAGTCCTTCGTACCAAGAGAGCTCTTGAACTTCTCCATATTGATATATTTGGACCAATGAGAACTCAATCGCTTTTTGGTTCCGAGTATTGTCTTGTTATTGTCGATGATTTCTCTCAATATACTTGGACCTTCTTTCTAGTTTCCAAGAGTGATATGCTTGATGTTTTCTCTAGTTTTTACAAACCAGTTGAGAATGAAGCTTCTTATCGGATTATTTCCATCCGTAGTGATCATGGGGCAGAATTTGAAAATGATCTTTTTGAACATTTTTTTGAAGAATATGGATTTGCACATAACTTTTCTTCACCCTGAACACCTCAATAAAACGGGGTTGTAGAGAGGAAGAATAGGTCGATACAAAAAATGGCTAGGACCATGCTTTCAGAGTATGACAATCCAAAGAAGTTTTGGGCCGAAGCTGTTAGTACCTCATACTTTGTGCAAAACTAGGTGTTCACACATCCTTCTTTGAAGAAAAACCCCTATGAGCTATGGTGTGGTAGGAAGCCTTCCATCAAGTACGTTCATGATTTTGTATGTCCTTGTTTTGTTTTGAACACAAAAGATTCTCTCGACAAGTTTGATCTGAAATCTTACCAGGCTTTCTTTCTTGGCTATAACACTACTACCAAATCTTATAGAGTAATTAATGTTGATCTTGCCAAAGTTGAAGAATCTATTAATGTTAAGTTTATTGAGAATAACCCCTCTATTCCCAAAGATATTATTCCAAATGATGATGTTGTAGGTGAGGTGATTCCTATCTTAAAATAACTCAACATCACCCAAAAGGGAAAAGAAGTGGACACTAAAGAAGTAAAGAAAGATGAATAGAAGAAGGATCTGACTCCCCATTTTGCAAAGAACCATCCTAAAGATCTGATCTTAGGTGACCCCTTTGAATGAGTGAAGATGGGGGAACATTCAACAAAGTTCAATCCAACAATGCCTTCATCTCACAACTTGAGCCAAAGAATGTAAAAGAAGCTCTTGGGGATGATGAATGGATCCTAGCTATGCAAGAAGAATTGGAGAAATTTGAGAAGAACAAAGTGTGGACCCTAGTGCGAAGACCATGTGATAGAAAGATCATTGGTACCAAGTGGTTTTACCACATCAAGCTTGATGAAAGCGGCAAGGTGGTAAGGAACAAAGCAATGTTAGTGGATCAAGGCTACAATCAACAAGAAGGTATAGATTATGATGAAACATATGCACCTATAGCTAGACTTGAGTCCATTTGTATGTTACTTGCTTTTTCTAGTTATAAGAACATTATTCTTTATCAAATTGATGTTAATGGTACAATTAAGGAGGAAGTGTATTTTGCACAACCCCCAAGCTTTGAACATGATAGTTTACCCAACCATGTCTAACGATTACAAAAATCTCTCCATGGCATCAAACAATAACCTTGATCTTGGTATGAGAAATAAAATAAATTTTTTCAGACAATTGGTATATCGTGGGAATGGGAAAAGTAGATTCTACGTTGTTTCTCAAACACACTTCTAACAATTTTCTTATCATTCGAATATATGTTGATGATATCATTTTTGGCGGAACTAATCTTGATCATTGTAAGGAGTTTAGTGATCTTAGGTTAAGTGAGTTAGAGATGATCATGATGGGTGAGATTACATTCTTCCTTGGCTTTCAAATAAAGAAAACTAAAGATCAGAGCTTTATTAACCAAGGCAAGCACACAGTGAGCTACTTAAGCACTTTGGGATGGAGAACACCAAGTAGATGGACACCCCCATATCAAACACCACCAAACTTGATAAATATGAAGAAGGTGAGAAAGTGGATGAGAAGCTTTATAGAGGTAAGATTGGAAGTTTACTTTATTTAATTGCCTCTAGATCTGATATAATGTTTAGTGTTGAATTGTGTGCTCATTTTCAATCAAATCCCAAGAAATCACATCTTATAGTTGTTAAGAGAATTTTAAGGTACTTATTTAAAAACTAAAATTTTGGATAATGGTATCCCAAGTCAAGGGACTTTACTCTTATGGCTTCTAGAGATACAGATTACACAGGATGTTTGATTGATAAAAAGTGCAAAAGTGGCACTTGCTTCCTCCTAGGACCATGCTTGGTGTCTTGGTTTTCTAAGAAATAGAGCAAAATGGATTTAATAACTACCGAGGGTGAAAACATTGCAGGTGGGAGTTGTTGTGCCCAAGTCCTATAAATGAAGCAAATGCTCTAAGACTATAACATTAACTTGATGCTTCTCCAATTTATTCTGATAATACTAGTACAATCAATTTATCTTACAATCCTATATTACATAGTAGAGCCAAGCATGTAGAGGTTCTTCATCATTTTCTTCATGATCACATTGCTAAAAAGGATAACTATATCGTGCATGTAGACACAGAAAATTAGTTGACGGACATTTTCACTAAACCTCTAGCTAGAGATAAATTTAATTTTATTATATCTAAACTGCTCATAACTGCTTTGGATGAATTCGATATGCCTTCGAGGTTGTTTCTATCTATCCTATATTCTTTTCTCATGTTTTGATCACCTTATCTTGCAAATGTGCTAACATTTTCATGTTGTTTTCCCTTGTTTTCGCTTGTTTTGGGTATTTGTTTCAAACACATATTTTATCACTAAATAGTACCCAATGATGAGAGATATGTGCCTAAGTATGTTTAAAATGAAAAATGGACTATAAAACTAAATTTAATCAGCACACAAGAGGCTAGAAATTAAGATTTCTAATTTTGGGATAGACTTTCTATCAGTCGAGTTACAAACCTGACCGATTGGTGGCCGAGGGATTTTTGAAAAAGCCATTTGGTCAAGTTTCCCTTTCTTAGAACCTGATCGATGGTCAGGATGGAGCAAACATAAGTGTGGTTTGGCCGACTTTTCTCCATCTCAACTAGAGAAAAATCGACTGATTCACTCTCTGGCTCCCTCAAATTCTCAACCCAAGCCCTAACCCAACCTTGCTTGACCTTTCTAGACCCCTTGCCCATCAACCCAAGGTACTTGGTCATGTTTTGGAGGTGTTTCCTATGTTTTTGACCTCTCTATCATCTTACACCGTTTACATGCCTTCCGATAGGAGAAACACAGCCGCCCCCTCCAAAGCACCTTTATCCTCCTCCAACTCCAGCTAATCCCCTTTGATGAAATCTTTTCTGCCTCCAATGATGCTAACATGTACAAGGAGCTCCATCCTATGAACCACTTTCCTTTTCATGTCTTGTTTGAGCCACACCCATCTAGACAAAAGGTTATTGATCAGATTGTTGAGTTGTTATACGACCACACCTATCTGCCCTGAGTGTTGAACACACATTTTATAATAATTCCACCACAAGAACTAAAGTCATTCACGAATTCTATACAAATTTGCAATGGAATTTCAACACTCTTGTACCCCCTCCAAATACTCAAGTCATTCTTACTTCCATGATCGTCAGAAAGAAATTCCAAGTCTTTGAGGATACCTTGAATATCTTTTTCTTTTGTACTGAGGTAATTAACAGATTGAGGAAGGATTACCCTCTGTATTTAGATCTCCTAGATCCAAAGGCCTTCTACAAGAAATATAATATCAGTCTCCCTGACATACATAAATCCATGAAGAAGCCTCAGTTTCCCTATAGGAAGAAGTATACCATTCCCTCCTATGCCTTAGACCTGAAGAACCGCATACTCACCCTGGTAGTCAACTGCAATATTCATCCACGGAAAAACCAAACTAGAATTGAAGAGAATACCACAGTGAATATGTTTTGTATCCTAAAGAACATCGAAGTCAAATGGGATAGATATGTTCTCCATCACATGACCTGCTTTGAATCTAGTAAGAACACCTGAGGAACCCACCCACCTACCCATCCCAAATTTGTGGTCTTTATCTATAACCCCCATATTTTTATAACACATGAGCGAAAGCTATATTTTTTTTCAAATGGGAGTGTCACAAAGATGATAATCATTATAATTAAAGCAAATGAAACACTTTGCATAACTGGAAAACTGATTCATACATAGTTTGACAAAGAAAAACAAGTCATCTAATCTACCATGATAACAACACTATACATAATAAAAGATGTCTAAACTCTGGATCGTCGCGGTAGATGGCACCCCACTAGGCAAGCTCAAAATCTCCTCATCCTCTGCTTGTGCTTTTGTTCTTCAATTGCTCCAAAACCAATGGACATCGCATCCTTAGCCATGCATTCGGAAAATAATAGGCGTTAGAGTAAGTGGCATGAGTATTCAAAAATTTACATTGTAAAAACAAAAATTAGATTTTGTAAACATAAAGCTAACACCAAGCTCTGAGTAAAATCTGTAACATATTATATCTTATTACTTAATCTAAATTCTTATCTTTCTACCTTATCTCTCTCTGGAGACATGTACCCTAGTACATGGATCTCAAGAATTGCACCACAGTGCATGGGTCATAGTTATCTTATCTATTTCCCTCTCATCATACTTATGGATGAGATTATGGGCATGCTCTAGCCCAAGGTATCCTTTTCTTACAATTTTTATCTGATTATGGCCACCATTATACAATAAGTCCTCCTGAATTGGTGAATCTATGCCATGAATTCATACCGAAGTACCCTGAATTGGCACTACATGCCTCTGAATGACACTGGGGTGTCTCTGAATTGGTATAACTACGCCCTTCTTGGTACCAAAGTACCTCTGGATTGGAGTAAACACTCCTCTGAATTGGTAATAGATGCCTCTGAATCGTCCCGGGACTACTGAATGAGGACTTATCATATAATGTCTTATGTGAAGGTTTGGACTTTTTTTATCTTAAGTCTAAACTTACTTAATCATTAATCTGAACTAAAGTTGAATGCGGATAGCTTTACTGAATACTAAATCTGAACTTATCTTATATTAAAACTGTATACTGATAACTAAATTTATCTAAAACTGATAATTGAGTATTGAGTATGTACTAAATTCTAAATTTGAATCTAAATCTCTTATTCTTAAGTTCTTATACTCAACATATAGCTGAATATGAATATGGATCTCAATTACTTCATAATTGATATTGGATCTAAAACCCTTATCATGTATCTTTATTTAGTATCTGGCTACTCACACAACGAGTAGTCTAAGTCTGAATCTAAATCTGATGTCCTTGTTATCTAGATACATCTTAATTTAAAACTCTAATTCATTAGAATGACCTCATTGATAATAATTATATGACAACTGAGTCTAAAGACTTAGGAAAAATGATCTGAATTATATATAAAAAGACTAAGCATTCAAAGTACCTTAAGTTAAGTTTATGAAAGTAGTTTAAGTACAAAGTATCTAAAAACATGAATTCTGATAAGATGATTTAACCTTTATAAGTTCTTATTAAATCTGATCTTATCCTGAATTTTAATATTTACATATGAGCTTACATATTAAACCTTAAATATCAAAATAGAAATCTTATAAAATATTGTCTTGCACTTAATCATAGTTTAATGCATCATTATCTAATAATATTATTCTAAACTCATTTTACAATTTATTCCGATCCCAATAGTACCTCTATTCTGAAAATTGGACCATATCTTAATATGTTCAAAACATATATTTTTCACATTAGAGTTCATTTATAGATATTACTCATTATAAGAAATCTGATTAACTTATTTGCTCTTAGATTCTCTACATATATAAGACATCTTAATCTCATATTTCTAATTGAAATCTAAATAAAACGTTATATCTATAGATATGAGAAATCCTAATAGCATAATTATACTTTAAATCTCAATATAAAGTTATCCCAAATCATTAACTAAGTATGATTATATTACTTTCATATCTTATCTCGAAATCTTTAGATCATCACCAATAAATCATATAAGAACTTGATTCCTTAATTTTTCCAATGAACCTAGTCCATTAGTCACAACCATAGAGAGCAACATATCTCTATTTGAGATTTTGAGTATATGAACTTACATAAATATAGAAGTATGGGAATAATCCTATTTACACATCTTAACATGAAGGTCTTAGCATATTGAATCATGTAAATCATGAAAGACTTATTAAGTGACATGTAAACATATTGAGCTTAAAACATGAGTACTCATGGGCATGGACCACTTACCTGTGTCAGGGAGGATAAAATTCTTCATTGTGAATTCCTCGAGCCCGGTCTAAATCCTTTAAAAATTTATGGTGTAACACTTCCTTGAAGTTCAATGACGAGGTTCACACCTTTCACATAGATTTAATAATTATCAACATATATGCACATAATCTACTTATCTAACTTTCCTCAAATGAAATTACCTTATCTAAATCATTTAAGAATCTGGAACATCCCTCAATATGTTCTTCATATCTCGAGCTTTCCAAGGAGCCCTTAAATACCCTATTCTGATAATCAAATCAGTCCCTATGAATTCCTAAAGTTATAACAAATTAAAATGTGATCACATGGCTTACCTTTCTTTCCTTTACCTTTCAGGCTAATTGGGCCTTCTGGTTGTGGCCCAACAAGCAGGAACCTGACCCCTCCCTCTCCTTCACTCGAGAGAGTGCCACATAGAGATCGTGGCCCCCTATTTTTCCATGGAGATAGAGTGCAGTGTCGACCTCCTCTCTAGCGTGAACTCTGGTCATCTAAGACTGACCCAGTGATCATGGCCAGACCATGTCACTGCTGAGCCTCCCCTCGGCGCTGAGGCACACAGAAAGATGTTGTTATGATCGATTAAGTTGGGTTCCCATGGGGAGTCTTGACTCCCCTACTTCCCATGGATAGAATAGGGTAGACCGCCTAGGTGCTGGTTTGGCGACCACTCTCCTAACTAGACATCATAGTCCACTTGGAATATGGCTCCTCACCTCACCGCAACCTCACTCCCAATTTTTGTGGCTGTTGTGCTAGCACCAAGAGGTGCCCTTGGTGGTTCAACACTCCAAAAGTCGTCGCAGCCAAGTTCAAGCGCCACCTCACCTCTTTAACTTTGCTCTTCCTCTCTCTCTATCTCTCTGTCTCTTGATTTCAAGTCAAATTCTAGCCTTACCGTCAGCCAACTCTAGGCCTCCTAGATCCATGGTTTATATAGAAACTAGACTCTGAATCGTGTGTGGAGAACTCCTCTTTGACATACTCTCTTTGGAATCTATTTGAGTCCTATCTGGGGCACACAGAGAGTGAACATGACACCCCCCTTTCTGTTATTTTTTGCTTCTTTATGATAAAATTCCACTTCCTATAATTAATCCCATACGCCACACCATGAGACCATTTAGCCTTAAACTTTAGAAAGAACATTATATATACATTATATCTCCTTGGAAAAGAGGTTAGGTAAAAGTTAATTAGATAAAGACTGAAAACCTACCTTTCAAGTACAAATTGGATAATTACTAATTTAATTACCTAGGCTACTTGATAAATCAAAATTATCTAAAATTTCTACCATGATCTTATACTTTAAATATCTATCTACTAATAATATTTTGAGAACTTATTATGAGAGCGAGATATTCCATCGTTGGTTTTGTGTATAAATGAACCATGTGTAAACCTTAATTGATCCAAATCGCTTGAATTTGGTTCTAGGGCCAATGGACCATTCATTAGTCTTCCAAAGAGTCCATAAGCTTAACCATGTTCTTGGTTATGAAACTAATTCTTAAACCAATATAATTTGTCAATTAAAACTTCCTTATGACACATTAGGTCAACATTACTTTACGTCTTAAATAATGATACCTAAGTTGGCCTAGAGCCAAAACCAGTAACTCAATTCCTCATATTATATATATTCGTCACATTATTATTTACAAGAATAATTCATTCATATTCATCCACCTGACTACAATCATACACATTTAAGACATTATGTGTGAATTGGTTGACCAGATGACTTGTATTACAATTTTTTTGAGCTTAATTACATACCTAGCCATGGTTAGATCCATTAGGCCCCTTGGCACACACTTACTAGAAAACTCCACATTAAAGACTTACAACGTCTATTAAATTGAGGATGTTACAATTCTACACACCTTAAAGTAAATTTCTTCCTCAAAATTTCGCTAGGTTACTACCCACCTTAGGGTTCTTTTTACCTCTTCATCATATTAAGGTACACTTATGTTCAAATTTTTAAATGTAAAAACATATGTAATGTATTTTCATAAAATGTTTATGTGAGAATTATCTATTTATTACCTTGGTCTACTGATCAACTCATCCTTAGAGTTTGTATAACCAAACTTGCCATTATACTTAGGGTATCTACCTCAACATTGTCATGAATTTCTAACATTAGGTATAGTTGATCATCCAATCTTAGGTCTTCCAGATACCTCCAACATTTCTAGATATGTGGTGATCAAGCACATACCCAGAGATGTGAGATCCGGACATTCTATCTCTCACTAACCTACTAAAACATGTGTCCCATACCACATGGACCAGTAAGAAATTAGAGATGCATCAAAGTCTAGTGTCTATGACATTCCTCTTCAATTCTCAATTGGCTGGCCATAACCATTGAGAATGGACAAGCAACGTCATTAGCTAGGGTTAGGTTGAAACTTGAGACCTAGAATAGGTAAACATCTATCTATGACATCGCTATTTCTTCTATGGTGAAAACTCTTAGTCATTCTAGGTCATTGTATCTTTCTTTGGAAATCTATCCCTAAACCCTATTCTCTTATCTTCATCCTAAGGTGACCATGAGAATCATATTTGCCTAGTGGTCATTTACCAAATTGCTTTGATAGCATATTGTAACTCCTAGATTTTTATAACACATGAGAGGAAGCTATACTTTTTTTCATCAGGGAGAGTCACAAACATGATAATCATTGCAATTAAAGCAAATGAAACACTTTGCATAACTGGAAAATTGATTCATACATACTTTGACAAAGAACAACAAGTCATCTAATCTACAATGATAACAAGACTATACATAATAAAAGATGTCTAAACTTTGGATCGTTGCAGTAGATGGAACCCCACTAGGCAAGCTTGAAATCTCCTAGTCCTATGCTTGTGCTTTTGTTCTTCAATTGCTCCAAAACCTATGGACATCGCATCCCCAACCATGCATTGGGAAAATAACAGGCGTTAGAGTAAGTGGCATGAGTATTCTAAAATATACATTGTAAAAAACTAAAATTGGATTTTGTAAACATAAAGCTAACACCAAGCTCTGAGTAAAATCTATAACATATACTCTATTATTACTTAATCTAAATTCTTATGTTTCTACCGTATCTCTATCTGGAGACATGCACCCTGGTACATGGATCTCATGAACTGCACCACAGTGCATGGGTCATAGTTATCTTATCTATTTCCCTCTCATCATACTTATGGATGAGATTATGGGCATGCTCTAGCCTAAGGTATCTTTTACTTACAATTTTTATCTGATTGTGGCCACCATTATACAATTAGTCCTCCTGAATTGGTGAATGTACGCCCTGAATTCGTACCGAAGTACCCTGAATTGGCACTACATGCCTCTGAATGACATCGAGGTGTCTCTGAATTGACATAACTACGCCCTTCTTGGTACCAAAGTACCTCTGAATTGGAGTAAACACTCCTCTGAATTGGCAATAGATGCCTCTGAATCATCCCGTGACTACTGAATGGGGTCTTATCATATAATGTCTTATGTGAAGGTTTGGACTTTTTTATCTTAAATCTAAACTTACTTAATCCTTAATCTAAACTGAAGCTGAATATTGATATCTTTTCTTAATACTGAATCTAAACTTATCTTATATTAAAGTTGTATAGTGATAACTGAATTTATCTAAAACTGATTATTGAGTATTGAGCATGTACTAAATTCTAAATTTGAATCTAAATTTCTTATTCTTAAGTTCTTAAACTGAACCTACATCTAAATCTGAATATGGATCTCAATTACTTCATAATTGAGATTGGGTCTAAAACCCTTATCGTGTATCTTTATTTAGTATCTGGCTACTCACACAATGAGTAGTCTAAGTCAGAATCTAAATCTGATGTCGTTGTTATCTAGATACATCTTAATTTGAAACTCTGATTCATTAGAATGACCTCATTGATAATATTATATGACAATTGAGTCTAAAGAATTAGCAAAAAGGATCTGAATTATATATAAAAAGACTAAGCATTCAAAGTACCTTAAGTCAAGTTTATGAAAGTAGTTTAAGTACAAAGTATATAAAAACATGAATTCTGATAAGATGATTTAAACTTTATAAGATCTTATTAAATTTGATCTTATCCTGAATTTTAATATATACATATGAGCTTACATATTAAACCTTAAATATCAAAATAGAAATCTTATAAAATATTGTCCTGCACTTAATCATAACTTAATGCATCATCATCTTATAATATTATTCTAAACTCATTTTACAATTTATTTTGATCCCAATAGTACCTCTATTCTGAAAATTGGACCATATCTTAATATGTTCAAAACTCATATTTTTCACATTGTAGCTAACTTATAGATATTACTCATTATAAGAAATCTGATTAACTTATTAGCTATTAGATTGTCTACATATATAAGACATCTTAATCTCATATTTCTAATTGAAATCTAAATACAACGTTATATCTATAGATATGAGAAATCCAAATAGCATAATTATACTTTAAATCTCTATATAAAGTTATCCCAAATCATTAACTAAGTATGATTATATTACTTTCATATCTTATCTCGCAATCTTTAAATCATCACCAATAAATCCTATAAGAACTTGATTCCTTAATTTTTTCCATGGACCTGGTCCATGAGTCACAACCATATAGAGAAACATATCTTTATTTGAGATTTGAAGTATATGAACTTACATAAAGATAGAAGTATGGGAATAATCCTATTAACACATCTTAAAATTCAGGTATTAACATATTGAATCACATAAATCATGAAAGTCTTATTAAGTGATGTGTAAACATATTGAGCTTAAAACATGAGTACTCATGGGCATACCCCACTTACTTGTGTCAGAGAGGATAAAAATGTTCATTTTGAATTCCTAGAGCCCGGTCTAAATCCTTTAATATTTTATGGTGTAACACTTCCTTGAAGTTCAATGACAAGGTTCACACCTTTCACATAGATTTAATAATTATTACATTTATGCACATAATCTACTTATCTAACTTTTCCTCAAATTAAATTTCCTTCTCTAAATCATTTAAGAGTCTGAAACCTCCCTCGATATGTTCTTCATATCTCTAGCTTTCCAACGAGCCCTTAAACACCCTATTCCAATAATCAAATCAATCCCTATGAATTCCTAAAGTTATAAAAAATTAAAATATGGTCACATATCTTACCTTGCTTTCCTTTACCTTTCCGGCTAATTGGGCCTTGTGGTCAGCGGCCCAGCAAGGAGGCGCCTGACCCCTCCCTCTCCTTTGCTCGAGTGAGCACCACACAGGGATCGTGGCCCCCTATTTTTCCATGGAGACAGATAACAGCGTCGACCTCCTCTCTGGCGTGAAGTCTGGTCGTCCAAGACTGACCCAACGATCATAGTTGGACTGTGTCTCGGCAAAGCCTCCCCTCGGTGCTGAGGCACACAGAAAGATGTTGTTATGCTCGATTAAGCTGGGTCCCCATAGGGAGTCTTACCTCCCCTATTTCCCATGGAAAGAACAGGGCAGACTGCCCAAGTTGTGGTCTGGTGACCACTCTCCTATCTAGATGTCGTAAGCCGCTTGGAGGATGGCTCCTCACCTAACTGCATCCTCACTCCCAATTTTTATGGCTCTTGTTCTAGTGCCAAGAGGTGCCCTTAGTGGTTCAACACTCCAAAAGCTGACGCCGCCAAGTTCTGGCACCGCCTCACCTCTTCAACTTTTCTCTTCCTCTCTGTCTCTCTCTCTCTCTCTCTCTCTTTCTCTCTCTCTCTCTCTCTCTCTCTCTCTCTCTCTGTCTCTCAATTTCGAGTCAAATTCTAGCCTTACCTTCAGCCAACCCTAGGCCTCCTAGATCCATGGTTTATATAGAAATTGGACTCCAGATCGTGTGGGGAGAACTCGTCTTTGATGGACTCTATTTGGGCTCTATTTGATTCATGTTTGGAGCGCACATAGAGAGAACCTGACATCCCCCTTTCTTTTATTTTTTTCTTCTTTATGATAAAAGTCCACTTCCTATAAATAATCCCATATGACACACCATGAGACCGTTTAGCCTCAAACTTTAGAAAGAACATTATATATACATTATATCTCCTTGAAAAATAGGTTAGGTCAAAGTTAATTAGATAAAGACTCCAAACCTACCTATCAAGTACAAAATGGATAATTACTAATTTAATTAACTAGGCTACTAGATAAATCAAATTTATCTAAATTTTCTACCATGATCTTATACTTTAATTATCTATCTACTAATAATATTTTGAGAACATATTATGAGAGCGAGATATTCCATCACTCGTTTTGTATATAAATGTCCCATGTGTAAACATTAATTTATCCAAATCACTTGAATTTGATTCTAGGTCCAATGGACCATTCGTTGGTCTTCCAAAGAGTCCATAAGATTAACCATATTCTTGGTTATGAAACTAATTCTTGAACCAATATAATTTTTCAATGAAAACTTCCTTATGATACTTTAGGTCAACATTACTTTACTTCCTAAATAATGAGACCTACGTTGGCCTAGAGCCTAAACCAGTAACTCAAGTCCTCATATTATATATATTCATCACATTATTATTTAAAGGAATATTTCATTCATATTTATCTACACCTGACAACAATCATACACATTTAAGCCATTATGTCTGTATTGGTTGACCAGATGACTTGTATTACAAATTTTGTGAACTTAATTACATCTCTATCCATGGTTAGGTCTATTAAGTCCCTTGGCACACACTTACTAGAAAACTCCACATTAAAGACTTACAATAACTATGAAATTGAGGATGTTACATTATTAGTCTGCTACTGGAAAGTCTCTTTTTCACGACCTTCATTACAAACCTTCTTGAAATGGAGTCTACATCACTGAGACCATAATTCAGAAGAATTTGCATACCCCTTCTTCAACCAAACCTAGATCCTCGACCTCCACCTCCTCATCCATCCCGACATGTCTGTGCCTCATTTAATGTATTAAATGAAACCCTCATGGGTTACATGTTGCATCAATAGGCATATAACCTTTAGGTTTAGGAGCATATGCATCAGGATCTCTGTGCTATCATGTCTACCACAAACCTATCATGTGTCCATCCTTACCCTAACTATCAAGCCTACCCAGAAGGTGATTATGCATCCTATGCATACAATCACTTTTACCCAGATCCTCCACCTGCTACTTCTTTTATAACACCCTCTATTGGTGGTTCAACCCTTGGAATGCTACCTCTCCATGCTGGTACTATAGCTACCATGCTTGCAAGACTCGGCACCTCTGCTCCTAATTTTCCTCAAGCCCAAGAGTTGCATGACCTTGGTATGTCTTGGGCAGAGCAACATGCCATGTGGCTCGGTTGTGGTTTCAGTCATTTTTTCGTTGAGGAGATGCCAAACCAGGATGATGAGGAAGCTATTTTTGATGAGGAGGCATCTGACGATGATGGCGAGGATGATTTAGATGGTTCTGAAGATGGATTTACAGGTGCATTTGGTGATGAAGGTGAAGCTGCTATCTCTGTTATGCCTTTATATGGAGATGATGACTATGAGCCTGAAGCTTCTAATGATGATGTTGACGTAGATGATGATGATCCTATGGACTTAGATAGTCTAGACATTTAGATGTTTTAGTGTTTAGTCTTTGGATGACGATTATATATATATTTCTAGACTATTTTATACTAAAAACATCTGGGCACATTTATCTGAGATGTACTATTCTCATCATCATGGTGTTTTCATTATTTTGGGTTGTAGTCTATTTTTTTTTGTCAGTCTAAAAAGCGTGTTACTATAATAAAAAACATTAGGTACATTAGCACCCCAAAAGGAAAAGCTAAGTCGTGATACACCAAATAGACGGGTATCATGGTTACAAAAAAACATCACACAATGACACTGAACAGGACAGACTACATCAAATACACCACAAACCAATAAAACAAGATTTAGGAGAAATCATATCCTCAATGAAACTGAACACACCCACAAAGTATGAAGACGTGAACTTCACCAGCATCAAGCCTCAAGAAGTAACTAGAGCATCAGACTAGAACACCCTGCAATTGTCTGAGGATGAGATTCACTCCAGAATTGTTACCAATCCCAACAAGGAAACACCTAAGAAGCCTACAGTAGAGCATAACTAAAACAAACCACTCCAACTTTGAACAAGAGCAAGGAGAATACAGAAGGATATCTATTCAAACCCCCTTCACAACATTAATGAGCACTCATAATATGTGACTGAGGTCTAACCAGTACACCTTCCTTCAACCCAATTCTCCTGAGTTAAAGATGCAAAGGAAGTCCAGGAATGAAGCATGATATCAACCAGCTGGAGGAGTCTCCCACCTCTCCTCCCTTTGCCTTAGGCTTCTTCATCTTCTTGTTCTACTGATTCAGGTTGCCTTTAACCTTGGAATCCTTCAAGAGGTCCGGATCCATAAATCACGAGAAGCAAGGCTTAAAACTCC
Organism: Alisma plantago-aquatica; assembly: GCA_963693085.1. NCBI lineage: Eukaryota > Viridiplantae > Streptophyta > Magnoliopsida > Alismatales > Alismataceae > Alisma > Alisma plantago-aquatica. The sequence goes on along the minus strand of OY856412.1, from coordinate 230,992,490 downwards.
TCATCTGAGTCTTGGTAACCCTATAAGAGGCTGAGTGACACCCACACAAGGACGTGAATCCCCTGTTTGCACTGGGGAATTACATCAGGCACCTAGAAGGCGACCAACACGCAGTAGTAGCTCTGTTGTTGCGGGGGTCGTGCGAATTCACCACCTGGAGTCTAAATGAAACCGAAACGCTGACCACCAACCACCAAATCAGGAAACAGAGATGCTACCGAGTAACCTCGGAGTCGCAGAAGCACTCCAGTGAGAAAGAAGGGGCGCCACTATCAACCCTGCAAGGAAACCAACCGCCGAACCTCGGATCTGATGTCGTAACCCAAGATGAGTAATTTCGTCAGAGCTTGGACTCTAGGAAGCATTGTCAGGAGAACTGGTGCGAGCCCTAGTTCCACCATCTATCGAAGCCGCCAAGGAAGTCGATGTTGAGGGGTCTTCACTAATCTGGTAAAACAGATCCCACACAGAAGGTGCAAGGAGTGCGCGAGAGAGAGGGGCAACAACCTCTTTCATCAGCTGTGGCGTAGAGCAGCCAGCGAGATCCGTCAGGCCAGTAGGAACGCTCTTTTCGTCTGCCACTCTCAGACAAGACGGAAGTCGAAATAAATGACAATGCGAACCTCAGCCCCGACCTCGCTCCACGCGGCGCTCCAGTACTCCTGCCCATACTTCTGATGAGAAAACCCAATGACTCGGCAACCTGCGTCTCTACCACAAGGACTCACACCACCCTCACTAGGGACACACTAGTGGATGAAAGAGAGCAAGGGGGAGGAAAATGCATGGGGCGCTTCCTCCCCCCAGTGGCGCCGCCGGGAGGAGCTTGGTTGTAGTAATTTTGAGGACATGATTTCAGTGTTGTAACCTTAATCATATGTACAATTATTTTTTTATTGAATATATCTCATGAGTTGGTTCTATGTTTCTAATATTTTTATTATGACTTAGATTGCTTGTGTCTCTCATCTTCGTTTGATGTGTGTTTTGACGTTGCATGTTCTATCTTATGGAGGTATGTTTTGGTTGTTCTTGGAGAAGACCTATTTTTGTGCTCTTCTACCCCCTTACTTTTTGATAATGCCAAAAATAGGAGAGAAGTTCAATACTTTGAAGCTCAACCATATTGCTTTAATAGCCTATGTGATCCTTTTCTTATTCAATATATGCTTTATCATGTGACTTTAAAAGGGACCATATAGTATATACATGTTATATTTCTCTATGTGGAAATACTAAGTATGTAGGTAAGTGTGAGCAATTCACATTTTTAAAATCATGAATCTCAGTGCCTTCATAAGGTTAAGGTATAACTTTACATATCCTTTATAATATGATTGAGGAATGGTTTGTCATTGTCAAATATGGGAAGAATGTGACTTGAGAGTTATACATTGTCCATATTTGAATAATAAATTAACCATTCCATTCATATGTATCTAATATGTTTGTTTAAGATTGATTTCTAGCTTTAGGCACACGAAAAGGATCAATTTACACTAGCCCTAGCTTGTCTAAGTTCAAGTCAAAAGCGATGCAAGTGTGCAATTTGGGAAATCTCTCCAAATCACCTTAGATTAATTTTGTAATCACTTGTTTTGATGATATGACTTGTAAATAAGATGAGAAAAAATCCAGGACACTTAATTCCAATTGGTCACTCTAAAACTAGTTTGAAAATTTTGTCACAACAACTTTGTCGATTGAGTTTAAATCTTGATCGATCGATGATGGATTTTTGGAAATGGATCAATCGATCTAGCTACACACTCACATAACTTGACTGACAGATTTATTGACCAAAACTGATTTGGACTGATCAACTGAGTTTCCCAGATAAAACTCGATTGATAGTTTGAAAATTAGCGTTGTCGGTTTTTGGTTTGGTCTAGTTATCTTTATTAAAACTCGACCAAATGTACTGTGCGGAAAGCATAGAAAAAGTGATTGCAATCATTAGAGAGTTGTTATAAATGAAAATAGATCAATTGCATGGTGTAAAACAACTATTTTTCATTCTTAAGTGATACCACACTCAAAGGAACACCCCCAGCTAAATTTAGGACCCCTTGGAGTACATTTGAAGTTTTCTCATTCATGTTATCATTGGTCCTTACTATAGTTGAGAGTGTTGCAATCCTTTGATCCCCTTTCTCTCTCTCATTTACAAAGCATTTCGTGATCATGAGTGATTTATTCATGTTGTAAGAGAGCTACCTCCATGTTATCTTGTAAATATCTCATTCCTTCCATCTTCCCAATCCCCTTTCTCAAAGAGCAAAGGTTGAAGTGAGCTTCTCCATGTGAAGGTGAATTTGACGTTCTTCTTCAAGGTTGAAAAAGAGGTGAAGATATTCTCCAGGTGAAGGATAAGGGCAACGTAAAGATTTAAGAAGAGTGGGTAATTCTCCAAGATTTAAGTAATGTCCTAGAGTCATCCACATACTCTTAGGTATGACATGAGATGTTTTGTGGATGATATGTACAATGACTTTAGTTTTGGCACTGTGTCGATGTTTGTACATGGCAAGTACATGTGGAACAATATGGTTTTGTATACAAGTTGTGGCTGAGACCACCAGATAGATATGTACATACTTAATATGATATGTGATCTTGTGCAGGTTTACGGGCCTTTATGTAAATTTTTTAGATATGTTGGTGATGTTTATTAGGTTTTAGTTAATCCACATTTCTGTCTATGTGGTTAATTAGTGATCGATCATGTTTTTGACTTTGAGTAATCTTGATTAGTGTGGATGTCTATCAAAATACACTCTGATGGTGTTTACCTATCTACATCATATTTTTACAAAATTTAAGACACTGATGTCCATTGTTACAATAATAATACACCACATACAAAATTTGTGCCTATTTGGATGAGTGTAATTCAGTCATCTAAGGACAACAAAATCGACACACAAAAGTAATTTAAAATGCATGATTTTGCTTCATTTAGATGCATGATCTTTAAATATCCAAATGAGCTCAAATTTATTATATAGTATGTTATTAAGATCTTTAAGGATATCAATGGTTTATATTTTCAAAATAATTGTTGGATTATAGAAAATGACTTAGGTGTATAGCATCTCTGGTACGCTAGAGTGTATTCCAGCTTAAGTTGTATATAGTTAGGCTAGAATAACTAGAGTGTACAAATCATACCCTACACTTAAATTTTGTTTACCTATATACATAATATTTTTGCAAAATTTGATACATTGATCTTCATTGTTACAATAATAATACTCCACATATAAAATTTGTTCCCCTTTGGATGAGTGTAAGTCACTCGTCTAAGGACAACAAAATCGACGCACAAAAGAAATTTAAAATGCATGATTTTTTCCTCTAGATGCATGATTTATAAGTATCCAAATGAGCTAAAATTTATTATATAGTATGTTCTTATGATCTTTAAGAGACCAATGGTTTACATTTTAAAAATTATTATTGGGAGATATAAAATAACTAAGGTGTATAGTGTCTCTGGTACACTAGAGTGTATTCTAGCTTAACTCATATATAGTCAGGCTAGAATACACTCGAGTGTACAGATCATACTGTACACCCCGATGGTCTTTACCTATCTACATCATGTTTTGCAAACTCTAGTCCATTGATATTTATCATTACAATAATAATAGACATACAAAATTTGTGCCCACTTGGATGGGTGTAAGTCACTCATCCAAGGACAACAAAATCGACACACAAAAGTAATTCAAAATGAATGATTTTGCCTCCTTTAGACACATGATCTATAAGTATCCAAATGGGCTCAAATTCATTGTATATTATGTTCTTAAGATCTTTTAGAAGTTCATTTGATTAAATTTTCAAAATAATTGTTAGAGGATAGAATGAGGTGTTTATCATCTCTAACACACTAGAGTGTATACCAGCTTAACTCATATATAGTCACGATGGGATACACTTGAGTGTTCAGATCATATCGTACACACCAGTGGGGTTTACCTATCTACATCATATTTTGCAAAATCTAATACATTAATCTTCATTGTTGCAATAATAGTACATCACATACAAAATGTGTGCCCATTCGATGAGTGTAAGTCAGTCATCAAAGAATAACAGAATCAACACACAAAACTAATTTAAAATGTATGATTTTTGCCTCCTTTAGATGCATGATCTATATGTATGCAAATGAGATCAAATATATTATATAGTATGTTCTTAAGATCTTTAAAAAGATCAATGGTTTAAATTTTCAAATTCATTATTGGATGATAGAAAATGACTGAGGTGTATGAAGATTCTGATACACTAAAGTGTATTCCAACTTAACTCTCTCCCTCTCTCTCATATATATATATATATATATATATATATATATATATATATATATATATATATATATATATATATATATATATATATATATATATATATATATATATATGTATATATATATATATATATACATACACATATATATACACATATATATGGCGACAAGGACTAGCTTAAGTGGTCAAGAACGGTGTCCCCTAACAAAGGTATCCGGATCCCAGTTGTCGCCTTGATTTACCACCCTCTGGGGCGTTCATCCTCTGCCACGGGCGTGGGGGGATCTTTTACTCTTTATCCCATTTACACATGTATATATACATATATATAATATATGATATAACATATATATACATATATATATATTTAGATATATGTTTATATATTTAACATATTTATATATATACATATATATATATTTATTTATTTATATATGTATGCATATATATCTTATATATATATATATATATATATATATGGTTGTTCATTCGTTGTCCGCGCGGGTAGCTAGATTTTCGCTACCCCTGGCTACTCGCACGGCTAAAAGAGTAACTATATGGTACACAAGAGTAACTCTTCTGATCAAAAGAGTAACTGTATAGATATAAAAAGTAACTCTAAGACCAAAAAGTAAGAAAATATATAGTTAGTAAATATATGGACGGTTTTTTATTTTGGGGGGCAAATGATATTATTTTTGGTTGAAATTTTTTTAGAGAGCTAGATAAAATGGTCCTCTACAATTGTGAAAAAAAAATTAAAAAAAAATATCAGGAAGGGTTTGTGGGTATTAAAGATGAGTCATATATATATACTAGTGAACGCACACATGCACATGCACGTGACATATAAAATTTGTTAGAAATATGCGGGGAGAGGATTCGTCCATGAAAGGTTCCTACGGTAAAAGATATTTGTGTTACTTGTTTGAAAGGAGAGAATCAAGGAACCGTTTCCGTGGGATGGAGAGAGAAATATAGATTTAAAGATAATAAAAGTTAATAGGAGAGTGTGAGAATAAATATTTGTAGGAGCAAAATTCCTTGAAAAAAGGAGAGAAGAGAGTGAATCAAGGAGAGTGCAGCATCAAACTCGCTCTTTTATAGTAGTAGTAGTAGTACTATATATATATATATATATATATATATATATATATATACAAATAAGTTCAAGTATATATTATATATATGTAAAAAACACTACTCATCAAATGATTAAAAAGTATATAATCACATGCTCAATTTCTCAAAACCACTCAAGTACTAAATTGGGTTAAATTTGTATAATTAATTGGGTGGCCAAAATTCCTACCTAACTTCGCATTAATGGGTTGACATGCGGGTGCTCGCGGTTAGTAACCCTTTTCGAGAACCCAAATTCACTAAATGGACCCATTCGTTGCTTATGAATAATTGAAATTGGTTGTACGGAGTGTTAAGGATGCACCATAAATTGCAATGCAAAACCACACCTATGATGCCTCCACAATATGATGGAAGTGTAAGACAAAAATGCACCCGTCACTTTATGATTTTCTTACTTCACATTCTTAGGCTTCCCTCTATTGTGCACTTGCCAACTGGCTCAGTTGGTCAAGTCTGATGTTTCCTCTTTTACATTCGTCAGTCGTCATGATACTTGTCACTGTACATACCTCTCCTACTAGAAACTATATTCCAAATTTGAGAAGAGAGTCACGTACTACCTTACATCTATCTATCTTCCATGGATTGTAACAGTAATCCAGTACTTCGCATTCATCTGCATCGGAACATTTTCTTTGTTTTCTTGTGTGCAGACAATGTAAGTTGTTTTGGACCAAAAAGGAAAACGTCCGACCTGATTCTTGACATGTAGTTTTTCTTGTCCTCACTTTGGTTCTTTAATGCTCCTACACAGTGTTTGGTATCCAACTTTTGAAGTCCTAGTAGGGCAAATAAAATCGGTTTAATCAACACATTCTAGCATTTGTAAACATTTTATTTCATGTTGCCAATAGACATAAAGTTAAACACCCAAAACCTTGCCCATGCTCCTCAAGTCAGATACCTTCTTAGGATGCGCTCTTCAGAGGAAAACCACTTGTATTTAATCTGTGAACTCTAACCCAAAACCTTGTCCGGCAAGAATTTCGCATATTTAACCGTTTGTCATTTAGTTAATAAATATCACAATTCAATCTTGACACGATTAATTTAGGTGGTTGACAATACTTGAGGGCTAGAAGTGAGATTTAAGCCTTGTTAGATCGGTTCTGGTACGGATATTTGGACCAACTCTATTCCTTTTTGTGACTGACTTCGAAATCTAGATTATTTTCTCTCTTCTGTCGTTCTGTGACGTTAAAATCTTACCGTTTTTACCAGCCTCCAAGTTCCTTACACATCATTCCAAGATTGATTGCTTGTCGGGTGCCCTAGCAGATGTAGAACAACATATCTTGGCAACGTGATAAGGTGTTCCACCTATACTGTTAGGATTGGTTTAATGACGAGTCGCGCATCAATCATTTTCTCATTGCTCTGGAACTGGTGTGGGTATGCCAGCTGGTTGTAAGCTGTATTTGTTTGTTTCCTCTTGCGTTATTGGTTGCGAATGGCTGCAACAACGTACCTTGCTTTTCTTTGGTGAGAGCGTGGATCCTTGTCAGCAAACCTGAGTCCGTGACAGCGTTGTCACACGTTGTTATCGAAAGGAGATGTGCACCAACGCACATGATTCCTGAGTCCGTGACAGCGTTGTCACACGTTGTTATCGAAAGGAGATGTGCACCACAGCACAGCCCATGATTTCGAAAGAACTGTCACATTTATAATGTCAGTCCGGATTCCGTCCTGCGGAATCATTTTCTCAAGATGTCCTGACACATCTCAACCGTTCATTGCCAAAAAACGCGACTGAGATTCATGCGTACAGTGACATTCAATTGCGGGACACTGTTCACACGAATCTCTAAAGGGGGGTTGGTGATTGAACGGTCGTGATCTTGTTCAGGACTGTCCTGAGAAAAGGGGGTCTCAAGATCTTTTTCCGTATAATGTAAGCAACTGTAAACAAAGAACTAAGATTTGGGCACGCTCACGCTGGTCGCGCGTAGCTTCACGCGCGTCCAAAAATTAGCCTCAAGCCAGCGCCCAAACCACCATGTGACAAATGTTGATTGGGTGCGTTTTTTGAAATTATGCAATAGGCAGATAAATTTATTTCACTTATAACTTTTGAACCGTAACGAAATTTTTAGCGAAACAAAAACCGTTGGTTTCATTACAAAAAATGCAATCTAACTAGCCTAATACTGACATATTTTTTAGAAAAAATATAAAATATATATTTAGGTTAATTGACAACCAACTATGACGCCCATAAATGATTATTGACACTCAAAAATAGTTACTTGACGCCCAAAATGGTTTATTAACATCCAGAAGTATAAAGATGATGCCCACATAAGGTACTGAAAACTAAAACAACGATTTAACTATTTTTGGGCGTTATTTAGCCATTTTTGGATGTTATGACGCCCATAAATGGCTATTGTTACCTAAAAATGATTAATGGATGCTCAAAATGGTGCATTGACTCCCAAAAGTATAAAGATGATGCCTAGATGCGGTATTTGCTATTTAGTCATTTTTGGATGCTATGGCGTCCATAAATAGTTATTGACACCCAAAAATAATTAATTGATGTCAAAATTGGTGCATTGATACCCAAAAGTATAAAGATGACGTCCAAATAAGATAATTGACACCCAAAATAGTTCATTTTTTTAGAACACCCTGGGGAAGATCTTATTCATCTTGTTCCCGCAGACCAGGTCCAAATAACTCCTTACACAAATTGTGGCTCAATGTAGCTTCCTCCCTAGCCATGTCAGTGAGGAAACTTGGACATCGACTCCACCTACTGCAAATGTTATTTTGTTTCAGACACCACTTGGCTGCGAAGTCTGCAACCTTATTACAAACTCTATTTCTATGCTTGAAAGTAACTACATCGAACTCCCTACAGAATCTACTAATACGAGAGTATCTCGCTTTGTACTTAGCAGGGGCGACGATCGCTTTATTCAACATCTTCACGGCGATAGCGCAGATTGATTCTAGCAGCACCCTACTGAAATTCCCCCGACATTGTTGTAACCCCACCTCAATGGCCTTCAGCTCTACCTCCAGTATATCTAAGGTTGCCCCCTTGTCACCTCCTCCCCTCAGCCATCTTCCTTCATGGTCTCTGATGACGAAACCAGTAGCCATCTCTTTCCTTTTCCTTCTCACAGCAGCGTCCACATTGACCTTGACCTGGTTACGTGCCGGTGTGGTCCATACGACAGCAGTCTTGTGCTGGTCGTCTTCCTTATCTATCACTTTAGCAAATGCCCTCTTGCACAGAGTAACCTCCTGTTGGATGTTGTTAAACATGCCCACTGCGTTAGTACGTGAATCCTGGAAAGCAACACTACATCTAAACCCCCACAGCTTCCACAATGCAATGGCGATCCGGATGTCGTCGTCAGGCCGATCCTTCCTTTTCCGTAGATTTGCCCTAAACCAGTTCCCCATTGTGCGTTCATGGCTTAGGGAAAGACATGTATCTGTTTGTATGTCTCCAAACTTCCTTGACTTCGGAACATTCAAAGAGTGCAGGCTCCGCAGTTTCTGTATCCCGATGACATCGTGGACACTTCGGATCTGCTGTGAATCCTCTCGAAGCACGTACTGCATTTGTCATGAGACTCCCATGAGACATGAGCCACATAGTAGTTTTAACTCTTTGAGGAACACGGAGCTGCCATAGCTTCATCCATCTTCTCGGCGAGCTTCTGGTGTGCTCCATCTGCAGTTGGTTGTAAGCACGTTTGACAAAGAACTGCCCCAAATTTCTTTCAAATAGATGATGTCGTCCTCGCCTACTGTCGGGTCTGGCGGCGGTAAATCCAGTATTTGTCGTGCGGAGTCCTTATCGAACCTGTGAGTAATGAACTCCACATCCCATCCCCCGTTCATGCTGACCATTGAGCTCATTGTAATCCCCATCAATTCTTCCGGTATCAGTACATGGTCCCTGAGCTTAGGTTGAGCACTTCCTACCCATTTTTCGAACCAAGCTGACGTTTGTTCTCCCGACAGTACTGCTTTGCCCATGAGGGGACCAAGCTTTGTTTTAAGGTTGATAATCATCCTCCATAGCTTGGATGCCCCCACCCTGCCTTGATTCATAATAACCTCCCATTTTATTCGATTATCTTAGTCTTTTTCTTTAGTTTTCCATACTCTTTTTTACATTTAAACTATACATAATCCTAATTTTACCCCTTTTTGTAAATACACCATCAGACTAACTTTTTCCTTTTATATATGCAGAAAAAGCACAAAAAAATCATAAAAGAATAAACCAGCCTCAAGACCGAGTGGATTCAAACGGTCCTAAGACCGCATGAAGCCAAACGGTCCCGAGACCGTGTGGAGTTCAAACGGTCCCAAGACCGCATGAAGCCAAACTGTCCCGAGACCGCATGGAGTTCAAACGGTCCCAAGACCGCATGAAGCCAAACGGTCCCGAGACCGCATGGAGTTCAAACGGTCCCAAGACCGCATGAAGCCAAACGGTCCCGAGACCGCATGGAGTTCAAACGGTCCCAAGACCGCATGAAGCCAAACGGTCCCGAGACCGCATGGAGTTCAAACGGTCCCAAGACCGCATGAAGCCAACCGGTCCCGAGACCGCATGGAGTTCATACGGTCTCAAGACCGTTTGACGCCAAACGGTCTCAAGACCGTTTGACGCCAAACGGTCTCAAGACCGTTTGAAGCCAAACGGTCTCAAGACCGATTGAAGGCAAATGGTCTCATAGTCCAAACAGTCTTGAGGCCCCAAATGGTCTTGAGGTCCAAACGGTCTCCAAACCGTTTGGACTTCACTCAAGGCCTATAAATAAGACCCCAAGGGTCCTCCCAAGGGGGGGATCTCAGACGCCCAAAGGCTGCCTCTCGAGTTCCAGAGCAATTCCATCCTTCATCAATCACCCCAAGGCTGTCGGTTTGAGGTCCACGTCCCATCATCAAGCTACCTTCTCTCTCATCAACAAAGAAGGTGGGAAGAGAAGATCCATCATCAAGAAAGACACAAAGTGTGAAGATCGTTGCTCTCTCCACCAAGAGTTCAACCTTCCCTCCTCGGTGGAGATATTGTTCTTTCTCTCTCTTCTCGCCTCCTCCTTTGTTGCTCCCTCTATGAGGAGCGAGTAGTTCCATTCACTGGGGCGCGGGGACTAGCCCCGCTGCCCATGTTTTGTATCTTGTACTAAAGAGATTTTATCATTTCGTTTCTATACTAAAATTGTTTCACACATACTTGGATGTTGGCCGCGTTCTTGTATGCATCTATTGTCTTTCGTTGTGGTTTGTCTATGACCGCTCTTGAGACTCGAATACCGATTTAGTGTTGGTTTCTGGTGTGTGTATCCACCGCGCACCCGTCTCGGTATTTAGGAACACTTTCGAAGGAGTGGAGTAAACTCACCTCCATCGTTGTACTTTTACACTATGAAATGGAATCAGTTGACGTGCAAAAGTGCGACCTTGACAGGTCGAGGAACACACTCTGAGGAGAGAGTGGTGCAAATTACTTGACCATTCGTTTGGGAATGGCTGACATTGCAACACTCTCACGTTTCTCGTAGCTATGTCCTCGAAAGAGGGATAGTCTATAAGGATACTAATCGATTTGGTAATTATCGCTCGCTTGTTGGTTTTTCGATGCACGTTTCACGAGGTTGAGTAAGATTTTCTCTTCGGAGACTACATATCTTCATTGACACGTAGATACGTACCGAATGAGAGTTATCAACCCATGAAGGATGTGTGCATTACTCTTGTCCTATAAGACATCGGTATTGTACAACATCCATGTATCTTGCTTACAAGTTTTTCTATGTTTGGTACAAGTACAATTCATGTGTAGTGGAGGTGAATACCCGCATCACCCCAGTGATCCATCATCATTTGCTAATCTTAGTTTCTACTTTCTTGCTTTTACTTTCCTTGCATCTAGTTTAAACAATCAATCAAACTTTCAGTCTAAATATCAATCGTTAAGTAGTTAAGTAAGGCTAAAACATTTTCCATCTTGTTTAAACTCTAAATAAGACCGTTGTCCCGTGGATCCGACCCTTAAACTATATTACGATAAGACTTCCGTGTGTCTTTGCACACGTGGGTGGAGATCTTACCATAATACAAGCAAGGCTAAACTTAGAGACTCATCATCTCTAGGATTTTTAGTGGCGTTGCAAAACTCCATCAAAAATTGGCACTGTTGCCGGGGATAACAGAACGTTTTAGCTTTTACTTAACAACTTCTTGGTTGATTAGGATTTTACACTTTTTCTTGATAGCTACTCCAAATCTTCTTGATTTCTTGGTTTTCTTCCATCATCTTAACGTGTGATTTTCTTTCTACTCAGGTAGAAAACGTGTATGCAAACCCCACATCACATCAGATTCTCCCCTGAACCAGAGTATGACTCTGAGGTAGAAAGAAGTTTCCACCGAAGGATCAGGCTTAATCGCCAAAGAGCCAGACAAATGGCTGACGAGCAACGCCTCATTGTGGAAAGATTTAACGCTGCTTTAGCAGCCCAAAGAGCACAACTAATCGCGGACAATCGTGCTCAAGTGCAAGCCGAGATTCGAGCTGAGGAACAAGCTCGCATCCAAGCCGAGAATGATGATGCTCAATTAGCATTAAGAAGTAAGCAACTTTGAGATTATGCAGTCCCAACGAATTATGAAGATGATCACCCAGTCCGACCACCAATTATCAACATTCCAAACTTCAAAATCCGGACGTAATGGATTCAGATAATGCAGGGCATTTCTTTCTCTGGAGGACCGGGAGACGATTGCATGGATCATCTTAAGAGATTCAAGTCACTCTGCCGACTTGTACCTCAAGTAGGAGTTGCTCTTGAAGCTATAATGTTACACCTCTTCCACTTCACCTTGTCTGGGAGGGATCTAAGCTGGTACAATGCTTTAGATAGGCATCCTATCATCACTACTTGGACTCCTTTAGAAGAAAAATTTCTTGAGAAATTCTTTCCACCTTCGCTAACCTATGAGATTAGGGGCCAAATAAATCACTTTACCCAATTGCCTGGAGAAACACTTGCGGAAGCTTGGGAAAGATTCAAGGAACTCTTGAGGAAGTGCCCTCACCATGGCATATCTCAAAATCAACTGATAGAAACATTCTATAGAGGAGTAAGTGATGACATTAAGCAATTTTTAGATTCCTCATCTGGAGGAAACTTTATGAGAAAGAATTATGAATATGCTTGGAACATAGTTACGATAGGAGCCGAGAACTAATCTAATTGCGGAAGGTCATTTAATCAAACCAAGGGAGTTCTTAAAGTTTACAAAGGTGAAGAATCCATGGAACTCAAGGCTATTGCTGAGGCCCTGAAGACTATTGCTAATAAGCAACAAGCTCTCGAAACTTCTTTCGGAGAGTATGACAAGAAGAAAGCTCTCAGGTTCAACAAGTGAAAGCTGCTACCGGAACTTATGAAGCCTGTCATGCATCTGATCATCCCACATTATCATGTGGCATGTTATACAATGTTATGATGGATTTACAACCACCAGTGCCGCAATATGAACCCACTATTGAACATCCCGAAGACCAAATGCCGGGGCAAGTTAACTCCATTCACTCAATACCCGGCCAAGTGTATTACAATCCAGACAAGCCAAGAAATCACCCGGGTTTCCAATATGAAAATCCTGCAGGAACTGCCAATCCTCAACAACAGACGCAAGGTGGATCTTTCAGCAAACAACCACCAAGATTTCAGAATAACTTCGCCCAAAATCAAGGGAATTATAGAAATGGGCCCCAACGATCCAATTATCCTAGGAATCCCTCTTACCAATACCCAGGACTGCACCCACAGCTGCAACAACCTCAGTTGCAGCAGCCACAACAACCGCAGTTGACAGCACCTCCACAACAACCCCAGGGGCAACAAGTCACTGAATATCAATAGAGGAGTGTTCCTCCCCAACCATCTGATGAAATATCTTTGATTAGGCAAATGCTACAATCCCAGCAAACCATGCTTGCGAACCAGCAGGCTCAACAAAAGGCTGTGGAGGCCCAATTAGCACAGATTGCTGCTCAGTTGAAACCACCAGCAGGCACCTTCGTTGGGCAACCAGAGGCAAACCCAAGGCATGACCAAAATAGACCTGAGCAACTGAATGCTGTCACCATAAGGTCTGGTCGTGTCCTTCCTGATACCAGTAGAATCATCCATGATGATGATGATGTAGCTATTCCTTCACCAACAGAAATCTCAACTCTTGAAAAGGAAAAATCCACTAAAACTACTGAAAGAGAAAAAGAAAAGGGACCTATGCCAGAAGCTCCACTCAGAATTCCTTATCCAGACAGGATGAAAGGAACCAAAATGGACACTAGGTTCCAGAAGTTTAAAGAAGCTGTGAAGAAACTGTACATCGATATCCCATTTCTGGATGCTCTCTCTGAAGTGCCCGCTTGGGCCAAATACCTGAAAATCCTACTGTCAAGAAAATATATGATAGAAGAGCATGAAACAGTGAAACTAGCTCAGACCACTTCAGGTATTCTGCTTAACAAAATGCAAAAGAAAAAGAAGGACCCAGGTTCCTTCGGTATTCAGTGTTCGATTGGAAATGGCTCCAGTAAAAAGGGATTAGCAGATCTAGGAGCGAGTATATCCATCATGCCCTTTTCTATGTGTAAAAGATTAGGCTTCACTGAATGTTACCTACGTCAATGACAATTCAGTTAGCCGACTCCACAATAACTGCTCCCCTTGGAATTAATGAAGATATACCCGTCAGGATAGGAGAAAATTCTTATGTCCCGTGCGACTTCATTATTATGGACATAAAAGAAGATCTAAGATACCCAATAATCTTCGGAAGACCCTTCCTAGCTATGGCTCGAGCACTCATCGATGTAGAAGCAGGAACGATTATTCTGAGACTTGGGAAGGAAGCTTTTCAATTCAGAGTCCTTAACAACATGAAAGGACCAAGCATTCAAGAGGAAGTTTTTCTCCTAGATGCTATAGACCAAATGTCCCAAATAGAAATGTCTGAACCCTCCGATGAGTTGGAAAGTGCCTTGACAAACACGGAAGTAGAATTTTCGGCAAATGAACTAGTGCAACAATGCCTTCAATACTTAGAAAAAGCTGAAGAAGCCCCAGCAGCCACCTTTGAAGAACTCAAGGATGTCACCGTTATAGAAGCAACCGAGCCACCTAAGGCTCCTGAATTGAAGGCCTTACACGAGGGACTCAAACATGTCTTCCTTGACAGCGAGAAACTTTGTCCAGTAATCATCAGCTCTACTCTGGAAGAAGACCAAGAAAACAAACTTCTTGATGAGTTGAAGAGACACAAGAAAGCTATCGGATATAAGATGACTGACTTAACTGGTATAAATCCAGCTTTATGCATGCACAAATTGCCTATGGTGGAAGAATTCAAACCATCGAGGGAACATCAAAGGAAGTTGAACCCTAATCTCAAGGAAGTAGTTCGCATCGAGGTTCTCAAACTTCTGAAGGCAGGTATCATCTACCCAATCTCGGATTCTCAATGGGTAAGCCTCGTGCAGGTGGTCCCTAAAAAAGGGGGGACCACTGTTGTTCTTAATGATAAGAATGAGCTGGTACCCACTAGAACAGTAACTGGGTGGAGAATGTGCATAGACTACAGGAAACTTAATAAAGCAACAAGGAAATATCATTTCCCCCTGCCCTTTTTGGATGAAGTTCTCAAACGTCTCGCCCACCAAAAATTTTTCTGTTACCTTGATGGATATTTAGGATTTTACCAAATTCCAATCCATCCTGAAGATCAAGAAAAAACAACCTTCACTTGTCCTTTCGGAACATATGCCTTCCGAAGAATGCCTTTCAGGTTATGCAACGCACCCGCAACCTTCCAAAGATGTATGACTGCTATCTTCGTCGGACTAACAGAATCTATAATGGAAGTCTTCATGGATGATTTCTCTGTATACGGAGATTCTTTTGATAATTGTTTACTCAATCTAGGAAAAGTCTTACAACGATGTGAGGACACCAACCTGATCTTGAATTGGGAAAAATGTCACTTTATGGTGACTGAAGGTGTGGTCCTAGGACATCGAGTAAGTGAAAAAGGGATTGAAGTAGATAAAGAAAAGGTCGACGTCATCTCAAAGCTAACTCCACCTAAAGACGTCAAAGGAGTCAGGGCATTCCTTGGTCATGCAGGATTCTACAGAAGATTTATAAAAGATTTCTCAAAGATAGCAAAGCTGATGACTCACTTGCTGACCAAAGAAGCAGATTTTATTTTTGACCAAGAATGCCTTAATAGCTTCATGACTCTGAAGAATGCCCTTATCTCTGCCCCTATTCTAAGAGCTCCTGACTGGTCACAACCATTTGAAATTATGTGTGACGCTAGTGATTATGCTATAGGGGCAGTTCTTGGACAAAGGATCGACAAAAAGCCTCGTGTTATATATTATGCCTCCAAGACGCTTGATGAGGCACAAAAGAATTATACTACTACCAAAAAAGAGTTTTTGGCAGTTATCTATGCTTTTGAAAAATTTTGTTCTTACCTAATAGGGTCAAAAGTCATAGTATATACTGACCATTCTGCTATACGATACTTGATCCAAAAACAAGATGCTAAACCCCGACTTATCAGATGGGTGTTAATGCTTCAGGAATTTGATCTAGAGATTAAAGACAAAAGCGGGGTTGAAAATGTCGTCGCAGATCACCTCAGTCGCATTGAAGCTAAAGACACTGATGAATTACCCATACAAGACTCTTTACCGGATGATCAACTAATGAAGATTACTACTGGTTTTCCTTGGTATGCCGACATTGTGAATTATTTGGCAACAGGAATCATCCATCCGTATGCATCATATCATGACAAAAAGAAATTCATTCACGACGCTAAGCAGTATTTCTGGGATGAGCCATACCTATTCCGCTTATGCGCTGATGGACTCTTTCGCCGATGCATTCCAGAAACAGAAATCATCCCAGTTTTAGAGCACTGTCACTCAGGCCCTACTGGGGGGCACTTGAGCCCTAAGAAAACCGCTCTTAAAATTCTTCAATCCAGTTTTTACTGGCTAACCATCGCAAAGGATGCGCATGAATATGTGCGATCATGTGACAAATGCCAACTCTCCGGAGGAATAACCAAACTGAACGAAATGCCTTTGAATATGTGGCAAGAAGTCAAACTCTTTGATGTTTGGGGAATAGATTACATGGGTCCCTTTCCCCCATCTTACGGATTCACGTACATTCTAGTTGTTGTGGACTACGTCTCAAAATGGGTGGAAGCTCTACCGACCACTTCCTCTGATTCCAAACCAGTCTTCAAAATATTTAAAGAAATAATATTCCCCAGATTTGGCGTTCCAAGAACAATAATATCTGATGGTGGATCTCATTTTCTGGAGCGGAGTTTCGAAGCTCTTTTAAGAAAATATGGTGTCAATCACAAAGTTTCCACACCTTATCACCCACAGACTTGTGGGCAGGTTGAAGTCTCTAACAGGCAACTCAAAGCTATTTTGGAAAAAAATTGTTAACAGGCACCGCACAGACTGGTCTACTAAACTTCCTGACGATTTATGGGCCTATCGCACAGCTTTTAAAACACCAATTGGAACAACACCGTTTCGATTGGTGTATGGGAAGTCGTGTCATCTACTAGTAGAATTAGAACATAAATCTTGGTGGGCTATCAAGCAATTGAACCTTGATCTCAAAAGTGCCGGTGAATCTAGACAACTTCAATTACAGGAATTGGAAGAACTGCGAATGACAGCATACCACAATGCCAGAATTTACAAAGAACAAACCAAGATGTGGCATGATGGCCACATAAAAAGAAAGGATATAATCATCGGAGATAAGGTTCTCCTATTCAATTCCAGACTGAAATTGTTTCCTGGAAAACTGCGTACAAAATGGTCAGGGCCTTTCACAATCAAACATATTTACCCGAAAGGAGCAGTCATTATCCTTGATGATAATGGGGGAGAAAGAACCGTCAATGGTCATAGATTAAAGAAATACTACACTCCAGCAGACAAATTACCAAGACAAACTATAGAGATCCAAGATCCTATAACATCAACATAACTGGAGCAGTATTTTGTCGAGCCAGCGACGTTAAACCAAGGCACTTCTTGGGAGGCAACCCAAGATTTCTACTCTATGCTCTGTTCTTTAAATTTTCCTTAGCTTTATCTTAAGAAAATACAAAAAAATATACATAACTTAAACTATCAAAAAAATAATCAAAAACAAACAACATAAAAATACATAAATCAAAAACAAACATAAAAATATAAAAACTTTTTTGCCTTTTCCCTTCCAAGCGGTCCTGAAACCGTTTGGACTCCAAACGGTCTCCAAACCGTTTGGAGCCAAACGGTCCTCGAACCGTTTGGGACCAAATGACCTTGAACTCCAAACGGTCTTGAAACCGTTTGGAGCCAGACGGCCTCGAAACCGCTTGGAATACAAAGGGTCACCACCCGTTCCCTATAAATATCAACCCTACCCCTTCGTCTTTCTCTCTTCGAACTTTCAAACTCTCCAGAGCTCTTGTGCGAAGAACTTTCTTGCTGCTTCTGCTGCTCCCGCACGATCGTTCTCCCGTCCACCAACCACCTGCAAGGTAGTCCGGCGACCTCTACGAACGCCGTTCATGTTCCTTTCCGCCTTTTTCGTCATCGTCTGTTCCGCCATTACAGCCTTCTTCGCTGACGGCTCTAACGATCGACCGCAAGTTTCCCTTCCAACCGCAACCACCAGCTCTGTCTTCCGTCACCGACTTCATTTCCTCTATCGTCGTCATCACCATCTTCATCGCCACCGTCGTTGCCATCGCCGTTTTTATCGCTGGTTCCACCATCGTTTTTGCCGTCGTTTTCACCACCGCCGTGGTCACCAGCGAAGCCTCCGCCTCCGCGCCGGTTCATCTTCGTCTTCACCCGCGCCGGCGACCCTGCGTCTTTTCATTTTCCAAACGGTCTCGCAACCGTTTGGAACCAAACGGTCTTGAAACCATTTGGGACGAAACGGTCCTCAAACCGTTTGGGACCAAACGGTCTCAAAACCGTTTGGAACCAAACGGTCCTCAAACCGTTTGGGATCAAACGGTCCTGAAACCCACTATTGATCCTATATTTTTGCTTCAATTCTTTATCTGACTCTCCACAGGTCAAAATCAAGGCAGAAATAAGCCAAGATCTCGAGGATGAGAGGGAAATCAGGCAACTTCCAAATCAAAAAGTTCTGCAAGTGGACCACAAATCAAATAAGTGCACGTTGAAAAACTTTAAGAACAGCTTTCCTCTCTTCAAAATAAAAGAGGCTTGGCCGCCCAAAATAAATTCTCAAAAATCCCAAAACCCAAGCCTGTGAGTTATTGAATAAAAGCCAGAGAGACGAATAAAATTATGAGAGTTGTGCCACACATAAGGATCTATATGAAGAACTGACGAAGGTCTCACCCGGCCGGCACATTCCGCTGCCCTCACAAAGGCAGATGTGTCGCGCCCGGTAGTGAAACCCTAAAGTTTCCAAGTATATGAAAGGCTCATAAAGGACTCGCCCGGCCGGTACATTCAGCTGCCCTCATAAAGGCAGATGTGTTGTGCCCGGTAGTGAGATTCTAAAAAGCATAGACAACCCCTCCCCCACTTGAAGGGGGAGCTACACTTCAAAGCCTTTAGCCAACCCTCATACCCTCTCTAGCTCCCAGTAGGTTTTTCAGAGAGGTATAAAGCTGATTAGAGTCAACAACATGCACAAAATAAAGGTGGTCCCAATGCAAACTTTGAGATACGGAAAGAACCTGAGATCCAAGCAACTCTCGAAATCCGAAAGAGTCAAGGCATGCAATAAGCCTTGATATGACTCATGGGGAACTCAGGTCAAGAATTGAAGCAAGAGTATGGAAATCCTAAATAAGATCGCCTCGCCATTACATGTCTCAGCTCTATCTAACTTGAGGACAAGCTAGACTCTAAGTTTGGGGGGTGATAACCTCCCATTTTAGTCAATTATCTTAGTCTTTTTCTTTAGTTTTCCATACTCTTTTTTACGTTTAAACTATACATAATCCTAATTTTACCCCTTTTTGTAAATACACCATCAGACTAACTTTTTCATTTTATATATGCAGAAAAAGCACAAAAAAATCATAAAAGAATAAACCAGCCTCAAGACCAAGTGGATTCAAACGGTCCCAAGACCGCATGAAGCCAAACGGTCCCGAGACCGCGTGGAGTTCAAACGGTCCGAAGACCGCATGAAGCCAAACGGTCCCGAGACCGCATGGAGTTCAAACGGTCCCAAGACTGCATGAAGCCAAACGGTCCTGAGACCGCATGGAGTTCAAACGGTCCCAAGACCGCATGAAGCCAAACGGTCCCGAGACCGCATGGAGTTCAAACGGTCCCAAGACCGCATGAAGCCAAACGGTCCCGAGACCGCATGGAGTTCAAATGGTCCCAAGACCGCATGAAGCCAAACGGTCCCGAGACCGCATGGAGTTCAAACGGTCCCAAGACCGCATGAAGCCAACTGGTCCCGAGACCGCATGGAGTTCATACGGTCTCAAGACCGTTTGACGCCAAACGGTCTCAAGACCGTTTGAAGCCAAACGGTCTCAAGACCGATTGAAGCCAAACGGTCTCACAGTCCAAACGGTCATGAGGCCCCAAACAATCTTGAGGTCCAAACGGTCTCCACACCGTTTGGACTTCACTCAAGGCCTATAAATAAGACCCCAAGGGTCCTCCCAAGGGGGGGATCTCAGACGCCCAAAGGCTGCCTGTCGAGTTCCAGAGCAATTCCATCCTTCATCCATCGCCCCAAGGCTGCCGGTTTGAGGTCCACGTCCCATCATCAAGCTACCTTCTCTCTCATCAACAAAGAAGGTGGGAAGAGAAGATCCATCGTCAAGCAAGCCACAAAGTGTGAATATCGTTGCTCTCTCCACCAAGAGTTCAACCTTCCCTCCTCCGTGGAGATGTTTTTCTTTCTCTCTCTTCTCGCCTCCTCCTTTGTTGCTCCCTCTATGAGGAGCGAGTAGTTCCATTCACTGGGGCGCGGGGACTAGCCCCGCTGCCCATGTTTTGTATCTTGTACTAAAAAGATGTTATCATTTCGTTTCAATACTAAAATCATTTCATACATGCTTGTATGTTGGCCGTGTTCTTGTATGCATCTATTGTCTTTCGTTGTGGTTTGTCTACGACCACTCTTGAGACTCGAATACCGATTTAGTGTTGGTTTCTGGTGTGTGTATCCACCGCGCACCCGTCTCAGTATCTAGGAACACTTTCCAAGGAGTGGAGTAAACTCACCTCCATTGTTGTACTTTTGCACTATGAAATGGAATCAGTTGACATGCAAAAGTGCGACCTTGACAGGTCGAGGAACACACTCTGAGGAGAGAGAGTTGTGCAAAGTACTTGACCATTCGTTCGGGAATGGCTGACGTTGCAACACTCTCACGTTTCTCATAGCTATGTCCTTGAAAGAGGGATAGTCTATAAGGATACTAATCGATTTGGTAATTATCGCTCGCTTGTTGGTTTTCTGATGCACGTTTCACGAGGTTGAGTAAGATTTTCTCTTCGGAGACTACATATCTTCATTGACACGTAGATACGTACCGAATGAGAGTTACTCAATTCATGAAGGATGTGTGCATTACTCTTGTCCTATAAGACATCAGTATTGTACAACATCCATGTATCCTGCTTACAAGTTTTGCTATGTTTGGTACAAGTACAATTCATGTGTAGTGGAGGTGAATACCCGCATCACCCCAGTGATCCATCATCATTTGCTAATTTTACTTTCTACTTTCTTGCTTTTACTTTCCTTGCATCTAGTTTAAACAATCAATCAAACTTTCGGTCTAAATATCAATCGTCAAGTAGTTAAGTAATGCTAAAACATTTTCCATCTTGTTTAAACTCTAAACAAGACCGTTGTCCCGTGGATCCGACCCTTAAACTATATTACGATAAGACTTCTGCGTGTCTTTGCACACACGAGTGGAGATCTTACCATAATACAAGCAAGGCTAAACTTAGAGACTCATCATCTCTAGGATTTTTAGTGGCGTCGCAAAACTCCATCAATTCACCCTGTGAATGTACTTCTCCTTCATGACTGTCTTCCACAAAGACTGCCTCTGTGACATATAGTCCCAGCTCGTCTTCTGCAATAGCGCTTCATTCTGCAGTTTAGCAGATTTTATATCAAGCCCGCCGACCTGCCGGCTAGCACATACTTTTTCCCACGCCACCGAATGGGTACCCTTGAGTCCCGCAGCTCCTTTCCAAAGGAAGGTCCTGATCACCTGATCAATATTGTCGCACACCCCAATAAGGAGGGCAGTAGTCTGCATGGTGTAGATGGGGATTGTATTCAGAACAGATTTAACAAGGGTGATTCTCCCCGCGAAGGACAGAGAGTTATTGACCCACGATGAGTATCTGGCTTCAATCTTGTTGATGAGATCTAGGTACATAGCCTTTGACGTGCGCTCATGTATGATAGGCACACCCAAATGCTTCCCTAAATTTGTCGTCTGCCTTATTCCTGTGATTCTCGTGATGGCCCTGCAGACTTGAGTGGGTGTATTTTTGGAATAGAAGATTGCAGACTTCTCTTTCACCAAGATTTGTCCAGAAGCTCGCTCAAACCTCCTCATCACCTTCATCATGACCTTAGCCTGCTTTGTAGACGCCTCTCCAAACAGTATCAAGTCGTCGGTGAAGCAGACATGCAATATGCATATCCCATATCTTGTTTCTCGTAAAGGATCCCAATTGCCACTTAGTTCTTCCACCACAATGGCCTGACTCAGTCTATCCAGGCACATCACAAAGATGTAAGGGGACAGAGGATCCCCTTGTCTCACCCCTCTTGTGGCTTTAAACGGTGTTAAGCAAGATCCATTCCAGAGTATGGAAATGTTCCCTGCCGTGATGATATTCATGATCACCTCCGTATGGTGCTGTGGTATGGCTGTCCGCTTCAACGTGTCATAGATAAAATTCCAGTCCATTCTATCGTACGCCTTCGAAAGATCGACCTTCATTGCCATAGCTGTCCGCTTGCCCAATCTAACCTTCATCGAATGCACCAGCTCCTGGACCAGAATGATGTTGTCGGTGATGCGTCTTCCCGGCACAAAGCTTCTCTGTGCAGGCGCGATCCAATGCGGAAGATACGGCTTGATTCTCTCCACAATGACCTTTGAAAGAAGCTTCAGCCCGACATTGTTGAGAGCAATAGGACGCAGATTGTTGCAACTCTCTAGCGTCTTCATTTTAGGAATCAAGATGAGTGTTGAATTTGCCATCACATCATTGATCGGCTCACCTGCAAAACACTTAGATATCATTAGAGAAATTGAGCCGCCTAAGTGATCCCAGTTCCTTTGTAAAAATCCCGCATCTACTCCATCCGGCCCCGGCGCCTTGATAGGGTTCATCTTCATCAACACCTCTCTCGTTTCCTCCCTACTCGATATCTGCCCCATCCTTGCCCGTTCCTCCTTCGCCAAGGTAGGAAAGCACGCAACATACTCCTCCACGGCATTGCCCCTCCTTCGATTCCTTCCCGTCAATAAATCAGAGAAATAATCCCAGACCAAATCCTTCAACTCCTCCTCCTCCACCCAATCTCCTTGACTGTTCCTGAGTTTGGTAATCAGATTTCGTTGCCTTTTAGCTTTAACCAAAGCCTGAAAATAATTTGTATTGGCATCCAGTCGCATCTCGCCCTTTGTCTCCACTCCTCCGTCTCAGCATTAATCAACTCATTGTATTCGAGTTGCAGCTCGGCTAATGTGTTAGCATTGTCCATCTCGAAGGAATCGTCATCAGCAGCCTGCATGCTCTCAATTCCGCCAAGAGGTTGTCCTTCCTTGCCGTGTCCTTCCTCCTTTCTCCCATCTCCCACCATATCGACTTTTCCATAAGCACATTGATCGCGTCGTGGAACGGTAGAGAGTTGTTCCAGTTCTTCTGTAGAAAGTCCGGGAAGGATTCTCTGGTATTCCACCTGATACTCGTCATGGGTCGGCGATATCCTTGCTGCGTTCTCGTCCTTGTGGTTACTAACACCGGAGCATGGTCGGAGTTGACGCGGTCTAGGTTGGTGACCACCGTTGCTGGAAAAGCATCGATCCAAGCATGATTGGCAACTGCTCTATCTAGTCTTTCTGTAAGCCATCCCCTTCTGAATGTCATCATGGGACTAGAAGCATCCAAGTCTTCAAGCTCTGCATTCCGAAGGCCCTCCGCGAATTCGATACAACTGCTCAACATGATCGGTTCGCCGCCCACCTTCTCATCCACGTTCAACACAGCATTAAAATCCCCCAATACCATCAATGGTGAATTGGACGCAGATGCCATGGTTTGGAGATGACTCCAGAGCAGTCGCCTCCCTACTTGTTTTGGGCTAGCGTAGACAAACGTCACCCTGCTCTTCTTATTTACACGGCAATGAACAAACTGTTTGTGGCTCGCTATAACTTCTACCTCCCCCAGTCTACTTCTCCACATCACCCAAATACCTCCAGAGAACCCCGTAGCTTCAACCCGGAAGGATTGATCGAAACCCAAGGATCGGACAATCGAATCAGCTTTGATGCCACTAGTCCTCGTCTCTAGAACGGCAAACATATCAATTCTATGCAGCTGAGATAAATCTCGAATTGTGTTTTGGGTATCTCTTCCGCAGATACCCTGAACATTCCAAGAGGCTAAGATCATCAGGTAACCATGTCAGAGGGGCTCGGGACAACACTGCCCGGTACATTGCCTGCTTCAGGCTCACTACGACGAGTCTTCTTCCTTGGACCATTTTTTGTTAAATCTTTTGAGTTCAGAACCTTCTGATTTCCAAGATGTATTCCTGTGGACGTGCCAAACCGAATTGATTTGTATGGGATGTTGGTTGGGTCCAACGGCTTCGTTACATTGCCCATGTTGAATCTGAGGCCTTCATGACCTTTGTCGACGTCAATTGGGATGACCACTGTGTCTTCTCCGTCAATAGTTACTGCTTGATGGTTCGGTTTTGCTATAGCTATTTGCGTCGCCGCCACTTTAGGCTGCCACGATGTAGTCTGTGAGGGATGTTGTTCCTCGACTGGTCGCTTCTTCTTGTTTGCTGCCTTCCACTGGTGCCACTCATAGCCTGGTTTTGGACCTTCTTGCTCCGCCGGGATCGCACCTCTGTTTTTTCCCTCTGGGACATCAAGGTTATCAAACTTGTTGTGGGTTGGGATGCCTCCTGTCTTGATTTGATGGTCATCCCTCCTTGGCCTCCTGACGAAAGCCTTCGCATCTAGACTGTCAGTAAATTTCCCTAGGGGTTGCGGCCTGATCTCCTCCCCCTCCTTCTGTTTTCCTGTCTTCGCCTGGGCTTCGATGGCCTTCTTCCTATCCGTGCATGTATCATCGCCATGGCCAATCCTACCGCAGAACATACATATGCTCGTTAGATTCTCGTACTCTACTTTGTACATCTCCCCTTGGACGACTATCTCCAGTATCAATGGCTTATTTCTATCCAGTTTCACAGCAATACGAGCAAATTTCCCCCGCTTCTTCTGGTCGGTGTTGGCGTCCACCTTGATCGTGGTGCCAATCGAGTCTCCTACTTCCTCCAGGAAATGAGAGTGATATAGGAAGATCGGTAGTCGTGGTATGCGTACCCAGACTACCATGAACTTAGGGTTTGACTCGGATGGGGAAAAGGATTTGTCCCAAGGTTGGACGTACAGGTATGATCCCATAACCGGCCACGGTCCTCCTGTTAGCGATGTTAGGTAGTCGTCCTCTCTGGTTAGCTGTACAATGAAGTAATTATCCTCCAAGTCGATGAGCCATAGGGCCATAATATCAAAGAATCATAGGGCCATAAATCTCTTTGAATGAGCTCTGCTAGGGTTTGAGGAGTGTTGCTAGGGTTTATGCGTGGAGGCGTGCATGGCGGCCGTGCAGGCCGGGGAGGAAGAGGAAGCTTCGGGGGCTCACGTCCGCCGAAAGCATCTGCGGGAGGCGAGGGATCGGTATACGTTTACATGGATGACGTAGAGGGCGGGGGTGGCGAGGCGCAGCCTACTAGCGCCATGCCCATGGAGACAGGCAAGGCCACAGTGGCTTCGTAGGAACAAGGAGGTACGTCGAAGGCAGGGGTGGAGGAACAAGGCGCCCCGACAACAGCGCCACCGACCAGGGAAGGAGGGACGTCAGACATGGGGGTAAATAACTTGTTGTTCACGGTAGAAAAGGCGAATAAACGGCAGGCGCAACAGGAAATACTGAAGAAACTCGGCATAACACTGCACTACAACAGCAAAGGTGACGGAGAGAAAGGAGGGGATAGTCGATCGACGGGAAGGAAGGAGGTCTCACCGATACCGCCGCAGCCGGTGGAATTCCCAGAACTGCAGACCGGAAAGACTATCGCACAACCCGTGTCGAGAGGGGAGACAAGGAAGATCGTTTCTTACAGAGACGTCGTGGGGGACGGGGGTTAGGTTTGTAGACTCCCGTTCCTAGGGTTTGAGGATCCAAACGTTACTCTTGACAAGAAGGACATTGCTTCGAGCATGGTGGACGGGACACCGACGTTCGAGATTGCCAAAGACAGGTTTGAGGAGTTAACGAAGCCATGGATGTTTGCGGTGGTCGTGAAGGTGGTTGACCGGAATATCGGCCTCTTAACCCTACAAGACAAGATCCGAGCAATGTGGAGGCCTTCCGGAGCATTCCGGCTCATCGACTTGGAGGATAATTACTTCATTGTACCCAAAATAGTTCATTGAAACCCAAAAGTTTAAAATAACGCCCAAATAAGGTATTTTTAGATGTTATGATGCCCGTAAATTGTTATTGACACCCAAAAAAGGGTAATTGACACCCAAAATGGTTCATTGATACCCAAAGTATAAAGATGACACCCAAATAACGTAATTGACGCCCAAAATGGTTCACTGACACGCAGAAGTTTAAAATGACACCCAAAACAGGGAATTAACAACGAAAACAACATAACGACACCCAAATAAGTCATTTTGACATCTAAGAATCACTTAATGGTATCCAAAATGGTTCACTGACACTTAGAATAATAATGACGCCCATAAATGGCTAATGACATCCATAAATGACTAATGACGACCAAATATAGTTAATTGACGCCTAAAATAGTTCATTGACATCCAAAATAATCTATTCATATTATTTTTATATTTTTTTGTTAAAAATATATCAATATTAGTCTTTTTAGAATGCATTTTTATAACGAATCTAATGATTTTTGTTTCGTTTAAAAATTCATCACAGTTCAAAAGTTATAAGCAAAACAAATTTTTTTGCATATTACACAACCTCTACCAACCCACTAATTAAAACTTGTCACATCATCACCCTCAAATTAGTCTCTCCCCCCAACAAACCACCCTCTCCCTACACGTAAGCCGCGCTTGAAATCAAGCACGTGTGAGGGAATCATTTCCACAAACAAGCAGATAAGAAAGGTAACCTGACGACAAGAAACAAAAATATGGTATGTTTCATATGTTGTCGCTGCTTATCGGCGTTGTTATTCTCTCTGTTTGGGAGCTATAAGTCTTGGCTCTTGCTGGCCTCGATTTCTTCTGTTCGGATTCAGTACTGGTTCTATGGCTCTGCATGTGGCGGAAAATACTGGTTTGTATATTTTTCATTTGCAGGTTTATCATCTCCGATCTATGCTCAGGTTGAAGGAATCTCTTATGAAAAGCTACTGATGTCAGCCTAGTGGAAAAGAGATCAATGCAGAAGCGTTCTATTATCATTCCAATATGAGTTTTGGAGATCGGATAGCCCTGCTCTTGGTTGTATGAACTTCCAGAATTATTTTTCTTATGTGTAGATGCCGTATGGGTTTTTCAGTAATGAAGATGTTCGGATTGCTTTATATATATATATATATATATATATATATAATTGAAGTTGAATGCTCATTATATATATATATATATATATATATATATATATATATATATATAAAATTGAAGTTCAATGCTCATTATCCAGTGTGAATTGCCTAAGGATACATTATTGTAAGATATGGTACACAAGCAACTAGACTACTAGTTCGAGGATCTGATGTTAGCATGGACTCAACATCAGTGATTGGTGGAAATCAAGGATATTGGTGGCGAAGACCGGCGACTGAGGTTCTTATATTGGTTCGAGGACGGAGTCGAACACAGAATTCTCATGTTAATAGCAATTTTGCGGCACCTCGGTTGGTCCTTCCGACATACTGATAGGGGAGCGAACCAGATGGCCAGTAGCCTCGCAGAGTATTAGACTGCTTTGGGCTCAGCTTACATTTTCATATGTAATATAATATAATTGAAGTACAATGTTCATTACGCTGTGCAAACTGACGAAAATTCATTATTAAAAGCAATGGTGGGCAAGTAACGAAACTAGTAGTCCGAGGTTCTGAAATATACTCCGACTGGCGAGTTGTAATTGATTAGTATCGGTGAAAATTAGGGTTGGCAAAATAAGACCCGACCGAATCTTGAATTTTTAAGCGGGCTAGGGTCTATGTTTTTCTGATCTGACCCCAAATTGACCCGAACCTGAAGAATCCAAAATTAATTTAGAGTGGGTCCAGGTTTAGACATTAAACTCAAATAGACCCGATTGATCAGAAATTCACAACTATATATTCAAATACAATTAGAAATATTAAAGTTTAAGACACCCAATAGCCTATTAAATTACTATTCTATCGGTCATGAAGTTTATTTTAACCAAATAACGTGATTTTGTATTGGTCTGTATTATTCATTGTATATTTTTGGAATATGGTTTAAAACTCTCGAGCAAATTATAATAAGATTTACATGCAGGGGTGGAACTAAAAATTTAGAACAGGGGTTGAATTATATTTATTAGCATAGGGGGTGAGTGTAATAAGGCAATGTTTTTATGACAAAAATTGCATTGACTGGGGTGTGAACCCAGGTCAACAGACTATATGGACACTGCAGTTGTCAGTTCGGCTACTTTTTTTCTTGTCAGTATTTGCAAAACTATTATATATACAATTTGTATATATAATTTAAGGATATATGTATGTATGTATGTATTATATATATATATATATATATATATATATATATATATATATATATATATTGCTTTGTATATAATTAGAGGGGAAGGGGGGACTAAAGCCCCAACATCCCTCTGGCTACGCCTCTGTTTATATGTTCTTTCATATCGCATTGTAAGTTTGTCACAATGAAAATATTGATTACACTTGGAAATTGTCAATTATTGGAAAAATCATAATAATTTTTTTAAAATTGTTATTTTGGTATTTAGATTTGCAGGTCAGACACGATAGATCTAAAATAATTTGGGGATCGGGTCAGGATCAAGAGTTTTGACCTAAAAATCTATCTTTTTTAAGTTTAAGATCTAACCAAAAATATTAACCCGAAATGACCCGAAATAAAACTCGCTCAACCCGAACCTAATTGCCACCCCTAGTGAAAATCAAGGGTTGGTTGTGAAGATTGGTAGCTCGAGGTTCTTATGTAGACTACTAGGCAGAGTGAAAAAGAGGACTCTCATGTTATGAGCAATTTTGGGGCACCTCAGTTGCTCCTTCTGACATATCGATAGGAGAGGGGAACGAATGTCCAGTAGTCTCACAGAGTATGAGTTTGTTTTGAGATCTGGTCAGGCAAAACATTTATAGTATAAAGTCAAAGTGCAAAAACTAAATTAGTGTGAAAAATTATATGTTTATGATAATTAAATATATATATAGTTAAGCATTTATTATAAAAAAAATTCAATATAATCATGTGCAAATGATATTATAAAGTAAAAGTGCAAAAAATAAAAATTTTAAAAGAAAAAGGTAGGATTCTATATACAAGTAAACAATTAGGATTTGATGTCTTCAATAAAATGATCTTCGAAGGAAGGATTGCAATACCCATTATCAAGGCGTACTTTCTTTTCAGGGAGTTCATAACTAAAAAAATTATAATTAAGCATACTCAGTCCAGAGTAGTAATAAGAGGAGTAACCATTTTGGAAGTTGATTGTAACATCCCTGACCTGGGTTATGTGTTAACCCTAGATGTTTTGCCTAATAAGGTTGAGAATATACTTAATCTTATCTTTGGAAAAGTAATTAGGGATCATAAGAAACTTATGTTTCAATTTTGGTCATGTTTGAACAATGTTGAAGCAATGTTTGCTTATTTTGGACTAAAGTGCAAATTACCCTAGTTGAGGGGTTAAATTGCAAATTTTGCATGATAAGATGTTCCTTTGATGTTGATACATCATAAGAATGAATATGATGTAGTGGTATGGTTTTCACAAGCTTGGACACCAAGATTAAGCTTGTAAAGCAATCCTTGTGCATTAAAACCTAGTTTTGGTGTAATGTGCAATTTACCCAAAACCTAGGGTTCAATATGAAAATTACCACTTCAATAAGGTCCCTAATATTTCTTGGAATGATGTAAAGAAAATAAAATGAGACGGGCGCCTCAATTGAATTAAGTTGCAGGAGAGAGAATCTTGATATTGAAATAATCAAGACTTAATCCTAAGTGAAACCCTACTTCAATTTAGGGCAAAAATGAATGTATTAACTAAAGGGCTTTCAACCAAAATTAAAATGGTTGAATTCAGATGTGTTTGGATGAGATTAAATCCTTGAAAAGGCACGATCATATCCTAAGGAGGTGAAATTCTACTCACCATTATAATAAGAAAAAGAATGTCCACTCAAATATGGATATTCTTATTATAAGGGTTAAGGTGCTTAATTTTTTTCCCTTAATTCATGGATAATGGAAGGGAACTAGGTGGAGATATATATTCCCTTTCATGCAAGAAACTAAGGGGGAAGAGGTGGCAACAATTTTGGAATTAAAAGATTTTTATAAAGTATTTTCTCTCTCATCAATTTTCTTATAAAAGTACCTTTTCCAAGACAAAACAAAGGCTTTTTCGGATTATTTTTTCCCCTTGCTTGGAAAACGACCAAGGAGCTGTGGAGGATCAGGAGTACGACCCCCAACCTGTTGGTAAGGTTCTTGACCTCCTTTCACCTTGAATCCATGGTGAAAATTGAAAATCAATGCATAAATTCTTCATATCTCGATCCCCTCTTAATTTGCAACCAATTCTTTTCACTCAAAGCTTGAGGACGACCCTTGGAATAGTGAAAGGAGTTGCATCCACCATTGTTTCCATGAGCTTGGAGCTTTGGAGCTCAATTGGAGGTGAGTTTTATAACTTGAACCCATAATTTTATTATTGCAATCAATTCCTTATCAATTGGTGATCATTTCTACATTTCTGAAATTAAGTTTAATTGATTGTTGCAATCTCCATGGAAATCACAGTAGATTTCATGAGTTTGGATCGTAATGATGATGACATCATCATAAGCACACAACTCCCTAAATTTCTAGGGAAAACGGTTTCAATGTTGAGTCCAAACGGTTTCACCAAACCGTTTGGTGACCAAACGGTTTGCAAATCGTTTGATGGTTTGGTTTCCAAACCGTTTGGAATGGTTGACCGTTTGAGATGGTTGACCATTTGAAGATATATTTTGTGGGTCTTAGATCTTGATCCAATGGTTTAAATTGGTTTGATATTGAAGGTTTCAATTGTGAGTGATTCCTTAATTGCAAACCCTAATCGACTAAGTGCTGAATTTCCAATTGATTGAGATGATGTTTTGGGTTGATTGACCCAAACGGTTTCAAAACCGTTTGGGGATCACCCAAACAGTCTCAAGACCGTTTGGGTGTCAACCAAGACCGTTTGGAGGTCTAGGGTTAAGTATGGATAACTGTTTCAAGGTCCAAAGGTACCAAATTGAATGGCAACTAAGTGTTGATTTGATAATCAATCCAATGGTCCAAAACCCTAATTGGATGTCATGGTTTTTGAAGATGGAATGGGCAAACGGTCTCAATACCGTTTCGTGGTCATACAAGACCATTGGAGTTCAGGTCATATCATGTGATGATGATAGTTCATTGATTTCAATTGATTTGGTTCCACAATGTCAACCATTGATGGATCCTCAATTTCAAACCCTAAGTGATGGTTTCTTGATTATCAAACCTAGTTCAATTGGATTTAAAACCCTAAATTGATGGTCTAATTGAATGGTGATTCAGTGGTCCAATTGATTAATGCTTTAGTGGTTCCATTTATAATTGGTCCATGAATTGAAACATTGAGTCGATTGAGTGTTGAAGTGCCTTTTTGGTCCATGCAGTTTTGAGATGGTTTGGACCAAACGGTCTCAAGACCGTTTGGGTCCAAATGGTCTCAAGACCATTTTGGACCAAACGGTCTCCAGACCATTTGGGACCAAATGGTCTCAAGACCGTTTGGGACTAAACGATCTCAAACCGTTTGGAGACCCAAAGTGCAAATGGTTTCAATACCTACTTTGTCCAATTGGTTTCAAGTATAACTTGTTTGATTGGTTTTCAACCAATTGATGTATGAGATTCAAGATCATTAAGGGTCTAAGTAATTAACTTTGTGAAGATCAACATGGTTAATCCATTTGAATATCTCATGTAATTGAAGGTCCAATATGGTGAACCTATTTAGATACTTAATGCATTTGAAGATTTCAATGGTTAACCCAATTGATCACTTTGTGGGATTGAAAGTTTCATTGGTCAATTCTTTTGAATTCCTTATATAATTGATGGTTTAATTGATTAGACCATTTGGACATCTAATATGATCAAAGGTCAATCAGCTATGAGATTATTAAAGATGTAGACCCATGATGATTGTGAAGGTTAACCCTAACTTTGTGTACTCAAGTGAAGAGTTGACCTAGATTAATCTTAGATTAGTTAACATCCTAAAGAGGATGAGAGAGAGAATGAGAGAGATGAATTCTTATATAATTAAGCCCTAATTCTGTCATTATGAGTAAACTATGTGATAAGGGTTGATCCATAATAATGAGATCATGAAACCCTAATCAATGAGCCCTAACCCTAATTAGAGCAAAGCTATGTGTGAAACCCT
This sequence comes from Alisma plantago-aquatica, assembly GCA_963693085.1. Classification (NCBI taxonomy): domain Eukaryota; kingdom Viridiplantae; phylum Streptophyta; class Magnoliopsida; order Alismatales; family Alismataceae; genus Alisma; species Alisma plantago-aquatica. Next base: position 230,959,922 of record OY856412.1, on the reverse strand, counting down.
AATCTAGGGCAAAGATGAGTGTTATCATAAATCCAGGGTGATGATGTAATCCTAACTTAGTGTAACAATGAAGGAAACACTAATTTAAAGGGAATTGTATATCCTAACCCTAATTTGGGTATGAGGTAAGAGAAACCTTACTTGGATGTGAATAGAAAACCTTAATCCCTAAAATGGGGTAAAGTGCATGAAACCCTAGTATAGGGTAGTGCCACTAATCCTATGTGAAGACCTATATAGCACTGGGTGATGTATTGTGAAATCTTAATAAATAATACTAGGTGAAATCCTTGATATAGAAGGCTGATTATATGAAACTATATTGAAGAATATTAGTATGTGAAATCCATAAATGTATGGAATATTCTATGTGAATCCTCAAATTATAAATATGGAGAATACTATTCCTAATAAATAAACAGTGATTAATGTTATGACAAATGTAACACCTAGAGAGGTTGATAATGAATATCCTTATATTAATAGTTCCTAACTCAAGGATGAGTCCATAGTATTGGCAATGGTTGTATATTCTAAGTGAGTGACTAATGACCAATACTTTACATGATAAATGTGATGAAATGGTGCATAAAGTATTAGGATGGGGAATACCCTAATATAAGCTAAGTGTATGAACTCAAGTAAGATAAAGGTGTTGAGGGAAGTGATACATCAAGATATGATAGATATCACATCCAACACCCCAAAATCGGTATACCTTGATGTGTTGTAAGTCCAGGATAATTGGATGAATGACACATGAGATGTGCCATGTCAATGGTTACGTTGAGATGTAATGCACCCTGTTGAATGTAGGCTAACATGCCTTATGAAAAGGTTATTCCAAACCTATTAACAATGATGTAATCATATTCTGGCAAAGATGAGAGAGAAACGCATTATGTGTGTTGATAACACATTCAATGATGAATGATGAGAATAAATAAGTATGATTGAATACTTATGTTATCCATATTGATTCCTTGCTATGTGAACCCTAATATAGGGTAATGCTATGTGAAACCCTAATAGAAGGTAATGCTATGTGAAAACCTAATACATGGTATTGCTATCTGAAACCCTAATACAAAGTGATGCTATGTGAAGTTCTAACACAGAGTAATCCTATGTGAAGCTCAAATACAGACTAATGGGTTATGAATGTAATATGATAACCCTTATATTGCATAGTACTGATATGTAATGGTATCATGATCACTAATCATGTAGATATGTTGAGATTATAAGCATAGCCAGGTATGAGATATGATGTTCTGTATACTGAAAATGTTCTATAGGCCTTATAAGCCTTCATATGCTTTGTTGCTTAGTGAGAGGTAACCTAAAATTAATAAGTCATGTGTGTCACATGATGTGCTAATTATCTTAGATTGTTTATGATCTTTGTGAACTATGTGCAATGATTTGTGTAGCAAGAATTATAATGTCCCTGGGTCAGATGATATGAAGGTATGAAGTTACCTAATAAGTGTAAATAAGTGTTCTATGGTGAGTTATGGGTTCAAATACCCAGATTCTATAATCATGATAATAAATTTGTTAAGAAGTGGAAATGTACTTAATGAGATGAGGGACTAAGTTCCCAACACCTTGTGAAAAGAGTATGGCTACAGGCCATGACTCCCCAATGACAATGTCAAGCATTAGATATATGATCTAAGCCTGAAGAGAGTTAATGTTGTGGTAATGATTCTATAGTGAATAAATGTTATGCATGTTCTTCATATTCCTTAAAGGATAAGTGACATGTTGTTCTATCAAATTGTAGTTGTATTGCTTTTGATAAGAATGATGTACTAATCTATTAGACGTTGAATTAACTGTTACCAAACAAATATAATTCCTTTGTGTATACTTATTTTCTTAAGCTGCAATATTAATGTTTCTAGCGGAGAGTTATATCTCTCGCTGGGGCAATTTACAATTGTCTCACCTCCGTGGGAATCACATTTTTAGGTGGACGCAGACAAGGAGGCAGGAATCCTTCAGTAGGTGAAGGGCAGTAACAATAGCAGGGACAACAGTGAAGTCTCAGGTGGAGACACTGGCTGTTATGCCTTGCATAGATGTAGATAGAGTCCTATGTGTCGTCTTTGTACTCTCAGGTCCTCAGAGTAGTAGTTAGTGTTTTCGAGATTTTGGCTCAGTGTCTCAAGATTTTATATTGCCTATGTTTAGCTTGACAGGACAATTAATGCTTGTAATTCTCAAAAGGAGATGATACATAATATGTACCTGTGAACAAGAATGTAATTATGTTACTTTGGTTCTATGTGAGAAAGTTTTCCTTTGATGGATCTTTTGATAAAAAAAGGTTTTAATTTTTAGTGATTTTTTGTAATTTGCTGCTTAGTGAACGCTTCTACATTAGTTAATTATGTTTTTATGAGTTGTATGCCACAATTAAGTGGTATCAGAGCTCTAGGTTCGCTGAGTCTACAGAGACATAGGACTAAGGTTGTAGAGTCTATTCTAAGTGTCTTCCAGCCTATCTGATAGTATCTTCTGCTCACATAGGAGAAGAAGAACTTGAAGATGTCTGGACCACATGAAGAACATGATGTTGAGGGCAGCACTGCTGCACCAGGAGGAGGTGTAGGAGACCATGATAGAGAGGAGCCCGTACTTGAACAGCCCCAGTTCAATCAAGCTGACATGGGGAACCTAGCCCTTCAAGCCATGTTTGGGCAATTTATGGCTGCCATGACGCACATGACAGATAGGATGCAAATACCTGCACCTAGGGTGTGGGCTCCGATCTCCAAACCACGATATAATCACGAATTAAACATGTGCGGAAGTAATCGATAATCAGCGGAAGACAAAAATCACGGGAAATTAAAACTTTTCTAGACAAGAGCTTTAAACCATAAACCTTTTCCATTGAAAAAGGATTTAAACTGTATACATCACTGTCAAATTACTTCTTGAGTAATTATATACAACAAGATACAAAATCTCAAGAAGTCACAACAAAAGACTCCAAGACATGAGTGTACAGAGGACACATAGGACATACTCTAACTACAACACTTGGCAGGCTGAATCTCCACCTGAGATTATTACTGCTCCTGGCGCTACTGTTGCTGGGATTGATCACATGTATTTTGGTTCCTCCGTCTCCGACGACCACCTACAAGGCTGAAGTCTACGGGGTGAGACAATTTTACATAATTGTCCCAGCGAGAGTTATAACTCTCCGCCAGAAGCTTTATTATAAAATTTAAGGAATATTATAAACAAGATAACAATAATCCTTCAACAGCAGGTTTAATAACAAGTAAAACTACTTCTACTTAGGCAATCAGGTCTTTAAGCATGTAAAGTACATGTATACAAAATGTCTGAACAAATCATTAATGTAACCAATGTAACAACAAACATTCTTCCTCGTAGATAAACCTAAGCAGATATACTACGGAGTTGTTTATATTTTGCAAACATGATTATGCCCTGTGGAGATGAGTTATACCACTCATGCTCCAACTGATCGCTAAGAAGTCACATCAGTATCATACATAGGTCATTAAAAGAGTCGGATTCTTATGACCTCATCATCCTCAGTCAGTTAGAGGATTGTTTACTAGACATCTGGCAGGACGTCTTTTATTATAGCTTTCCAGGGTAAACTGGACCTTCACTATTTTAGAGTTACAGTGGCGTTCTGTACTCCCTTCATCATCGAAGGATTTCTTGTTTATCTCTCAACGATACGGATAACTATGTTTTCATCATCATCAGGAGGTTTCATGTTTACCATCCACTGATACAATATAGTTTGTAGTGAAGGATTGACGGATTACACATCTACATCAATTTCCTACACTAGGATGTAATGTTTAACACATCCATATACCCCACATACTCAACAGTATGTGATCCAGGAGTTCCCTTGGGAAAAACCTGTTCCACCATCATTTAGTCTCTGACAATGATGGATCTATGATCAGGGCTCTACATTAAACTTGATTAGTTAGGTGCATTCAGTATTCTTTTATATCATTCATTGTTCTTCAAACAATAACAGTAGCATAACAACTATGAAAGTAGAATACTAAATGTAACAAACCTAACTCACATCAATCATCATTTCTTAGTATACTCATCACAAGTCATCTCTAAAGCATGACTTTGATAGTATTCATGGCTCTTACAGCCCATTTAGAACATAAGATGCCACTGACAAGGCATCAAGATAATTCACTATTCATAAAGCTAACAACATGCTTTTAAATGAATATAGTATCATCATCCATACCTGAATATGATCACCTTCATATCAGGACCTGCATGGTTAATTCAACTGATAAAGGTAATTCAAAATAAGAATATACTTTCCACTCTTGTCATAAGAGTTAAGTCTTCCGATTCTTATCAGTTAGAGTTTACTACTCATATTGCATTTAATCACCCTTGAATTAGGGTTTACTATTCACATAAAGGTGAATTGAACTCATAACATCATCATGTATGAGTAACATCATCATTGATGCTCTCAGATAACCCCAAGATTCATCATTTATCATAATTACGGTTTCTATGATCTCACATAAGTGGATCATACTCTAATCATGCATATTCAGGTGTGTTGAAGGTACTTTACTTGAGTTTCTATCATAGAAGGAGTACTTTCTCTCTCCTAAGATACTTTCTCTCTCCTCATATTGATAGATGGTGATAACACCAATCTAGATCAAGTGGGATTAAGTCCCCTTTTGATTAACATAGATCAAATCACCACTATTGAGTGATTAGGGTTTGATTAGAATAAGGTTTCACTCAATTGAACCTTTCAAGGGTATTATGGTAAATTACACATTGATCATCATCATGGGTTAATTTACTAACCTCTTGACTCCTAATGTCTCTTGGTATCATTAGGGTTTAGGTTGAACAACTACTAAACCATTTAAGCCCTCAAGGCATTAAGCAAACTTATCCTTATAAGTCTTCATTAGGTTTCACACCTTCAACCTTCATACACTTTGAAACCGTATGCCCTTATACGGTTTTGAAATCGAATGCCCTTATAAAGTTTTGAAACCAAATGCCCTTATACGGTTTTGAAACCGAATGCCCTTATACGGTTTTGAAACCGAAAGAGCTCATACGGTTTTGAACCCAATTGACCTTATACGGTTTTGAAAACGAATAGACCCATACGGTTTGAGATCGTATAGACCCATACGGTCTCAAGGTCGTATAGATCCATACGGTATTGAGGTCATATGTATCCATACGGTCTTGAGGTCGTATGGATTCATACGGTTTGAAACCGAATGCCCCAAAAAGTTCAAGACCGTATAGACCTCCAAGTTGGTTCAAAGGGCACACTCAATTAGGGTTTCTTATGTTGAAGCCATCAATTGGCCTTAAGCTTGCTAAACACTTACCAATTGTGACAATTAGGGTTATCCTTAACCAATTGGTCACTCAATTGACCCCCTATTGATAACCAATTAGGGTTGGAGTTGGTTCAATTAAGGTCCATCAACGTTCAACCATCAACACTGAACAATGTGGAATCAAATCGAAGTTGAACCCCTCAATTGACCTCCAATTGGGCTCAAACTTGGCCAATACGGTCTTGAGGTCGTATGGACATCATCCATACGGTCTTGAGACCGTATGCCCAAAGTTTGACCAAAAGGTAAATGGATTAGATTAGGGTTGAAGTCCAATTAGGGTTAAAATCAGCACTTTTCATCAATTCCTCAACTTAGTTGCAATTGGACCCACAACCTATCCAATACCTCAACCTTAGACCTTCATACGGTCTTGGGTTGTGCCCATACGGTCTTGAGACCGTATGGTGGAATCCCAAACGGTCTTGAGACCGTTTGGGCCCTTCAACCCAAGACTCAACAAGATCTATGGTTAAAACAGCAATTTCAACACAATTAGCGTTAGGGTGTTGAAGTGGCTCCAACTCTCAATCCCTTTGGAATTAGTCCATCAAATTTGGTGAGTTGTTAATTAACATCGTTATGAACAGTAATCTCATACGGTCAACGCTTAGTCAACCATCTTATACGGTTTTGAAACCGTTTACCCAAAAAGGTCAAATTAAGTAGATTGAAAATCAGAACTAAATTCAAAAAAACTTGCTACTTGTTTTGCCTATATCTCACGATTCCTTTGGAGTTAACCTCTCAAATTTTGGGGGTGATTAGCCTACATAATTGTGAACAGAATTCTTATACGGTCCACGCTTGGTCAACGCAGCCATACGGTTTTGAAACCGTATGCCTCCATACGACCTTGAAACCGTATGCCTCCATACAGTTTGCAAACCGTATGGGCCAAGTGGTTGAGGTCGTATGGCAAAGTCGAAAACCGTGGATAAACATTGGAAATAACGCCCTTATCTTCTTCCTCTAGAACAGCAACAGTTCCTCACGGTTTTGCTTGCAAAGAAGCAAGGGAAGGTAGGGAAGAAGAAGATCTATCAACTAAAAGCATAGAAAAGATGCATATAACAAAGCATAGGTTTAGAGTTATAAAACCCGCCTAGAGCTTGCTCCTTGAGCTCCAAGCTTTCGAGCTCCAAGCCTTTAATGGCGTCCAAGAAGCTCCACAGGTCGGACAAGGTGATTCCTCCAAGGAGAGTTGAGAAGAGATGGCTAGAAAGACAGAACTAAGTGAGCTAGCCATGAATTTGCCCTTGAATTCGAGTTCTAACCATAGAATTTAGGCAAGAAGAGGAATCCAAACCTACCTTGCACCCTTGGTCGTTCCTCCTGAGCTCCAAGGTTGTCCTTAGTCGGTTGAGAAAGGGGAAGAAGTGAAGGAAACGTGAGAAGTGTTTCCTTGCAAGGAGGGAAAAAGGGTTATATCCTTTAGGTGTATTTTCAACATAAATACATAGGTTCTCTTTATTTTTAACTAAGTCCCTCCATCTTTACTTGCTCGTCCCTTCCTCTTAATTCTAAGGACAAACCTTCTCTTAAGGTCAAGAAAATGAGTGCAAGGAAGACCAATTTAATACTAAGGTACATACATAAAGAGCTATTGTACATACACCCTGATTATTCAATCAAAAAGGTGTTTTCATCACTTGATTAATCAATTGAGGTAACCTCTTCATCATTTCTCCTCTAAATGATGACAAGAGTCCTATAAGATATTTTATATGGTGTATTTTACAAGTTGGACCCCTCAAATTGGGTAAATTGCACTTTACCCCAATTTAGGGTTTTCAAGCATAGGGATTGCTTCCACAGCTGCACCTTGGTGCTCAAGCTTGGGAAATCCCTCAAACTTCATCATAAACATCCTTATGATGTCTCAACATCAGAGGAACATCTTAACCTGTGAAAATTGCAAGTTAACCCTTCTAACTGGGTAATTTGCACATAAGTCCCTGCATTACAAAATAATGCTACAACTTTATATATAAAGGAGCAAAATTTGAAAGTAAATGTTCCTGAGGAACTTAATTACATGCCAGGGAGTGTTCACAAGTATATAATTACATATTTAGGCAAAACTTCCAGGGTTAGGTTATAACCCAGGTCAGGGATGTTACATAGGGCACCAACCCATCATGAGGGTTATGGAGCTGGAAAGACTTTTGAGAGACATCGCTGGGTTAAAGCCATAGATTATGCTGGTACATCTGATCCAGTAGATGCTGATCTGTGACTGACAGAGCTGGAAAATCCTTTTAGGATCCTTGATATTCCTGAAGCTGAGAAGGTAAGACATGATGTCTACCTCCTAAAAGGAAGTGTTGGTCATTGGTGGATGATAGAGGAAGATAAGAGAACATGTGAAGAAATTGGATGGGAGGTATTCCGACGAGAATTCGACAGTAGATACTTCCCTAAGATATATCTTGTAACACCCCTGACCTGGGTTATAACCTAACCCTGGAAGTTTTGTCTAAATGTGTAATTATATACTTGTGAACACTCCTTGGCATGTAATTAAGTTCCTCATGAACATTTACTTTCAATTTTTGCTCCGTTTTGTATAAAGTTGTAGCATTGTAGTGTATGCAGGGACCTATGTGCAAATTACCCAGTTTAAGGGGTTAACTTGAAATTTTCACAAGATAAGATGCCCCTCTGATGATGAAACATCATGAGGATAGTTATGGTGAAGTTTGAGGGATTTCCCAAGCTTGAGCACCAAGGTGCAGCTGTGGAAGCAATCCCCATGCTTAGAAACCCTAATTTGGAGTAAAATGCAATTTACCCAAATATAGGGGTGCAACTTGTAATTCTTAAAATCTAGAACATCTTTTATGACTCTTATCATCATTTAGAGTAGAAATGATGAAAGGGGCACATTAAAGACTGATCAGATGAGAAAAAGTAATCTTTGTGTTGAAAGTCACCTAATGTGGGTATGAGAGCTTTCAAGCATATACCCTAGTTGATGGTTGGATTGCTTTAACCTTAGATCTTGAGTTTTTATGAGATTTTGCATAAGGATAGATAGGTTTGGACGTGCCCTTGAGCAAGGAGGGACCTAGATGTGATTTCTAATCTTGTGAGGTCCTTAGGGTGTAAAAGGGGCTAAAGTATATAAGCCACTTCTTTACAAGATAAGTGAACGATCTTTCCTTCTCTTCACTTCACTTCTCCTCTTTCTCAAACGTCCAAGGATAGCTCTGTAGCTCAGGGGGACTACCAACCTGTCCTAGGTAAGAGAACACCACCTTCTAGCTCGAATTCATGGAGGAATTCACCCTTTTAGGTTAATTTTGTGGTTAGCTTACTTAGTCTTCTTGTTCTAGCCGACCAAACCAACGTTTCCTTGGAGTTTTCACACTTGACCAAGTTGTGGAAGCTTAGGGACGCCATCAAAAGCTTGGAGCTTGAAGGCTTGGAGCTCTAGGATCAACCTTTAGGCCGGTTTTATAACTCTAAACTCTTGCTTTATATGTATGCTTAATTCTTGCAATTTACTTGGTAAATTCTTCTTCTACCTCCCTTCTTCCTTGCACGTTTGCAAGCAAAACAGTGGGGGAACCGACCTTGCTAGTGGTTGAAGATGAGGGGCGTGATTCCCTATGTTACTTTTTCAAACGACCTTGGACCCTTTTGGTCCAAACGGTTGCAAATCGTTTGGGTTCAAACGGTTTCAAACCGTTTGCTCTCAAACGGTCTTGCAAGACCGTTTGGATTGAAACGGTCTCAAGACCGTTTGAAAAAGTTGACCAAGGGACGACCGTTTGAGGGTCTGTTCCTAATATATTGAATTTCATCTCTGCAAAGAATCAAAGCCTAATTCTTAACCAATTGAGAGTTGAAGGCACTTCAACATGAAACCCTAATCGGGTGAAAAAGTGCTGATTTGACACATAGATCTTGTTGAGTTTTGGGTTGAAGGACCCAAACGGTCTCCAGACCGTTTGGGGATTCCTCCAAACGGTCCCAAGACCGTTTGGGCACAACCCAAGACCGTTTGAAGGTCTAGGGTTAAGATAATCTAATGGTTTGAGGGTCCAACTACAAGAAGTTGATGAATTGATGAAAATTGTTGATTTTGACCTAATTGGACTTCAACCCTAGTCAAAATGACTTAGTTTTGGTCAAACTTTGGGCAAACGGTCTCAAGAACGTTTGGATGATTTCCAAACGACCTCAAGACCGTTTGGGCCAAGTTTGAGCTCAATTGGAGGTCAATTGATAGGTTCACCCTTGGGTTGATTCACATTGTTGAACATTGATGACCATCCGATTTGAAACCCTAATTGAGAAGGATTGAACCCTAATTGGCTTGCAATTGAGGGTCCATTTGATGTCTAATTGACTAAGGGTAACCCTAATTGACTCAATTTATAAGGGGTTAACATAGATTTGACCAATTGAGGGCTTCAACCAACACTTTCATGAACATTGGTAACCTTTGAACCGCTTTGGAGGTCCAAACGGTCTCAAGACCGTTTGGGGCCAAACGGTCTCAAGACCGTTTGGGGCCAAACGGTCTCAAGACCATTTGGGCTCAAACGACCTTAGGATCGTTTGGTCCAATCGATCTCAAGCTGATTTGATCAAACGGTTTCAAACCGATACAAGCTCCAAACGGTTTGGAAAGTCAACCCTTCCAAACGGTCTTCACCTCCAAACGGTCTCAAGACCATTTGGGGACAAACGGTCTCAAGACCATTTGGGTGGTTGAAACCGTTTGAAGGTTGAAACCGTTTGGAGATGTTGGTGATGGTTTGTACTTAACCATTTGATGGTGTAACTAGTTCAATGGTGATCTAAACTAAACCCTAATGGTAACCTAGGTCATTAAGGGACTATGTGATTAGTGAGTTAACCCATGATGGTGATCATGAGGCAAATTACCAAAATACCCTTGAGGGGTCTAAATGGGTAAAACCTTGTTCTAACCAAACCCTAATCACATGATGATGATGTCTTGGCTTATGTTAGTCAATGGAGACTTAACTCAACCTGATCTAGAGTGGTGTTATCACCATCTACTAGTGAGAGGAGAGAGAAAGTATCCTAATAGAGAGAAAGTATCCTAGAGAGAGAAAGTACCCTTTTTAAGGTGGAAACTCAAGTAAGATACTTCAATTACACATGAGTGTGCATGATTAGGGGATGATTCACTTATGTGAGATCAAGGAAACCCTAATTATGATATCCAATGAATCTTAATCTAATTTAAGAGCTTTAATGATGATGTTTCTCTTACATGATGATGTAAAGAGTACAATTCACCATGGAGTGAATAGTAAACCCTAATTTTAGGGCAATGACATGAAAGATGAATAGTAAACCCTAATTGTTGAATTGTTTACTATTATCAGTTGACTTAACCATGCAGGTTGTCATGAGATGATGGTCATATCCAGGTATGGAATACCATGTTATATTCATTGAAAGCATGTCTTAAGATTTATGAATAGTGAACTATCTTGATGCACTGCTAAGTGACATCTATTGTGATTTATGGGATGTAAGAGCCATAAATACCATCAGGGTCATGCTTGACAGATGACTTATGATGAGATGACTGAGATTGATGATGAAAAGAGTTAGGTTTGTTACATTCTAGTATTTTCATTCATAGCTGTTGTGCTAATGTTATTGTTTGAAGTACAATGTTTAAAGAATACTGAATGTACCTAACTAATCAAGTGAAATGTAGAGCCCTGATCATAGATCCATCATTGTCAGAGTCTAAATGATGGTGAAATAGGTTTTCCCCAGGGAACTCCTGGATCACATACTCTTGAGTATGTGGGGTACATGGATGTGTAGAACCTTACATCCTAGTGTAGGTATTTGATGTAGATTCTTGTATTCCGTCATATCTTCACTAAAAGAGAAAAGGTGAGAGGATTTGATGTAGATTCTAGTAGTCCATCAAACCCCACCACAAATTCCAAAAGGTGAGATGTATTACTACACTCCCTTAAAGACACAAACACCGCATCGATGAAAGATAAAAAAGAAATCTTCTGATGGCGAAGAGGGTACAGATTGCCACTGTAACTCTAAAAATAGCGAAGGTCCAGTTTACCCTGGAGAGCTATTATTAAAGGACATCCCGCCAGATGTCTATCAAACTATCCTCTAACTGACTGAGGAAGATGAGGTCATAAGAATCCGGCTCTTTTAATGACCTATGTATGATACTGATGTGACTTCTTAGCGATCAGTTGGAGTATGAGTGGTATGCCTCATCTCCACAGGGCTTAATAATGTTTGAAAAACATAATCAACAACGTAGTATATCAGTTAGAGTTATCTACGAGTTAATTGATGGATGTTACCTTGAATAGTGTAGATGTTCTCATGTTTTAATATTGATTGAACTCTTGCTTATCATCAAAACTGTCAGTGAATACCTTGAAGGCTTTTATTGCTTTAGTTATTCCTTGCTTTGCTTATAAAGCTTCTAGTGGAGAGTTATAACTCTCGCTGGGGAAATTATGTATAATTGTCTCACCCCGTAGACTTCTACTTTTTAGGTGGTCGTCGAAGACGGAGGAACAAGAATTCAGGTGACCAATCCCAGCAACAGCAGCACCAGGAGCAGTAAATCTCAGGTCGAGATTCAGCTTGCTTTATGGTGTAGAATAGAGTCAGTCTTATGTGTCCTCTGTACTCTCAGGTCCTGGAGTGTTTTGAGTATGAATTCTTGAGAGATTTTGTATCATGTTGTATATAATTACTCAAGAAGTAATTTGTCAGTGATGTAAACAGTTAAATCCTTTTTCTATAGAAAAGGTTTGTGGGTTCAAGCTCTTATCTCGAAAAGTTTTAATTTCCCGTGATTTTTGCCTTCCTCTATTTATCGATTGCTTCCACACATGTTTAAATCAGGATTAATTCATGGTTTGGAGATCGGAGCCCACAATTAATTGGTATCAGAGCTCTAGGTTCGCCGAGTCTACAGAGTCATAGGACTTAGGAGGTCGAGTCTATCTTTAGTCTTCCTTCTGTATCTAATAGAATCTTCTACTCCTCAGGAGAAGAAGATACTTAATAATGTCAGAGCCACATGATGAGAACGTGGTAGAAAGTAGTGCTAGTGCACCTCAAGGCGGTGCAGGAGTACTAGAGATGGAACAGCCTGTACCAGAACAACCTAGAGAGCCACCCCAGTTTGACCCAACTGACATGGGTAACCCAGCAGTCCAAACAATGTTTGGGCAGTTCATGACTGCCATGACACACATAACTGACAGGTTGCCTATGCCTGCACCTATGGCACCTTTCCAACCAGAAGGGCAAGGTATCAGGAAGACGTTCGAGCGATTACGTCGTGTCGGAGCTACCGAGTATCTTGGGACTGCTGACCCCGCAGATGCTGATCTGTGGTTGACAGAACTGGAGAAGGCTTTCAGGATCCTCAACATCCCTGAAGTTGAGAAGGTTAGACATGCTGTCTATCTTCTCAAAGGAAGTGCTGGTCACTGGTGGACCATGGAAGAGCAGAAGAGACCTGGAATAGAGATCTCGTGGGAAGACTTTCGGAGGGAATTTGTCCAAAGATATTTCCCAAAGACCTTCCTAGACGAGAAGATCTCTCAGTTTGAGAGACTGAGGCAAGGAGTCATGAACATTAGCGAGTATGAAGCTAAGTTCATGGAGTTGCTGTGGTTTTGTCCGCACATGGCTGCCACAGAAGAAGAGAGAATCAGAAGGTTCGAGAGGGGGTTGAATGCTGACATGACTACCCCAGTGTTTGCCCTAGAAAACCGAGAGAGATTCTCTACCTTCGTTGAGTCAGTCCGAAGGATAGAGAGATCTGTGGTTGAGAAGAGGCAAACCCAGAAGAGATATCCACAGTTCCAGGACTCTTCATCTATGGACTTTAAGAAGTCTAGATCCTCTGCACCTAACCCTCCACCATCTAGATCTAGTTCTCAGACTTAGTGGTCTCCAAGTAGAGGTAGAGGAAGAGGACAACCACCTTGGGAGACACAGAGTTCTGCATCAATGTCCGCTACTGGACCACAAAGACCACAAGAGAGAAGTTGCTACAATTCTGGTAAGGTGGGACATTTGATGAAGGACTGCCAATCTAGGCCTGTCAGTGTGACACAGCCTCCGAGACAAGGACAACAGGGATCACAGGGAGGACAATCTCAAGGAACAGGTCGAGGATGCGGGCAAGCGTCTCAAGATGGATCATCAGCACCACCTCAACAACAGGCTACAGTGAGGTTCTATGCTATGAACCCACCAGAGGCAGTGGTCAATCCACAAGTGGTGATAGGTCAGATGGAACTTTTATATTCTGATATGTCTAAATCTTGTGTAGTATCTGTTCTGATTGGTCCGGGTGCTACACACTCTTTTATCACTCGATGAGTGATTCGTAACTGCAATATGACAACTAGTCTTAGGACAGATAGGTTGTTGTTGGAGACTCCGTTGAGTGGGTCTGCTGTTCTGCAAGAAGTATGCTCTCCCTGCGTACTCTTCTTTTCTAATCATCGCATTCAAGTGGACCTTATACCACTTGATATGCAAGGATTTGATATAATCCTAGGGATGGATACCTTGGAAAGGTATCGAGTTGTCTTGGATTGTGAATCCAAGTTGGCAGTGTTTGCTGATGAAAGCAACACATGGATCTTTCAAGGTGAAAGAAAGATTCTGCCCACCTGCCTTGTATCAGCCATGGTTGCTGATAAGTTGATGAGGCAAGGATGTTATGCATTCTTGGCCCATGTGGTAGATGTTACCAAGAAGAGTTCCAACCCTGCTGATGTTCCTATAGTCAGGGAATTCGAGGATGTGTTTCCCGAAGAACTTCCTGGTATACCACCACCCTGGGAGATTGATTTTGAGATCAATTTGGTCCCAGATACAAAACCCATAGCCCAGACTCCGTATAGGATGGAGCCTGCCGAGATGGCAGAACTCAAGAAACAGCTTCAAGAGTTACTTGAGAAGGGTTTCATCCGATCGAGTACCTCACCTTGGGGTGCTCTGGTTTTGTTTGTTAAAAAGAAAGATGGATCAATGCGGTTGTGCATTGATTATAGACAACTCAATAAAGTAACAATAAAGAATAAGTATCCTTTGCCGAGGATTGATGATCTTTTCGACCAGTTGCGTGGTGCAACAGTCTTTTCCAAGATAGACTTAAGGTCTGGATATCATCAACTTCGCATTAAGGACAGTGACATATCCAAGTATGCCTTTAGGACAAGATATGGTCACTATGAGTTCACGGTTATGTCATTTGGACTAACCAATGCACCAGCTGCATTCATGGAACTCATGAATAGAGTTTTTCGACCCTTCCTTGATCAGTGTGTTGTTGTCTTTATAGATGACATACTGATTTATAGTAAGGATGCTCAGCAGCATGAGCAGCACCTTCGCCAGACTTTGACCTTGCTAAGAGAACATAAGCTATACGCTAAGTTTAGCAAGTGTGAGTTCTGGTTATCTGAAGTGTCTTTCCTTGGACATGTGGTATCTGCCTCGGGAATTCGTGTTGACCCTGCAAAGGTAGAATCTGTTCTGCAGTGGGAACAACTGAAGACACCGACGGAGATTAGAAGTTTCTTGGGGTTAGCTGGTTATTATCGAAGGTTTATTAAGAATTTCAGTTCTATAGCCTTACCTTTGACCAAGTTAACCCGGAAGGATGTTCCTTTTACTTGAAGTGATAAGTGTCAACAGTCTTTTTAGCTGTTGAAGGAGAGGTTGACAAGTGCACCTGTGCTTGTGCTACCTGAGCAAGGAAAGGAATATATAATCTTTTGTGATGCCTCCAAGAATGGACTTGGATGTGTGTTAATGCAGGATAAACAAGTGATTTCTTTTGCTTCCCGACAGCTTAAGAAACATGAGGAGAATTATCCAACACACGATCTAGAGTTAGCTGTTGTGGTCCATGCTTTGAAGATCTGGAGACATAATCTCTACAGAGAAACTTTCCATATTTTCACAGACCACAAGAACCTTAAGTATATCTTCTCTCAGCATGAGCTTAATATGAGGCAACGTCGCTGGATGGAGTTAATCAAGGACTACGACTGTACAATTGATTACCATCCAGGCAAGGCCAATGTGGTTGCAGATGCCTTGAGTAGGAAATCAACAACATCAACCATGGATAGAGCACAACTACGTTCCTTAGTATGCTCTAGGAGAGATATGCTTATCTCTTTGAGGCAAGACAATGTACAGTTGAAGGTAACATTGTTAGCTGGTCTGTTAGCTGAGATGCAGATTAAACCTACCTTAAGAGAGCAAATAAAGGAGGCAAAACAAGCAGATGCTGCAGTTTAGCAGTTTAGATCTGAGCTTGGTGATGAGAAGCAAGAAGGTTTTCATGAGTCAGATGACCAGGTGGAATGCTATCATGGAAGGATGATAGTGCCAGATGTGGATAACTTGAGGAAATTAGTTCTGGAGGAAGCTCATTCTTCAATGTATGCTATGCATCCAGGGAGCACCAAGATGTATTGAAACTTGAAGGATATGTATTGGTTGCCTGGGATGAAGAAGGATGTAGTTGAGTTTGTTCTGAGGTGTCCTGTGTGTCAGCAGGTGAAGGCTGAACACCAGAAACCTGCAGGAACAATGCAACCCTTACCCATACCACAGTGGAAGTGGGACCATGTGACCATGGACTTTGTTGTTGGCCTACCTAGGACAAACAAAGGACATGATTCCATTTGGGTAGTTGTTGATAGGTTGACAAAGACAGCACATTTCTTACCTGTCAAAACAACCTATTCTGCTGAAAGGTTATCCCAGTTATATGTTCAAGAGATAGTGTGTTTGCATGGAGTTCCTGTCACTATAGTTTCTGACAGAGGTCCCCAGTTTACAAGTCGCTTTTGGGAACAGTTACACAGAGCCCTAGGCACCAAGCTAAGGTTTAGTACAACCTTTCATCCCCAGACTGATGGACAGTCAGAAAGGACTATACAAACCTTGGAAGATCTGTCGAGAGCATGTGTTCTCCAGTTTACCGGAAGTTGGGATCTACATCTAAGCTTGATAGAGTTTGCCTATAACAATAGCTATCAGCATAGTATTGATATGGCACCATATGAAGCCTTATATGGTAGACGTTATAGATCACCCTTGTGTTGGTATGAAACTGGTGAGGACCAGTTGTTGGGTCCTGATCTTGTGCAGCAAACCACAGAATAGATTAAAGTGATACAACAACAGCTTAAGACTGCACAAGATAGGCAGAAATCGTATGCTGATAAACGTCGTAGACCCCTAGAGTTCCAAGTTGGAGACAGAGTGTATCTCAAGGTCTCACCTTGGAAAGGAGTCCTTCGTTTTGGAAGAAAAGGAAAGTTAGCTCCTAGATTTATGGGACCTTATCCAATTGTTGAAAGAGTTGGGAAGGTGGCCTATAAACTAGAGTTACCTCAGGAGTTGCAGAAGCTGCACCCTGTGTTTCACATTTCCATGTTGAGGAAATGTCACCCAGACACCGAGTCAGTTCTACAACCTATGGAAGTAGAATTGAATGAAGATATAACGTATGAGGAGGGACCAGTGTCAATCCTCGATAACAGAACTAAAAAGTTAAAGAAGAAGGATATAAGCCTTGTGAAAGTCCTCTGGAACCGTCGTGGTGTTGAAGAAGCCACTTGGGAACTAGAGGATGAGATGAGAAGAAAATATCCTGCTCTTTTCTTATAATACACTTTATCGATTTCGGGGACGAAATCCTTTTGAAGGGGTAAAGAATTTGTAACACCCCTGACCTGGGTTATAACCTAACCCTGGAAGTTTTGTCTAAATGTGTAATTATATACTTGTGAACACTCCCTGGCATGTAATTAAGTTCCTCAGGAACATTTACTTTCAATTTTTGCTCCGTTTTGTATAAAGTTGTAGCATTGTAGTGTATGCAGGGACCTATGTGCAAATTACCCAGTTTAAGGGGTTAACTTGAAATTTTCACAAGATAAGATGTCCCTCTGATGATGAAACATCATGAGGATAGTTATGGTGAAGTTTGAGGGATTTCCCAAGCTTGAGCACCAAGGTGCAGCTGTGGAAGCAATCCCCATGCTTAGAAACCCTAATTTGGAGTAAAATGCAATTTACCCAAATATAGGGGTGCAACTTGTAATTCTTAAAATCTAGAACATCTTTTATGACTCTTATCATCATTTAGAGTAGAAATGATGAAAGGGGCACATTAAAGACTGATCAGATGAGAAAAAGTAATCTTTGTGGTGAAAGTCACCTAATGTGGGTATGAGAGCTTTCAAGCATATACCCTAGTTGATGGTTGGATTGCTTTAACCTTAGATCTTGAGTTTTTATGAGATTTTGCCTAAGGATAGATAGGTTTGGACGTGCCCTTGAGCAAGGAGGGACCTAGATGTGATTTCTAATCTTGTGAGGTCCTTAGGGTGTAAAAGGGGCTAAAGTATATAAGCCACTTCTTTACAAGATAAGTGAACGATCTTTCCTTCTCTTCACTTCACTTCTCCTCTTTCTCAAACGTCCAAGGATAGCTCTGGAGCTCAGGGGGACGACCAACCTGTCCTAGGTAAGAGAACACCACCTTCTAGCTCGAATTCATGGAGGAATTCACCCTTTTAGGTTAATTTTGTGGTTAGCTTACTTAGTCTTCTTGTTCTAGCCGACCAAACCAACGTTTCCTTGGAGTTTTCACACTTGACCAAGTTGTGGAAGCTCAGGGACGCCATCAAAGCTTGGAGCTTGAAGGCTTGGAGCTCTAGGATCAACCTTTAGGCGGGTTTTATAACTCTAAACTCTTGCTTTATATGTATGCTTAATTCTTGCAATTTACTTGGTAAATTCTTCTTCTACCTCCCTTCTTCCTTGCACGTTTGCAAGCAAAACAGTGGAGGAACCGACCTTGCTAGAGGTTGAAGATGAGGGGAGTGATTCCCTATGTTACTTTTTCAAACGACCTTGGACCCTTTTGGTGCAAACGGTTGCAAACCGTTTGGGTTCAAACGGTTTCAAACCGTTTGCTCTCAAACGGTCTTGCAAGACCGTTTGGATTGAAACGGTCTCAAGACCATTTGAAAAAGTTGACCAAGGGACGACCGTTTGAGGGTCTGTTCCTAATATATTGAATTTCATCTCTGCAAAGAATCAAAGCCTAATTCTTAACCAATTGAGAGTTGAAGGCACTTCAACATGAAACCCTAATCGGGTGAAAAAGTGCTGATTTGACACATAGATCTTGTTGAGTTTTGGGTTGAAGGACCCAAACGGTCTCAAGACCGTTTGGGGATTCCTCCAAACGGTCCCAAGACCGTTTGGGCACAACACAAGACCGTTTGAAGGTCTAGGGTTAAGATAATCTAATGGTTTGAGGGTCCAACTACAAGAAGTTGATGAATTGATGAAAATTGTTGATTTTGACCTAATTGGACTTCAACCCTAGTCAAAACGACTTAGTTTTTGGTCAAACTTTGGGCAAACGGTCTCAAGACCGTTTGGATGATGTCCAAACGACCTCAAGACCGTTTGGGCCAAGTTTGAGCCTAATTGGAGGTCAATTGATAGGTTCAACCTTGGGTTGATTCACATTGTTGAACATTGATGACCATCCGATTTGAAACCCTAATTGAGAAGGATTGAAGCCTAATTGGCTTGCAATTGAGGGTCAATTTGATGTCTAATTGACTAAGGCTAACCCTAATTGACTCAATTTGATGTAACTAGTTCAATGGTGATCTAAACTAAACCCTAATGGTAACCTAGGTCATTAAGGGACTATGTGATTAGTGAGTTAACCCATGATGGTGATCATGAGGCAAATTACCAAAATACCCTTGAGGGGTCTAAAGGGGTAAAACCTTGTTCTAACCAAACCCTAATCACATGATGATGATGTCTTGGCTTATGTTAGTCAATGGAGACTTAACTCAACCTGATCTAGAGTGGTGTTATCACCATCTACTAGTGAGAGGAGAGAGAAAGTATCCTAAGAGAGAGAAAGTATCCTAGAGAGAGAAAGTACCCTTTTTAAGGTGGAAACTCAAGTGAGATACTTCAATTACACATGAGTGTGCATGATTAGGGGATGATTCACTTATGTGAGATCAAGGAAACCCTAATTGTGATATCCAATGAATCTTAATCTTATTTAAGAGCCTTAATGATGATGTTTCTCTTACATGATGATGTAAAGATTACAATTCACCATGGAGTGAATAGTAAACCCTAATTTTAGGGCAATGACATGAAAGATGAATAGTAAACCCTAATCGTTGAATTGTTTACTATTATCAGTTGACTTAACCATGCAGGTTGTCATGAGATGATGGTCATATCCAGGTATGGAATACCATGTTATATTCATTGAAAGCATGTCTTAAGCTTTATGAATAGTGAACTATCTTGATGCACTGCTAAGTGACATCTATTGTGATTTATGGGCTGTAAGAGCCATAAATACCATCAGGGTCATGCTTGACAGATGACTTATGATGAGATGACTGAGATTGATGATGAAAAGAGTTAGGTTTGTTACATTCTAGTATTCTCATTCATAGCTGTTGTGCTAATGTTATTGTTTGAAGTACAATGTTTAAAGAATACTGAATGTACCTAACTAATCAAGTGAAATGTACAACCCTGATCATAGATCCATCATTGTTAGAGTCTAAATGATGGTGAAACAGGTTTTCCCCAGGGAACTCCTGGATCACATACTCTTGAGTATGTGGGGTACATGGATGTGTAGAACTTTACATCCTAGTGTAGGTATTTGATGTAGATTCTTGTAGTCCGTCATATCTTCACTAAAAGAAAAAAGGTGAGAGGATTTGATGTAGATTCTAGTAGTCCATCAAACCCCACCACAAAGTCCAAAAGGTGAGATGTATTACTACACTCCCTTAAAGACACAAACACTGCATCGATGAAAGATAAACAAGAAATCTTCCGATGGCGAAGAGGGTACAGAATGCCACTGTAACTCTAAAAATAGAGAAGGTCCAGTTTACCCTGGAGAGCTATTATTAAAGGACATCCTGCCAGATGTCTATCAAATAATCCTCTAACTGACTGAGGAAGATGAGGTAATAAGAATCCGACTCTTTTAATGACCTATGTATGATACTGATGTGACTTTTTAGCGATCAGTTGGAGTATGAGTGGTATGCCTCATCTCCACAGGGCATAATAATGTTTGAAAAACATAATCAACAGCGCAGTATATCTGTTAGAGTTATCTACGAGTTAATTGATGGATGTTACCTTGAATAGTGTAGATGTTCTCATGTTTTAATATTGATTGAACTCTTGCTTTTCATCAAAACTATCAGTGAATACCTTGAAGGCTTTTATTGCTTTAGTTATTCCTTGCTTTGCTTATAAAGCTTCTAGTGGAGAGTTATAACACTCGCTGGGGCAATTATGTATAATTGTCTCACCCCGTAGACTTCTACTTTTTAGGTGGTCGTCGAAGACGGAGGAACAAGAATTCAGGTGACCAATCCCAGTAACAGCAGCACCAGGAGCAGTAAATCTCAGGTGGAGATTCAGCTTGCGTTATGGTGTAGAATAGAGTTAGTCTTATGTGTCCTCTGTACTCTCACGTCCTGGAGTGTTTTGAGTATGAATTCTTGAGAGATTTTGTATCGTGTTGTATATAATTACTCAAGAAGTAATTTGTCAGTGATGTAAACAGTTAAATCCTTTTTCTATAGAAAAGGTTTGTGGGTTCAAGCTCTTGTCTCGAAAAGTTTTAATTTCCCGTGATTTTTTCCTTCCGTTGTTTATCGATTGCTTCCGCACATGTTTAAATCAGGATTAATTCGTGGTTTGGAGATCGGAGCCCACATATCTAGATTAGAAGATCTCTCAATTTGAGAGGATCAAACAAGGAAAGATGAATGTTAGCGAATATGAAGCTAAGTTCATGGATTTGTTGCGGTTTTGTCCGCAAATGGCAGTTAGTGATGAGGAAAGAATTCGGTGTTTTGAGAAAGGATTGAACGCTGAACTAACCACTCTTGTGTCTACTTTAGAGAACAGGGAGAGGTTTTCCACCTTTGTGGATTCGGTAAGGAGGATAGAGAGGTCCGAAATCAAGAAACGACAAACTAGTGGCAAGAAGGTGTACACTCAGACTAAAAAATAAAGGTCTAAAAGTTTTAAGAAATTAAGATTTTCTACATCGGCATCATCATCAAGATTCCATACCTAGACACAATGGATGTCAAGTAGGGATAAGGATCATAGTAATGTTCCAAATAGAGCCTCCAACATAGCATCAACATCGGTAACTGGACCTCACAGACCCTATTTTGCACCTAGGATCTGTTATCAATGTAGACAACTAGGACATCTAGTAAAAGATTATTCAGGCAGGAATTCAATGATGAGTCAACCTCTGGGGCAGAGTCAGCAAGGACCACAAATGAGGTAGTTTTCTAGTAACCAAAGAGGACGTGGACAGACGTCCCAGATAGGTCAGATGAAATAAATTCATTCTGATATTTCATTTCCTAATTCTACGCGTTAAAGATATAAAAGTAGTTATTTTTTTAACTTCCTTTGACTAGTCCTATAAGGACACAAGGAAGATGAAAATCTACATCTTATTCATTATTTCTTAAAATGCTTTATAATCTCTCTTATCTTTGTGATACAAGATGAGATATAGAAGTGATGCATGGAGAAAATCTAAGAAATGGAAAATCATGTGAGTATAATGATATGAAAAGTGAGGAATATGATAGAAAATAAAGTGCATACTACCTAATCTCAATACTTGTATACCCTGTCCAGGTATATGATTATTGAAGATAAGGTAAGTATGAAAATCTTAGATTGTTATCTTTTTTATTACTCTGATCAAGTAGTCATTCTGAAACAATCTCGAGAGTATAATGTAATTAAAAAGGAAGAGCTATGTGAACATTTCCAACTAAAAGGAAAAGCTATGTGAACATTCCCAACTAAAAGGAAGAGCTATGTGAACATTTCCAACTAAAAGGAAAAGCTATGTGAACATTCCCAACTAAAAAGAAGAGCTATGTGAACATTCTCAACTAAAACGAAAAGCTATGTGAACATTCCCAACTAAAAAGAAGAGCTATGTGAACATTCCCAAGTAAAAGGAAAATCTATGTGAACATTCCCAACTAAAAAGAAGAGCTATGTGAACATTCTCAACTAAAAGGAAAAGCTATGTGAACATTCCCAACTAAAAAGAAGAGCTATGTGAACATTCTCAACAAAAAGGAAAAGCTATGTGAACATTACCAACTAAAAAGAAGAGCTATGTGAACATTCTCAACTAAAAGGAAATGTTATGTGAACATTCTCAACTAAAAAGAAGAGCTATGTGAACATTCTCAACAAAAAGGAAAAGCTATGTGAACATTCCCAACTAAAAAGAAGAGCTATGTGAACATTCTCAACTAAAAGGAAAAGCTATGTGAACATTCCCAACTAAAAATAAGAGCTATGTAAACATTCTCAACTAAAAGGAAAAGCTATGTGAACATTCCCAACTAAAAAGAAGAGCTATGTGAACATTCCCAACTAAAAGGAAAAGTTATGTGAACATTCCCAACTAAAAAGAAGAGCTATGTGAACATTCTCAACTAAAAGGAAAACCTATGTGAACATTCCCAACTAAAAAGAAGATCTATGTGAACATTCTCAACAAAAAGGAAAAGCTATGTGAACATTCCCAACTAAAAAGAAGAGTTATGTGAACATTCTCAACTAAAAGGAAAAGCTATGTGAACATTCCCAACTAAAAAGAAGAGCTATGTGAAGATTCTCAACAAAAATGAAAAGATATGTGAACATTCCCAACTAAAAAGAAGAGCTATGTGAACATTCGCAACTAAAAGGAAAAGCTATGTGAACATTCCCAACTAAAAAGAAGAGCTATGTGAACATTCTCAACTAAAAGGAAAAGCTATGTGAACATTCTCAACTAAAAAGAAGAGTTATGTGAACATTCTCAACTAAAAGGAAAATCTATGTGAACATTCCCAACTAAAAAGAAGAGCTATGTGAACATTCTCAACTAAAAGGAAAAGCTATGTGAACATTCCCAACTAAAAATAAGAGCTACGTGAACATTCTCAACTAAAAGGAAAAGCTATGTGAACATTCCCAACTAAAAAGAAGAGCTATGTGAACATTTTCAACTAAAAGGAAAAGCGAAGTGAGCATTCCCAACTAATAAGAAGAGCTATGTAAACATTCCCAACTAAAAAGAAGAGCTATGTGAACATTCTCAACTAAAAGGAAAAGCTATGTGAACATTCCCAACTAAAAAGAAGAGCTATGTGAACATTCTCAACTAAAAGGAAAAGCTATGTGAACATTCCCAACTAAAAAGAACAGCTATGTGAACATTCTCAACTAAAAGGATAGGCTATGTGAACATTCCCAACTAAAAGAAGAGCTATGTGAACATTCTCAACTAAAAGGAAAAGCTATGTGAACATTCCCAACAAAAATGAAAAGCTAAGTGAACATTCCCAAATACATAGAGTTTGCTAAGTGAACTTTATGAATAAAGGATTGCTGAGTGAATTACCTCTGTTAGATATATATGTTTCTCTTTTGGAAAATATTCTTGGGTGATGATAGAAGTATGTTCTTTTATGTTTCTTCCTTTCAATAATATGGACATCATATGTTAGGGGTTTATGCTCTGCATAAACATAAACATTGATAAGGTTGAACTAATGAAAGGAACCTTGTGTGAATTACAGATCCATGATATTTCCATGATATTAAGATATTATATGGAGACTTGAGAGTATGACAAATGAATACATTTGTTCCTCCATTTTCCTGGGATTTCAGGGACGAAATCCTTGTAAGGGGTGGATAATTTGTAACATCCCTGACCTGGGTTATGTGTTAACCCTAGATTTTTTGCCTAATAAGGTTTATTAGATGCTTAGTCTTATCTTGGGAAAAGTAATTTTGGCTCATAAGAAACTTATGTTTCAATTTTGGTCCTGTTTGAACAATGTTGAAGCAATGTTTGCTTATTTTGGACTAAAGTGCAAATTGCCCTAGTTGAGGGGTTAAATTGTAACTGTTGCATGCTAAAATGTTCCTTTGATGTTGAGACATCATAAGAATTAATATGATGTAGTGTTATGGTTTTTACAAGCTTGGGCACCAAGATTAAGCTTGTAAAGCAATCCTTGTGCATTGAAACCTAGTTTTGGTGTAATGTGCAATTTACCCGAAACCTAGGGTTCAATATGCAATTACCAATTCAATAAGGTCCCTAATGTTTCTTGGCATCATTTAGAGCAAATAAAATGAGAGGGGAGCCTCATTTGAATTAAGTTGGAGGAGAGAGAATCTTTATATTAAAATAATCAAGACTTAATCCTAAGTGAAACCCTAATTCAATTTAGGGAAAAAAATGAATGTATTAACTAAAGAGATTTCAACCAAATTTTAATGTTTGAATTCATATATGTGTGGATGATCTTAAAGCCTTTCAAAGGCACGATCATATACTAAGGAGGTGAAATTCCACTCACCATTATGATAAGAAAAAGAATTTCCACTCAAATATGGATATTCTTATTATAAGGGTTAAGGTGCTTAATTTCTTTTCCCTTAATTCATGGATAATGGAAAGGAACTCAGTGGGTATAGAGATGCCCTTGCATGCAATAAACCAAGGGGGAAGTGGTGGAAACAATTTTGGCATTAAAAGACTTTTATAAATATTTTCTCTCTCATCAATTTTCTTATAAAAGTACCTTTTCCAAGCCAAAACAAAGGCTTTTTAGGATTGTTTTCATTCCCCTTGCTTGGAAAACGACCGAGGAGCTGTGTAGGATCAGGAGGACGACCCCAAACCTGTTGGTAAGGTTCTTGACCTCCTTTCACCTTGAATCCATGGTGAAAATTGAAAATCAATGCATAAATTCTTCATATCTCGATCCCCTCTTCATTTGTAACCAATTCTTTTCACTCAAAGCTTGAGGAAGACCCTTGGAATAGTGAAAGGAGTTGCATCCACCATTTTTTCCGTGAGCATGGAGCTTTGGAGCTCAGTTCGAGGTGGGTTTTATAACTTGAACCCTTAATTTTATTATTGCAATCAATTCCTTATCAATTGGTGATCATTTCTACATTTCTGAAATTAAGTTTGATTGATTGATGCAGTCTCCATGGAAATCACAGTATATTTCGTGAGTTTGGAGCTTGATGATGATGATATCATCATAAGAACACACCTCCCTAAATATCTAGGGAAAACGGTTTCAATGTTGAGTCCAAACGGTTTCACCAAACTATTTGGTGACCAAACGGTTTGCAAATCGTTTGGTGGTTTGGTTTCCAAACCATTTGGAATGGTTGACCATTTGAGATGGTTGACCATTTGAAGATATATTCTGTGGTGCTTGGATCTTGATCCAATCATTTAAATTGGTTTGATCTTGAAGGTTTCAATTGTGAATGATTCCTTAATTGCAAACCCTAATCGACTAAGTGCTGAATTTCCAATTGATTGAGATGATGTTTTGGGTTGATTGACCCAAACGGTTTCAAAACCATTTGGGGATCAACCAAACGGTCTCAAGACTGTTTAGGGGTCACCCAAGACCGTTTGGAGGTCTAGGGTTAAGTATGGCAAAGTGTTTGAAGGTCTAAAGGTACCAAATTGAATTGCAACTAAGTGATGATTTGATAATCAATCCAGTGGTCCAAAACCCTAATTGGATGTCATGGTGTTTGATGATGGAATGGAAAAATAGTCTCAAGACCGTTTGGTGGTCATCCATGACCATTTGAGGTCAGGTCATATCATGTGATGATGATAGTTCATTGATTTCAATTGATTTGGTTCCACAATGTCATCCATTGATGGATCCTCAATTTCAAACCCTAAGTGATGGTTTCTTGATTATCAAACCTAGTTCAGTTGTATTCAAAACCCTAAATTGAGGGTCTAAATGAATGGTGATTCAGTGGTCCAATTGATGAATGCTTTAGTGGTTCAATTTATAATTGGTCCATGAATTGAAACATTGAGTCGATTGAGTGTTGAAGTGCCTTTTGGTCCATGCGGTTTTGAGAAGTTTTGGACCAAACAGCCTCAAGACCGTTTGAGTCCAAACGGTCTCAAGACCATTTGAGTCCAAACGGTCTCAAGACCATTTGGGACCAAACGATCTCAAACCGTTTGGAGACCCAAAGTGCAAACGGTTTCAATACCGACTTCGTCCAATTGGTTTCAAGTATAACTTGTTCGATTGGTTTACAACCAATTGATGTATGAGAACCAAGATCATTCAGGGTCTAAGTAATTAACTTTGTGAAGATCAACATGGTTAATCCATTTCAATATATCATGTAATTGAAGGTCCAATATGGTGAACTTATTTAGATACTTAATGCATTTGAAGATTTCAATGGTTAACCCAATTGATCACTTTGTGGGATTGAAAGTTTAATTGGCCAATTCTTTTGAATTCCTTATATAGTTGATGGTTTAGTTGATTAGACCATTTAGACATCTGATATGATCAAAGGTCAATCAGATATGTAATTATTAAAGATGTAGACCCATGATGATTGTGAAGGTTAACCCTAGCTATGTGTACCCAAGTGAAGTGTTGACCTAGATTAATCATGGAGTAGTTAATATCCTAAAGAGGATGAGAGAGAGAATGAGAGAGATGAATGTTTCTATAATTAAGCCAAAATTCTCTCATTATGGGTAAACTATGTGATAAGGGTTGATCCATAATAATGAGATCATGAAACCCTAATCAATGAGCCCTAACCCTAATTAGAACAAAGCTATGTGTGAAACCCTAATCTAGGGCAAAGCTGAGTGTTATCATAAATCCAGGGTGATTATGTAATCCTAACTTAGTGTAACAATGAAGGAAACCCTAATTTAATGGGAATTGTATATCCTAACCCTAATTTGGGTATGAGGTAATATAAACCTTACTTAGATGTGAATAGAAAACGTTAATCCCTAAAATGGGGTAAAGTGCATGAAACCCTAATATAGGGTAGTGCCACTAATCCTATGTGAAGACCTAGCACTGGGTGATGTATTGTGAAATCTTAATTTCACATAATACAAGGTGAAATCCTTGATATAGAAGGATGATTATATGAAACTCTATTGAAGAGTATTACTATGTGAAATCCATAAATGTATGGAATATTCTATGTGAATCCTCAAATTAAAAATATGGAGAATACTATTCCTAATAAATAAACAGTGATTAATGTTATGACAAATGTAACACCTAGAGAGGTTGATAATGAATATCCTTATATTAATGGTTCCTAACTCAAGGATGAGTCCATAGTATTGGCAATGGTTGTATATTCTAAGTGAGTGACTGATGACCAATACTTTACATGATAAATGTGATGAAATGGTGCATAAAGTATTAGGATGGGGAATACCCTAATATAAGCTAAGTGTATGAACTCAAGTAAGATAAAGGTGTTGAGGGAAGTGATACATCAAGATATGATAGATATCACATCCAACACCCCAAAACTGGTATACCTTGATGTGTTATATGTCCAGGATAATTGGATGAATGACACATGAGATGTGCCATGTCAATGGTTACATTGAGATGTAATGCACTCTGTTGAATGTAGGCTAACATGCCTTATGAAAAGGTTATTCCAAACCTATAAACTATGATGTAATCATATTCTGGCAAAGATGGGATAGAAACTCATGTTGTGTGTTGATATACATTCAATGATGAATGATGAGAATAAATAAGTATGATTGAATACTTATGTTATCC
Source organism: Alisma plantago-aquatica (assembly GCA_963693085.1). Lineage (NCBI taxonomy): Eukaryota > Viridiplantae > Streptophyta > Magnoliopsida > Alismatales > Alismataceae > Alisma > Alisma plantago-aquatica. Next base: position 230,931,700 of record OY856412.1, on the reverse strand, counting down.
ATATTGATTCCTTTCTATGGGAACCCTAATATAGGGTAATGCTATGTGAAACCCTAATACAAGGTAATGCTATGTGAAAACCTAATATAGGGTACTGCTATGTGAAACCCTAATACAAAGTGATGCTATGTGAAGTTCTAACATAGAGTAATCCTATGTGAAGCTCAAATACAGACTAATGGGTTATGAATGTAATAAGAAAACCCTTGTATTGCATAATACTGATATCTAATGGTATCATGATCACTATTCATGCAGATATGTTGAGATGATGAGCTTAGCTAGATATGGGCTATGATGTTCTATATACTGAAAATGTTCTATAGGCCTTATAAGCCTTCATATGCTTTGTTGCTTAGTGAGAGGTAACCTACAATTAATAAGTCTTGTGTGTCAAATTATTTGCTAATTATCTTAGATTGTTTATGAGCTCTGTGAACTATGTGCAATGCTTTGTGTAGAAAGAATTATAATGTCCATGGGTCAGATGATATAAAGGTATGAAGTTACCTAATAAGTGGAAATAAGTGTTCGACGGTGAGTTATGTGTTCAAATACCCAGATTCTATAATCATGATAATGAACTTGTTAAGAAGTGGAAATGTACTTGATGTGATGGGGGACTAAGATCCCAACACCTTGTGAAAAGAGTATGGCTACAGGACATGACTCCCCAATGACAATATCAAGCATTAGACATATGATCTAAGCCTAAAGAGAGTTAATGTTGTGGTAATAATTCTATAGTGAATAAATGCTATACATGTTCTTCATATTCCTTAAAGGATAAGTGACATGTTGTTCTATCAAATTATATCTGTATTGCTTTTGATAAGAATGATGTTCTAATCTGTTAGACATTGAATTAACTGTTACCAAACAAATATAATTCCTTTGTGTATACTTATCTTCTTAAGCTGCAATAATAGTGATTCTGGCAGAGAGTTATATCTCTCACTGGGGCAATTTACAATTGTCTCACCCCTGTGGGAATCACATTTTTAGGTGGATGTGGACGAGGAGGTAGGAATCCTTCAGTAGGTGAAGGGCAACAACAGCAGCAGGAACAACAGTGAAGTCTCATGTGGAGACACTGGATGTTATGCCTTGTATAGATGTAGATAGAGTCCTATGTGTCGTCTCTATACTCTCAGGTCCTCAGAGTAGTATTTAGTGCTTTCGAGATTTTGGCTCAGTGCCTCGAGATTTGGTACTGCCTGTGTTTAGCTTGATAGGACAGTTAATGCTTGTAATTCTCATAAGGAGATGATACAGAATATGTACATGTGAACAAGAATGTAATTATGTTACTTTGATTCTATGTGAGAAAGTTTTCCTTTGATGGATCTTTTGATAAAAAGGTTTTAATTTTTAGTGATTTTTGGTAATCCGCTGCTTAGTGAATGCTTCCACATTAGTTAATTATATTTTTATGAGTTGTATGCCACATTGATTGTAACACCCCTGACCTGGGTTATGAGCTAACCCTAGAAGTTCTGCCTAATTATGTAATTAAATACTTGTGGAAACTCCCTGGCATGTAATTAAGTTCCTCAGGAACACTTAATTTTCAATCTTGCTCCTTTTTGCATAAAGTTGTAGCATTATGTTGTATGCAGGGACCTATGTGCAAATTACCCAGTTAAAGGGTTGAACTTGCAAAATTCACAAGATAAGATGTTACTTTAATGTTGGTACATCAAGGAGATAGCTATGATGAAGTTTGAGGGATTTCCCAAGCTTGAGCACCAAGGTGCATCTGTGGAAGCAATCCCCAGGCTCAGAAACCCTAATTTGGGGTAAAGTGCAATTTACCCAAATTGAGGGGTCCAACTTGTAATTTTCACCACCTAGAACATCTTTTATGACTCTTGTCATCATTTAGAGTAAAAATGATGAAAAATATATATCATTCATTAATTAGATGAGAAAAAATGACCTTTGTGATAGAAATCACCTAAAATGGGTACAAAGCCTTTTATATATGTACCCTAGTTGAAGGTTGGATTCCTTTACCCTTTGATCTTGAGTTTTCTTGAGATTTCTATATGATTGAATGGGCTTGGACGTGCCCTTGAGTAAGTAGGGACCTAGATGAGAATTTTGAATATGAAAGGTCCTTGTAGTAAGAAAGAGCCTAGAACTATAAAAACTAGTTTCCTTTGTAAGTGAGCAAACGACTTTGCTCCTGTTTCATTCACTCCCTTTCGTTCCCAACACAACCAAGGTGTGCTCTGGAGATCAGGGAGACGACTAGGCCTTTCTTGGTAAGAAAACTCCCTTCCTAGCTCGAATTCATGGTGGATTACATCACCTATGGTTGGTCTTATGGATAATTCGTCTTATCTCCTTGTTCTAGCCAACCAAAGCTTCGGTTCCTTGGAGTTTTCATCCCTGTTTGAGTTGTGGAAGCTTGGAGATGCCATTAGAGCTTGGACTTTGAGGTCTTGGAGCTTTGGTAGCAAGCTTGAGGCGGGTTTTATAACTCTAAACTTGTGCTTTATAAGCATGCTTTACTTCTTGCAATTTTCTTTTCTTAGCAAATCTTCTTCTACCTCCTTTCTTCTTTGCACGATTGCAATTGAACCAGTGGAGGAACCGACCTAGCAAGAGGTTGAAGATGAGGGGCGTGAACCCCTATGTTGCTTTTCCAAACGGTCCTGGACCCTTTTGGTCCAAACGGTTGCAAACCATTTGGGTTCAAACGGTTTCAAACCGTTTGCTCTCAAACGGTCTTGCAAGACCGTTTGGATTGAAACGGTCTCAAGACCGTTTGAGGGCGTTGACCAAGGGACGACCATTTGAGGGTCTGTTCCCAACATATTGAATTTCATCTCTGCAAAGAACCAAAACCTAATTCTTAACCAATTGGGAGTTGAAGGTACATCAACATGGAACCCTAATCGGGTGAAAAAGTGCTGATTTATATATAGATCTTGTTGAGTTTTGGGTTGAAGGACCCAAACGGTCTCAAGACCGTTTGGGGATTCCTCCAAACGGTCTCAAGACCGTTTGGGCACAACCCAAGACCGTTTGAAGGTCTAGGGATGGGTTAATCTAATGGTTTGAGGGTCCAATTGTAGGAAATTGATGCATTGATGAAAAGTGCTGATTTTGACCTAATTGGACATCAACCCTAGTCAAAACGGTTTGGATCTTGGTCAAACTTTGGCCAAACGGTCTCAAGACCGTTTGGATGATGTCCAAACGACCTCAAGACCGTTTGGGCCAAGTTTGGGTCCAATTGGAGGTCAATTGATAGGTTCAACCTTGAATTGATTCACACTGTTGAACATTGATGACCAATCAACTTGAAACCCTAATTGAGAACGTTTGAACCCTAATTGGATTGCAATTGAGGGTCAATTGGATGCCTAAGTGGCTAGTGCTAACCCTAATTGGTTCAATTTATAAGTGGTTAGTATAGATTTAGCCAATTGAGAACTTCAACTCATGAATCCATAAGCTTTGGTGACCATTGAACCCCTTTGGAGGTCCAAACGGTTTGAGCCCATTTGGGCCAAACGGTCTCAAGACCGTTTGGACCCAAACGGTCTCAAGACCGTTTGAGACCAAACGGTCTCAAGACCATTTGGGGCCAAACGGTCTCAAGACCGTTTGGGCCCAAACGACCTCAAGACCGTTTGGGCTCAAACGACCTCAAGGTCGTTTGGTCCAAACGACCTCAAACCGTTTGAGGCTCCAAACGGTTTGGAAGTCAAACCTCCCAAACGGTCCTCACCTCCAAACGGTCTCAAGACCGTTTGAGACCAAACGGTCTCAAGACCGTTTGAGACCAAACGGTCTCAAGACCGTTTGAGACCAAACGGTCTCAAGACCGTTTGAGGATCAAACGGTCTCAAGACCGTTTGGATGGTTGAGATCGTTTGAAGGTTGGAAACCACTTGGAGGTTGGTGATGGTTTATACTTAACCAAATAATGATGTAATCAGTTCAATGGTGATTCAATCTAAACCCTAATGGTAACCTAGGTCATTATGGTACTATGTGATTAGTGAGTTAACCCATGATGGTGATCATGTGGCAAATTACCAAAATACCCTTGAGGGGTCTAAAGGGGTAAAACCCTAATCTAATCAAACCCTAATCACATGATGTTGTTTCCTTGGCTCATATCAGTCAATGGAGACTTGACTCAACCTGAACTAGAGTGGTGTTGCCACCATCTACTAGTGAGAGGAGAGAGAAAGTGCCCTTTTCAGGAGGAAACTCTAGTAAGATACTTCTATTACACATGAATGTGCATGATTAGGGAATGACCCACCTATGTGAGGTCATGGAAACCCTAATTATGATATCTAATGGATCTTAATGATAATTAAGAGTCTTATTGATGATGTTCCTCTTACTCAAAGATGTAATGAGTACAATTCACCATGGTGGGAATAGTAAACCCTAGTTGAGGGTGATCCCATGTGGAACCCTAGTTGAGGGTGAACCCATGTGGAACCCTAGTTGAGGGTGAACCCATGTGGAACCCTAGTTGAGGGTGAACCCATGTGGAACCCTAGTTGAGGGTGAACCCATGTGGAACCCTAGTTGAGGGTGAAACCATGTGGAACCCTAGTAGAGGGTGATCCTATATGGAACCCTAGTTGAGGGTGAACCCATGTGGAACCCTAGCAGAGGGTGATCCCATGTGGAACCCTAGTAGAGGGTGAGCCCATGTGGAACCCTAGTTGAGGGTGATCCCATGTGGAACCCTAGTTGAGGGTAATCCTATGTGGCACGACCGTGCAAGGCAGCACGGCCGTGGTGACTTTACTCTGCACGACCGTGCAAGGTAGCACGGCCGTGGTAGTCTATGCTTGTCTTAGAATTGAATTGTTACTATTATCTGTTGAATTAACCATGCAGGTTATTATGAGATGATGGTCACTCCCAGGTATGGAATACCATGATTATATTCATTGAAGGCATGTCTTATGCTTTATGAATAATGAACCATCCTGATGCACTGCTAAGTGACATCCTTTGTGATTTATGGGCTGTAAGAGCCATAAATGTTATCAAGGTCATGCTTGACAGATGACTTGAGATGAATAATTGATAATTGTGATAAGTTAGGCCTGCTACATTTTTGTATTCTCATATATAGCTGTGTTACTGTATGATGATTGGAATACTAAATGTACCTAACTAATCAAGTGAAATGTAGAGCCCTGATCATAGATCCATCATTGTCAGTTGTCTAAATGATGGTGAAACAGGTTTTCCTAAGGGAACTCCTGGAGCATATACTTTTGAGTATATGGGGTACATGGATGTGTAGAACCTTACATCCTAGTGGAGGTATTAGATGTAGATTCATGTAGTCCGTCATACCTTCACTATAAGAGAGAAGGGTGAGAGGATGATGTAGATTCTTGTAGTCCATCAGACCCCCCCTTATAGTCCAAAAAAGGTGAGTGGTATCAGTATCCTCCCTTAAGGACACAAACACCGCATCAGTAGTAGGTAAACATGAAACCTCCTGATGATGAAGAGAGTACAGAATGCCACTGTAACTCTAAGAATAGCGAAGGTCCAGCATACCCTGGAGAGCTATTACCGAGGACATCCCGCCAGATGTCTAACAATCAATCCTCTAACTGACTGAGGAAGGTGAAGGTCATGAGAATCCGGCTCTTTCAATGACCTAGTATGATACCGAGGTGACTTAACAGTGGTCGGTTGGAGCTTGAGTGGTATACCTCATCTCCACAGGGCATAACAATAATGTTTGAAAAATATAATCAACAACGTAGTATATTTGTTAGAGTTATCTACGAGTTATTTGATTGATGTTACCTTGAATAGCATGGAGGTTCTCATATTGTTAATATTGATTGAACTTTGCTTATCATAGAACTGCTAGTGAATATCTTGAAGGCTCTTAATGCTTTAGTTATTCCTGCTTTACTTATAAAGCCTAGTGGAGAGTTATAACTCTCGCTGGGGCAATTATGCATAATTGTCTCACTCCGCAGAATTTAACTTTTTAGGTGGTCGTCGAAGACGGAGGAACCGGTCTCGAGGTGACCAGTCCCAGCTGCAGCACCAGGAGTAGTTGATCTCAGGTGGAGATCCAGTCTACCTCATGGTGTAGTTAGATGTCTGTCCTATGTGTCCTCTGTACTCTCGGGTCCTGGAGTGTTTTGGAGTATGAACTCTTGAGAATTTTGTGTTGTATATAATTACTCAAGAAGTGTTTCTGTTAAGTGTTGTAAACAGTTAAATCCCTTTTCTATAAAAGAGGTTTGTGGTTTCAAGCTCTAATCCCAAAAAGTTTTAATTTCCCGTGATTTTCGTCTTCCGCTGTTTACTGAATACTTCCGCTTATGTTTAAATCAGGATTTATTCGTAGTTTGGAGATCGGAGCCCACAATTAAGTGGTATCAGAGTTCTAGGTTCGCCGAGTCTACAGAGGCATAGGACTTAGGAAGTTGAGTCTGTCTTTAGTATTCCTTCCTTATCTAATAGAGTCTTCTGCTCCTCAGGAGAAGAAGATACTTAAGGATGTCTGAGCCACATGATGAGAACATGGCTGAAGGTAGTTCTAATGCACCTCAAGGCGGTGCAGGAATACCCGAGATAGAGCAGCCTGTACCAGAACAACCTAGAGGGCCACCCCAGTTTGACCCAGCTGACCTGGGTAACCCGGTGGTTCAGGCGATGTTCGGGCAGTTCATGGCTGCTATGACTCATATAACTGACAGAATGCCGATACCTGTTCCTAGGGCACCTGTCCAACTAGAAGGTCAAGGTATCGGGAAGACTTTCGAGCGATTGCGTCGTGTCGGAGCTACCGAGTACCACGGGACTGCTGACCCCGCAGATGCTGATCTGTGGTTGACTGAGTTAGAAAAGGCTTTCAGGATCCTCAACATCCCTGAAGTTGAGAAGGTTAGACATGCTGTCTATCTTCTCAAAGGAAGTGCTGGTCACTGGTGGAACATGGAAGAGCAGAAGAGACCTGGAATAGAGTTCTCGTGGGAAGATTTTCGGCGGGAATTTGTTAATAGATATTTCCCTAAAACCTTCCTAGACGAGAAAATCTCTCAGTTTGAGAGATTAAGACAAGGAATGATGAATATCAGTGAGTATGAAGCTAAGTTTATGGAGCTGTTGCGGTTTTGTCCGCATATGGCTTCCACAGAAGAGGAAAGAATCAGAAGATTCGAGAGGGGTTTGAATGCTGACATGTCTACCCCTGTGTCTACCTTAGAGAACCGCGAAAGATTCTCTACCTTCATTGAGTCAGTCCGAAGGATAGAGAGATCGGTGGTTGAGAAAAGGCAGACTCAGAAACGATATCCACAGTTCCAGGGTTCTTCATCTAGGGACTCGAAGCAGCCTAGATCCTCTGCACCTAACCCTCCACCATCTAGATCTAGTCCTCAGACTGAGTGGTCTCCAAGTGGAGGTAGAGAGCAAGGACAACTACCCCAGGAGACTCACAGCTCTGCATCAATGTCCGTTACTGGACCATCAAGGCCACAAGAAAGAAGATGTTATAATTGTGGTAAGGTGGGACATTTGATGAGGGACTGCTGGTCTAAGCCTGTCAGTGTGACACAGCCTCTGAGACAAGAACTTCAAGGATCATAGAGAGGACAATCTCAAGGAATAGGTCGAGGATGCGGACAAGCGTCTCAAGCCGGATCATCATCACCACCTCAACCACAGCCTACAGCAAGATTCTATGCTATAAACCCACCCGAAGTAGTGGAAGATCCGCAAGTGGTGACAGGTCAGATAGAACTTTTATATTCTGATATGTCCAAAACTTGTGTAGTATCTGTTCTGTTCGACCCGGGTGCTACGCGCTCTTTCATCACTCGAAGAGTGATTTCTAACTGCAACATGGTGTTTAATCATAAGGCAGGTAGTTGTTGTTGAAAACTCCGATGAGTGGGTTTATTACCTTGACATGCTTACCTTTGCTGGAAGGTAAGTTAGTAAAGAGTTGTTTTGGGTATAGAATTTAGTAATATGCTTCTAAGAAAGAAAGAAGGGAAGGAACATGATAAAATATAAGTACATATTTTCTTACTTCAGTAATCATATACCCTGGCCAGGTATACAATTACTGATGAAAAGGTAAATATGGAAACTTTTGAATTATATCTTTGATTACTCTGATCAAGTAGTCAACCTGATATAACTCAAGGAGTATAATGAAAATAGAGGTCAACTATGTTTAGTAATAGTTGAAAGAGATATAAAGTTTTGATAACACAAGTAATTTGATATCAAAGTAAGAATAATAAGAACAACCCTTGTTAGGGGTTTATGTTCTTAAGTAAGGATTGAATTTTAAGAACATCCCTTGTTAGGGGTTTATGTTCTTAAAAATACACATATCTGCTTTCCCCTTTTCTTTCTATGATTTCGGGGACGAAATCCTTGTTAGGGGTTTATGATTTGTAACACCCCTGACCTGGGTTATGAGCTAACCCTAGAAGTTCTGCCTAATTATGTAATTAAATACTTGTGGAAACTCCCTGGCATGTAATTAAGTTCCTCAGGAACACTTAATTTTCAATCTTGCTCCTTTTTGCATAAAGTTGTAGCATTATGTTGTATGCAGGGACCTATGTGCAAATTACCCAGTTAAAGGGTTGAACTTGCAAAATTCACAAGATAAGATGTTCCTTTAATGTTGGTACATCAAGGAGATAGCTATGATGAAGTTTGAGGGATTTCCCAAGCTTGAGCACCAAGGTGCAGCTGTGGAAGCAATCCCTAGGCTCAGAAACCCTAATTTGGGGTAAAGTGCAATTTACCCAAATTGAGGGGTCCAACTTGTAATTTTCACCACCTAGAACATCTTTTATGACTCTTGTCATCATTTATAGTAAAAATGATGAAAAATATATATCATTCATTAATTAGATGAGAAAAAATGACCTTTGTGATAGAAATCACCTAAAATGGGTACAAAGCCTTTTATATATGTACCCTAGTTGAAGGTTGGATTCCTTTACCCTTTGATCTTGAGTTTTCTTGAGATTTCTATATGATTGAATGGGCTTGGACGTGCCCTTGAGTAAGTAGGGACCTAGATGAGAATTTTGAATATGAAAGGTCCTTGTAGTAAGAAAGAGCCTAGAACTATAAAAACTAGTTTCCTTTGTAAGTGAGCAAACGACTTTGCTCCTGTTTCATTCACTCCCTTTCGTTCCCAACACAACCAAGGTGTGCTCTGGAGATCAGGGAGACGACTAGGCCTTTCTTGGTAAGAAAACTCCCTTCCTAGCTCGAATTCATGGTGGATTACATCACCTAAGGTTGGTCTTATGGATAATTCGTCTTATCTCCTTGTTCTAGCCAACCAAAGCTTCGGTTCCTTGGAGTTTTCATCCCTGTTTGAGTTGTGGAAGCTTGGAGACGCCATTAGAGCTTGGACTTTGAGGTCTTGGAGCTTTGGGAGCAAGCTTGAGGCGGGTTTTATAACTCTAAACTTGTGCTTTATAAGCATGCTTTACTTCTTGCAATTTTCTTTTCTTAGCAAATCTTCTTCTACCTCCTTTCTTCTTTGCACGATTGCAATTGAACCAGTGGAGGAACCGACCTAGCAAGAGGTTGAAGATGAGGGGCGTGAACCCCTATGTTGCTTTTCCAAACGGTCCTGGACCCTTTTGGTCCAAACGGTTGCAAACCGTTTGGGTTCAAACGGTTTCAAACCGTTTGCTCTCAAACGGTCTTGCAAGACCGTTTGGATTGAAACGGTCTCAAGACCGTTTGAGGGCGTTGACCAAGGGACGACCGTTTGAGGGTCTGTTCCCAACATATTGAATTTCATCTCTGCAAAGAACCAAAACCTAATTCTTAACCAATTGGGAGTTGAAGGTACATCAACATGGAACCCTAATCGGGTGAAAAAGTGCTGATTTATATATAGATCTTGTTGAGTTTTGGGTTGAAGGACCCAAACGGTCTCAAGACCGTTTGTGGATTCCTCCAAACGGTCTCAAGACCGTTTGGGCACAACCCAAGACCGTTTGAAGGTCTAGGGATGGGTTAATCTAATGGTTTGAGGGTCCAATTGTAGGAAATTGATGCATTGATGAAAAGTGCTGATTTTGACCTAATTGGACATCAACCCTAGTCAAAACGGTTTGGATCTTGGTCAAACTTTGGCCAAACGGTCTCAAGACCGTTTGGATGATGTCCAAACGACCTCAAGACCGTTTGGGCCAAGTTTGGGTCCAATTGGAGGTCAATTGATAGGTTCAACCTTGAATTGATTCACATTGTTGAACATTGATGACCAATCAACTTGAAACCCTAATTGAGAACGTTTGAACCCTAATTGGATTGCAATTGAGGGTCAATTGGATGCCTAAGTGGCTAGGGCTAACCCTAATTGGTTCAATTTATAAGTGGTTAGTATAGATTTAGCCAATTGAGAACTTCAACTCATGAATCCATAAGCTTTGGTGACCATTGAACCCCTTTGGAGGTCCAAACGGTTTGAGCCCATTTGGGCCAAACGGTCTCAAGACCGTTTGGACCCAAACGGTCTCAAGACCGTTTGAGACCAAACGGTCTCAAGACCGTTTGGGGCCAAACGGTCTCAAGACCGTTTGGGCCCAAACGACCTCAAGACCGTTTGGGCTCAAACGACCTCAAGGTCGTTTGGTCCAAACAACCTCAAACCGTTTGAGGCTCCAAACGGTTTGGAAGTCAAACATCCCAAACGGTCCTCACCTCCAAACGGTCTCAAGACCGTTTGAGACCAAACGGTCTCAAGACCGTTTGAGGATCAAACGGTCTCAAGACCGTTTGGATGGTTGAGATCGTTTGAAGGTTGGAAACCACTTGGAGGTTGGTGATGGTTTATACTTAACCAAATAATGATGTAATCAGTTCAATGGTGATTCAATCTAAACCCTAATGGTAACCTAGGTCATTATGGGACTATGTGATTAGTGAGTTAACCCATGATGGTGATCATGTGGCAAATTACCAAAATACCCTTGAGGGGTCTAAAGGGGTAAAACCCTAATCTAATCAAACCCTAATCACATGATGTTGTTTCCTTGGCTCATATCAGTCAATGGAGACTTGACTCAACCTGAACTAGAGTGGTGTTGCCACCATCTACTAGTGAGAGGAGAGAGAAAGTGCCCTTTTCAGGAGGAAACTCTAGTAAGATACTTCTATTACACATGAATGTGCATGATTAGGGAATGACCCACCTATGTGAGGTCATGGAAACCCTAATTATGATATCTAATGGATCTTAATGATAATTAAGAGTCTTATTGATGATGTTCCTCTTACACAAAGATGTAATGAGTACAATTCACCATGGTGGGAATAGTAAACCCTAGTTGAGGGTGATCCCATGTGGAACCCTAGTTGAGGGTGAACCCATGTGGAACCCTAGTTGAGGGTGAACCCATGTGGAACCCTAGTTGAGGGTGAACCCATGTGGAACCCTAGTTGAGGGTGAACCCATGTGGAACCCTAGTTGAGGGTGAAACCATGTGGAACCCTAGTAGAGGGTGATCCTATATGGAACCCTAGTTGAGGGTGAACCCATGTGGAACCCTAGCAGAGGGTGATCCCATGTGGAACCCTAGTAGAGGGTGAGCCCATGTGGAACCCTAGTTGAGGGTGATCCCATGTGGAACCCTAGTTGAGGGTAATCCTATGTGGCACGACCGTGCAAGGCAGCACGGCCGTGGTGACTTTACTCTGCACGACCGTGCAAGGTAGCACGGCCGTGGTAGTCTATGCTTGTCTTAGAATTGAATTGTTACTATTATCTGTTGAATTAACCATGCAGGTTATTATGAGATGATGGTCACTCCCAGGTATGGAATACCATGATTATATTCATTGAAGGCATGTCTTATGCTTTATGAATAATGAACCATCCTGATGCACTGCTAAGTGACATCCTTTGTGATTTATGGGATGTAAGAGCCATAAATGTTATCAAGGTCATGCTTGACAGATGACTTGAGATGAATAATTGATAATTGTGATAAGTTAGGCCTGCTACATTTTTGTATTCTCATATATAGTTGTGTTACTGTATGATGATTGGAATACTAAATGTACCTAACTAATCAAGTGAAATGTAGAGCCCTGATCATAGATCCATCATTGTCAGTTGTCTAAATGATGGTGAAACAGGTTTTCCTAAGGGAACTCCTGGAGCATATACTTTTGAGTATATGGGGTACATGGATGTGTAGAACCTTACATCCTAGTGGAGGTATTAGATGTAGATTCATGTAGTCCGTCATACCTTCACTATAAGAGAGAAGGGTGAGAGGATGATGTAGATTCTTGTAGTCCATCAGACCCCCCCCTTATAGTCCAAAAAAGGTGAGTGGTATCAGTATCCTCCCTTAAGGACACAAACACCGCATCAGTAGTAGGTAAACATGAAACCTCCTGATGATGAAGAGAGTACAGAATGCCACTGTAACTCTAAGAATAGCGAAGGTCCAGCATACCCTGGAGAGCTATTACCGAGGACATCCCGCCAGATGTCTAACAATCAATCCTCTAACTGACTGAGGAAGGTGAAGGTCATGAGAATCCGGCTCTTTCAATGACCTAGTATGATACCGAGGCGACTTAACAGTGGTCGGTTGGAGCTTGAGTGGTATACCTCATCTCCACAGGGCATAACAATAATGTTTGAAAAATATAATCAACAACGTAGTATATTTGTTAGAGTTATCTACGAGTTATTTGATTGATGTTACCTTGAATAGCATGGAGGTTCTCATATTGTTAATATTGATTGAACTCTGCTTATCATAGAACTGCTAGTGAATATCTTGAAGGCTCTTAATGCTTTAGTTATTCCTGCTTTACTTATAAAGCCTAGTGGAGAGTTATAACTCTTGCTGGGGCAATTATGCATAATTGTCTCACTCCGCAGAATTTAACTTTTTAGGTGGTCGTCGAAGATGGAGGAACCGGTCTCGAGGTGACCAGTCCCAGCTGCAGCACCAGGAGTAGTTGATCTCAGGTGGAGATCCAGTCTACCTCATGGTGTAGTTAGATGTCTGTCCTATGTGTCCTCTGTACTCTCGGGTCCTGGAGTGTTTTGGAGTATGAACTCTTGAGAATTTTGTGTTGTATATAATTACTCAAGAAGTGTTTCTGTTAAGTGTTGTAAACAGTTAAATCCCTTTTCTATAAAAGAGGTTTGTGGTTTCAAGCTCTAATCCCAAAAAGTTTTAATTTCCCGTGATTTTCGTCTTCCGCTGTTTACCGAATACTTCCGCTTATGTTTAAATCAGGATTTATTCGTAGTTTGGAGATCGGAGCCCACATTGATCCTCTATTGTGCGTCAGTGAGGACAAAACATATAATTAACGCCAATAGTGGTCTGTGGGGTCAATATTCATTTTTAAAACCATATTAGAGCCCGTCACACTGAGCCCTAGCATTATAGTTTGGAGGCACGTTAATATTTTATATTTCATTGTTCCTATGCACAAGTTTTTCTGGTAATCTATCTTTCACATTTAACTACTCCCATCCCTTGATACAGGCTCCCAGTTCCAGTAACAAAATCATTGCAAACTCATTCGTTGGCCATACCTCCCTAATAATATAACGAAATGTCTAAATGAAACATCAAGATGCGCATCTACATATGTACGAGAAAAATATATCTGAAGAAGTACATTGTTAGAGAATTCTTATGAAAGATATTGTTTGAAGTGTGGATGGAGTAGAATGAGATAACGTGATCCATATATGTTGTATATATCAAAAGGGATGTCAACTAATTTTTTAGATGAGAACAATTCCTTAGCTCCCAAAGAATACATTTATCTTCTCATAATTCTTTACCTTAAAACAACAAATTACCAACGAAGTTGCATATAGTAAACCCTTTCTTTGAGAATACATAACTTTTAAATGGTTGTTACACATCTCACTTCTTGGAATAATGATGGGAAACCCAAATTAAGTGCTCACAAGTCCTTTTGGGAAGATATCCTAACTACAATCTGGACCGCACAAACAAAATCTTTTGGCACTTTTTGTTCTACAATATAGATCATGTAGGGATATGTTTGGATCTGTAGCGGCGCATTTCCATCTTTTCCAACTATACCCTCCCAACAATCGACTATTCAAATATTCGAACAATTTCTCTTCACATAATAGAACATATATGATTGAGTACTGGATGAGCCCATTTGAATATTGTAACATTGGGCTCTTGAATACTAAAACAACCCCTATTCTACACTAACATGCCCATTCTCAAAGACTATCACATCCCCTTTTCAATATCGAAACACCACCCATTTCAATATTGGAACACATGCAATTCAATATAAGAACAACCTCCATTTAATAATGAAATGTAACCATTTAAATATTGGAACACCATCCATTTGAATACCAGAGAACTCTTTATTTAAGTATTGGAAAACTCCCACATCAATCCTGGAACACCATCCACTTCAATATTAGAACATCCTCATTTCCGTATTGGAACACTCTCCATTTGAATACTAGGACATCCTTCATTTTGATATTGGAACAATTCTATTTTAATATTATAATTTAATACTTCAACATCCCCATTTCAATATTAGAACACCCTCTATTTGAATATTATAATACCCTTCATTTCAATATTGGAACACTTTTCATTTAAGTTCTGACACACACCCTTTTATAAAGGAATATTGTCCACTTGAATACTAGAACAACTATTACATGAGTACTGGCATGCCCATTTTGAGTATTGGAACAAACATCAATTGAGTATTGTCATATCCTCCCTTGAATACTGGAACATCCTATTTGAGTATTGGAACAACCCCCACTTAACTAATTCAATGCCTTGATTAACACCACATCTCACCCTTGAGTAATGTAACATTGCATCCTTTAGTACTGGTACAAGTATACTTATATACTTGAACAACTACGTTGGACAAACAGAGTAGTTGTCGGATATGGTAGAAATGAAACCAATAATGTCTCCAACTGGGTTGAAACCCAAGACCTCTAAATAGGAGGTTGAACACATCTATCACTAAAATACCACCACTTCCTTTTTCTATAGTATAAATATGTACAAAGAAAACTTCATTAAAGAACTTAACACAGAAACAAAAACTGAATGAATTCATAATAAAATCAAAAGTAGTAATTTTCAAAAACTAATAATAGAATTTTAAGAAAAAGTTGAAAAAGAAATATGATCCACACTAACCTTAGCATTCTGGCATAGAAAGCAACATGAAGTTACTTTACCATACATTAAAAATTTTGATGAAACTGAAATCCCAAAAAAAGCTAGACCCATCCAAATGAATCAAAGACTTTTAGAAATATGTAAAAATGAAATAAAAGAACTTGAGATGAAGAAATTAATTAGACCTAGCTCCTCTCCATGGAGTTGTGCTGCCTTCTATGTAGAAAATGCATCCGAAATAGAAAGAGGGGCTCCTAGGCTTGTCATTTATTACAAACCTCTAAATAAAGTACTCTAATGGATTAGATATCTAATTCCTAATAAACACGACCTAATAAAAAGAATATATATATATATATATATATATATATATATATATATATATATATATATATATATATATATATATATATATTTACGGCATGCGCGAGCAACTAATTTTTATTTCATGTTGATCTATTTTGTAATAGGAAGACACCTAATTGTAATGAGATAGTCAAAATTATAACACAATAACTTGTGTTTTAAATATAGTGTCAAATTTTTATTCTCTCTCTAAAAATAGTAAACATGATATTTGGCACAATAGTTTCCTTAGTAGTACAAAATGACTCTTTGTATTACAATTTTGGACATCTCTTTCTAATGTTGGTTGTATCATTACAAATATGTGTCTTCCTATTACAAAACTGATACACAGGTAACTGACCGTAGTTACCCGCATGGGTGGTGAATGAACGACCTATATATGTATATATATATATATACATATATATATATATATATATAGAGAGAGAGTTAGGCTGGAATACACTCGAGTGTATCTGGTGCAGAATATAATCAAGTAGTTTTCCATGATGCAATATCTTTTTTAAAACTCTAATCTGTTGATCTTATTAAATATCATGTGAATAGCTCATATATAAAATTTTATCATGTCACATACCAAATAAGGTATTTCCTCATGCCGAGTCGTCACCTAGTGCACTTCGGCACCTTGGGGAATACCCTAGTAATTATAATAATTATTATATTATCCACATATATATGTCAAAAACTCCTCTCCTCCAAATGATCTTTAGGTAAAAGTACCAACCTATGGTAATATTGTTTATGTGTTCACATTTTGGCAATATTTGTGAGAACCCATTACACTAAATGAGATTACTCGAAATAAAAAGTACAATCAGTCACTAATTAATCACATACCCAAATATATGGGTAAATTAAAACTGATTTCAATGCCATCACTCACTCTGAAACATTTGCATAAGAGCCCAACATCTTTCTTATATCCATACTATACCAAGAATTTGATACAATTGTTCTATTGACTTAGCCACAACATATATACACAGGAGAACAATATTCATATATGCCACACAAACAAACATTAACATGCTAACAAAAGTTCAATTTATTTGAAACACCATATACAAATTATTCCTACCTGGACCTGAGAGTACAGGGATGACTCTAGGACACAATAGACATCTAATCAACTTTCTCAAAGATTCATTACTATAGATCCTCTTTGCTGCCACATGTTTGTTTTCGTCACTTCCAATTACCTAAAAAAATGTGGCGAACCACAAGGGTGAGACTCATGTCCCAGTAAGAGATATAACCTCCAACAACGCTTATTGATTACAACATTTTAGGTAATGAGACAGTTTAAGCACTTTAATCATATATAACAAATTGGCTCAACAACATTGATGATTAACAAAATACATAAAGGAGCTGATAACAATTATCATCATCAAGCTGACTATCATCATTTTCCTTATTAACCGTATAAGAGATTCAATAGCATATGCAACTAGCATAAGCAAGTCTAGTAGCATATTATCTCTATTAACATGAATATGTCTAGCATCATAAGCATATCTAACAACATTAGCATGTATAATAGGTTGAACATATAAACATCATAAAAAGAGCTAACAACATAAGAACAATTGTCTGGATAAGCATGATTAGAATTATATGCATCTCTATAACAAAGGCATGGCTAACATGCTAAACATAACTAACACCATGAGATAGCTAGCATCATGATTATAATCAGCAATAGAAGTATATTTATCAACATAACCATGGCTACTATATGTACGGATCTACAATCTTAAGAATATCCACAACATAAGTATATCTACTATCTCTTAATTGCACTAAGCATCATCTTTATGTAAAGAGAAACAAACAAGGGTTATCATCCAATGTGAAGCGTCGTGTATAACCCTAAAATAAATGCTATATGGTTGTATTACATCTTTTATTATGCCCTGGGGAATTTGAATCTTACCATTCAAAGGCCAACTTACCCCTGCGAAGGGCTATTCAGTTCCATACAAGATCTAGGAGTGCCAATATCCTAAGATCTCTTCCCCTCAGTCAGTATGAGTAAAAAGGCAGTGACATATCAGTCAAAGCTTCCACCACAGTGACATATAGTCAAGCTGATAACCACTAGTATGGCCTTGGTACAGGTCCCGACACTAGAAACTAGGGTATTCAAACCCAAGAACTGAGGTACGACCGTAGTTGTCCTCTAATCACATCATGTTATAATCACCGAGACACAATCGCAACTATTCTCAATCACAACATATGTATGAGGCATGACCATAGTTAACCTCCACTATCTGCATTGTAGATGACAAGGATGTATCCTCAACCTGCCACCCTCACATAATCAACAACATGTGCTCTGAGATTCCCTTAGGAATACTCATTTCACCATCCAGCAAGTTCTAACACTGAAGATCGTTCTACGACACAGGGCACTACATGATTAGAGTTGCACTTGATTAGTTATGCCAATTGGGTGAATTAAGGCTACATCAAACTAGTGGACATACAAATCCTAATTCACTTCTAGAAAGAATATAAATATCACAACTTTTAAAACATATAAAAAGTGTGAAACATAATTTCTCATCTCATCATCACATGGTACTATTCACTTGCCATTCATGAAACCACACTAGTCATCATACTATCACATGATTTAAATCCTTTTCATAGTATCATAGGGTATCAAACCTTATCAACAAAAGAGGATTACACCTCATTCAGGGCTCAACCATGCCCAAAGGTCATTAAGACCATCATACTATTCTCTGAAAGATCATCATTATCTTTCCATGCCTTATAACAAGGCTCAACAACATCACTTACATATAATACACCAGATCAGCACAATATTGCATTAATTATCTAGGAGATATTCATAAACAATCATAGAAGGGTTATATTAACATTAAGAACATTCCTTTATTACATCAACATGCAAGGAATCTAGATATGATTAACCCTCATCATATTCATAATGCACATGTTTAACATAAGAAAGTACCAACCATGTGGCTATGATAACCACCAATTAACACATTAAGGTTATGAACATGTTAAGGAGGTTATTCCACCATCATTCCATCATATAAGAATGTTAAACATGAATAGTCATCTTTATATATTTGCATTAGAGTTACGGTCAACATGATAAATTATATCAATGTTACAAATCAACACTTATACCCAAACCCTAACTCACGACATCCCCGTTTGATCATGGATGCATAAGGTGAAGCATTGCCATGAAATTCCATAATATTCTCAAGTATGAACCCACACATAAATCAAGGTGTAACCCATGAGGTTATAGCATACTAGGGTTTCAACAACAATAATAGAGTACTCCATGATTGTATTAGTCATTCAAGGACTATTCATACCCAATTAACATTATTTAGTTATATTAAAGCTAGGTTTAACAAGCTATACTTCATTAGGGATACATATCAACACAATATGGTGATCATCCATTCTATTCATATGAGTAAATAGGTAAAACTAACTTATTAAGGGTAACCCTCCATTTGTTCCATCATCATTCAACCCTTATCACCGTACCACAATGTCACCTAGAACCATTGGATGTTTAAAAGGCAAGACCATTGGTGGTATACATAAGTAAACCCCTTGGATAAATCACCTATGAAGTCCTTGATTTGTGCTCTATAAAGAGTCACCATCTAACCCTATACATCCCTCAACTATCAAAACAAAAAGTTCCATTGAGAGTAGGGTAAAACCCACAATCGACTGTTCATTTAAAACAAGCCATCCATTGTCAACAAGTAAGCTCCTTAGTTGATCATATAAGGGAAACCATATAAATCACTTTATTAGGACAAATATATTACATTATCCATCAGTCCACTTTATTGGAGGAATAAACATTAGATCTTGCCCATTGGGTCAAGTTCATATGTTAAAACTATGAATTACAATATAGGTTTGACCATTGCATCAAGTGACCCAAGAAACCATTTATCTAAGGCTTAATTGATGCTACAAATATATGATTAACCCACAATAGATTTTGGAGATCTAATCCACCATCATTAGTGACCATTAAGTCACCATAGGTTCTTATATTAACACTATATTCATTAATCAACATCAAATATTAAGCTAATGTCATCATTGATTGATAACATCAGTGGGGTACATAATGGTTGATCATTAAACTTATAATTGATCCAAAACTTGACCTAAGGGGGTGACCATAAGTTGTCACCATCATATGAAACCTTTTATCACGACCATAAGTTGTCATGAAGACAACACCATAGGGTTGTTGCAATGGTTCCATCATTGGGTCATGGTTTATAGAAGAAATCATATTAAAACCCTAAAATTGACCATTGGTTGATAGGTGCTTAGCACAATAGGTTGTCAAACCAACCTAATACAAGTCATATTATACCTTAGGAATAAGGTACACAGGATCACAGGTTCATCTAGAATTGAATCAGAATAGAAAACATTATAAAAATCGAAATCCAAGTCAAGCATTGCTTTTTAGTGCATGAATCATCATTCTCAAGCAAGAACATGAGCTAGCAAGCTTATGGTAAGCAATAAACGTGGAGCAAGTTATAAAACTTGCCCATAATGAGAAGATGAAACCCCACACAGAATAAAACTCGAGTAGATATGGTAGAAAATCCAAGAATAAGCTATGAATTCGTCCATCTAGCACCTTTCTTCATCAAATGAGCAAACCCTAAGCATAAGGAGCAAGAAAAGTAGGGCTTTAGAGCTTTAGAGCATATTATTCCATAGAACAGAAAGGTTCCAACCTGGAGGAATGTCTAAGGAAGGAGAAGAGCAAGAGAAATAGATAAGGAAGGAAGAAAATAACTTGTCATAGTCGAAATCCCTAGAAGATGACCTTGGAAACCGTGGGTAGGGCTAAATGGAGCTCTAGGAGACCTTCTTCTCTAAAAAGAGGTTGTCTTCTACCTTAGAGCACTTGGTTCCGCAGAAAAATAGGGGAGAGTTGTAGCTCTAGGATAAAGGAAAGAGAAAGCAAGCATATTTTTGTACTTGGGCAAGGAAGAGGTAAATATAGCCCATGGATAAGGATGGAAGCAAGCATGAGGTGTAAAAGTAGCTTCCCCATGTGTCTATGGCCTTAAACTATTAAGAATATACAAGCACACACACAAGAAGATCCCCCACCATCCATATATACCTTCTTAGCTTTTCTTTGTCGAATTTCCCAGCCAATCACATCATTCATTAGTTGATAGCTACTAAAGGTAGTTCATCCGTGAAGGGGTAAACTCTAAAATACCCTTGGAGAAAACACCTTCAAACCAAAGATTAAATAGGCACCACATGGATCAAAAAGCTCAAAACTGATGAGCGAATGTCCAAGGAAAATGAAAGTGATAAATTACAAAGAAAACCTCTCAATTGGGAAGTTGCAGAAAAGTCCAAAATGTGCATAAAATTGCATAACTTTCTCAAATAGTGTCCAAATTGGACCAAATTCGAAACTTAAGCTTGTCTTATGATTTCAAAGCATATCACAAGGTTAAATTAGGTTTATAAAAAATAATTATAATAATTAAGCTTATTCAACTCATTGACCAAGTTTAGGGGCCTTACAATATTGAACATAATATACAAAATCCACTTTAATTTCTTCCCAAATGAATTGGTAGAAAACATTTTTGAAACACTTCGGCCCTGACATGCTATCTTTGTCAATCAAAATCACTAGCAATCATACTTGTTCCTAAAAAATATTTGACACCAATCTTTCATTATCAAAATCTCAGATCTCCCTTCCCAACATCACCATGAAACCATCAAAACTATTAACTATGTCACTTGTAAAAACTAAATCATGAATTCCACTGATTCTATCATAACCTCCTCCATATCCATCACCTATGATCCATCCTTCATTGTGACTTATGAACTGTCTTGCACTTTACATGAGCATGTAAGACCCTTTCGCATTCTGGTCACCCTACTTAATAAATTGAACCCAAAATTTCTCCCTCCAAAAGCACTTTTCCGATATGACAACCTCCTTAATTATATATCCATGACCTTAGGATTTTCTCTCCTTTCCCCATTAATGATCCCATTCATCCGCTCAAGTAGGCCCCTTTCCAAGTATGTCACCTACCAACTTTTCATACCACATAAATAAAAGTACTCTTCAATGTGATGGGTACCCTAAGCATACAACTTTTACTGCACTCTCACAATCTATTTTGATGCATGTGATGGAGCCACATCCTCATGAAACATAAAATTCCTCTTGTTTGGCTTATCATGCATCCCACTAAATTGATTAATAAGTGGCAACAAACTGAATAATTGGTTGTCTTCTAGTTCTCCTCAATTATTTTCAAATTATCCTCCCTACTAGAACCTGTGATAGATGTATCAAATCACCCCACTTCTTTGATCTCTCTCTCTACTTTTCCCCCAAGTGAAATTACTCCCTATAAAACACACCTCTGACATAGATGCTTATTTCACCAACCCATTCAAATCACTCATTGGTTTGGAGGAAGGCACCTCCACCCTGCCATCATGCAATCTCTAGAGTCATAATTCCTCATCACCAACCAACTCATTTTGTCACCCTCTCTCGTACTTCCTTTACAATGCACTCTAGAGATCCCACCTCTCAATTGTTACACAAGAGTCATAAAACACTAAGTGCCATGTCTCTAGTCTAACTACCTAATCTTTCATTGTAAAATGTTGGATAGTCATGCCAACCACCAACTCATATCCTTCCCATGAGGAGTCTAGTCAAACATTACCTTTTATGTACACATCATAGACCAATCAACTTAGAATAAGACTTCTCATTTCTTTGGTCCATGAAGTTCTTCAACACATCACCCAAAAACATGTCAATCAGTCAACCTCTCCATCCATCCCCTAGTTTTTCCCCTTGCCACTCCCTCGCATTCCACACAATGAGCTTGTGTAACATTTCATAAAAAAAATCGCTATCTAGCTACACCTACTCAAAAACTTAAATGTCCTCCATTTTCCATCCCACTGAATCCTCCTCAAAGAGGAACTCAAAGATGAAAGCACTTTCTCAAGATGCCCTAAATTGTCCCCTTAGCATGGGTGTTTATATTATAAAGGAGAAACACATTATAGTCCCCCATCAAATGTGAGGATCTTCTTAGAGCCTCTAAATCATCCACAAATTTCCTTTAATATTTTACTTTGGTATTTCCCTCCCTAAAGGAACCGACATCAAAAATACACCAACCACCTCCTTTTGTCCTTAAACTTCTACATGAACAACATGTGACTCCCTATGAACTCAAATAATCATATACTTGTCAAAGAGTCATTTACAATCACGTTCATTAAAAAAATTGTGCCCATCCTCTTTCCTAAACCAAAGAATTTGGCCTCACATTGCTAGATTTAATAGGTATTTTATCTCTCATGCAATTGTTGGGGCCTAATTTGTCATATGACACTGCAACATCAAAGAACATAGACAATGAGATGAGGCCAAGTCCCAATTCAACATGCCCTTTCTCTTCCTCCATTCACTCACCAATTGTATTGAGAACATCAAAAGATGAAACTAGCCTATACTCAATCCCATGGTGAGACATTATTGTTGTGAGCCCTGAGATTAAGTCATATAATGATTACAATGTGATTTTACTTACTTGGATAGTTCATAAAGTCAAATAAGTTTAAATTCATATTTAGTATAAGATAAACATTAATCATCATGTCATCATAAGTAAAATTTACTCAATGATATATGATTTTGGGTTCATGACCTAAACATAAAACAAACGCATGTTAGGAATATCCATCCTTATTTTGTACCTAGTCATATCTTATTATGGGAAGTAGGAAAAATAATAATAAATCAAGAATAATATTTGATTGATGACTATGTCAAATCAATCATTGTATTGGATATCAAGTCATCTCAACTTGTGTGTAAATGATAATGATGTTCTTGAATATTACCCATCAGATTTGTATTTGACTAAAGTCTTTTTTAAGAATATGATAAAATTCGTTAAAAGTATGAAATTTCCAATATAGCTACTACTATCACTATTCTTACTCAGGATAACCATCTTCTTGGATTTTATTTGCAAAATTTCCGTAGTGGTGGAATAAGTTCATATGGCTTCGTACATCATACTGTTTGAAAAATTTAGTAGACATGGCATATGATATGATGGTGGCTTTGAGAATAGGAAGAAGGGAGAGATATCTTTTACAACGTATGACGAGTCCTCTAGTTATCAAGATAGAAGTATATTCAACTTCATATTGTCATTGTGCTATTTATAGTCATTTAGTTAAGAAGGTATAAGTGGCTCCCTAAAGGATCCCTAATTACTCATTCTCATAGTTCTAAAATCCCTTTGTAAGAACCATAATATTTTCTCGCAAAGGGACACATGGTACAATATATCAAACAAATATGTTCTAAAGCACAAAACCACAGAAGCAGAAGAAAATGATCAACATAACACAATTTTACATGATCTATTGTAGGGTTTTGGGGAAAGGAATGCAATAGAGATACAAAACATTTTTCATTACAATTCCTAATCAATTAATCCATCATAGACATAAACCATTGGTATATTAAAGACAAAGAAGGTATAATAGATATACTTGTCCAACAAGTAGAAAACTCTTGTGTCTATGTACATCTAGCACTTGTTGGACTTAGAATCAAACTACAAGTTGTTGTTTCTGCCTTTTGTCATAGATATAATTGGTTTTCTTCTTGAGGAAGATTCTCATTATCAAACCTTCACCCAAGGGCCTCAACCTCCATGTCATCTATGTGGATGCAGGAAATCATGTTGCCCACCTTTTTCACCAAGAGTAATCGGAACTCAGAGTTGTCAATGTGCTAGGGGCTACTTTGTTATCATTTTCCTATTATTGTGAGTTCTTCTTCTCGGGGTGAGTTTTTCTATCTTCAAGTGGAATAAATCTTAGACACATTGTGTCTCAATGTGTGTATCTTCCTTTGGACGTCCACTACTTTATATAGGAGATTCATGGGTTTGGATATTTGTAAAATCCAATCCCATTCTTAATCGTAACTCAAAATGGAATTGAATTTAGAACACTTCATAGAATTGTAGTCACTCAACTTAGTAAAACTTCCACCAGTTTGAACTAGTTTGTTCATCCATATGACTGGTTGATTGGCCCAATCATATGGTTTACCAGTCCTAGAACAATTTCTATTGACCAATTCATTTGTCTGGTATGTTTAACAAAACGATGCTATATCATTCACACAGAAATAAAGATCGATTGATCCAAAGCATTGAGCCGACCGACTAGCTTTTCTAATTAACTATTTGGATAGGAAATTGACATGTACATGTTTATAACCATTACAATCATATGTTTCAATGTGAAATTCAACTACCTTATGCTTTTTTATGTGTGTGACTCCATATGTTCCTTATCATGTTGTAGTGATGTTCATAACCTCATAAGAAAATATTGATATCTAGAAACACATATTTTCTATCCAAGTAATGGGAATAAGTTGGAGAATAATTTAATCTGTAAAACAATCGATAATACCATCATCATATAATTTCTTTGTCATATATATTTAGATTGAAATTGAGGCACAAAGTTGTCATCCTCTAAACATTTAATCTAATATTATTAAACTAGATCTAGGGAAGAAAAGTTTTCCAGACCCAACCCTACCCAAACCGAACCAACTTAAAAGTATGGGTATAATTTTATTATGGGAAGGAATGGGAAAATCTAGTGGGCATAGTCAATGATTTGAGTGAAATGCAGGCCCGAGGCATTTTTATAGGTGCACATGTCACCTGAAATGCCACCTTCTTAGTTCCCACTTCTTGTCTCCCCCTCGACCCACCTTCTTTCCATCTTTGCCTCTATGTGTTTGTTACTAGAGAACAATGAGAAGGCAATCACAATTCCTATTTTCTATGTTGGAAGATTTGCTCTCTTCAATCACCACCCTATTATTTTTAACATATTTTCCTTCCTGTAATTACCACCTTTTGCTGATTTCTGAACCATGGCGTAGTAGGATCAATAGCTCTGCTAACCCTGGGAAAATAAGGGGAGGGTGTGTTTTTCTCTTTCCATCTAGCTTACCCACAACCATGGTGGTTGGGTGCAATGGAGGGAAGGTGCCACTCGGTTGCCTTCAGGAAGTGAAACAAAGGGTATTTGATTGTGGCCATAAGTGATTGCCTCAACCATTATGTAGTAACACATGATGATACCTTGCTCGAGTATAATAGGATTCATAGTTGATAGTAGGCTGACATGCTCAAAGATCTGGAAATCTCCATCATGGTGCTCAATGTTTCTCACTAAAGCCACTAAGCTTTTTCAATATGCACTAACCACCTACTTTTTATTCCCAACATGATCGGAAGATAGAACAACCCATCTTAACAAGAAACATAAATTTGACCTATAAAAATCCAAGCTTTCTCTTTCTCTCAGCCAACAATTAGAATGTGAAGATTTCCAAAATTTCAAGTGCTATTCCAAGAAACATGATCCACACTCTATTTGTTCATGATCATGTAGTAGGGATGAAAACAAGTTTATCTATACAATGCTTGAAAAAAAGTATCATCTAGATTTCATTATAAATCATAGCTTTTCTTGTTTTTGGTAGGTCTCTATAACATTTATGGCATCAAACATGTACATGTTGGGATTAGTCGAATATAACTTAGGGTTTAGGTCTAACCATTACTGCTCAACCAAGATATATAATCAACATTTATGAAGAAAATGGTTAACTTATAAATATCCATATTAAGTATCACTTCATGGTCTACATATCATGTTTATGTAATATGTAACCAAACCAAGGTTTTTACCTATGTCACTATTGATATGTGCATTACAGGTAAATTATTGCACAAGGAGCTAGATTTAGGGTAGCTGAAACCTCATTTGGTGATTCCCAAAGAAAAAAAGTCATAACTCTAATCAATAAAATTTGGGATTATAAATTTAGAAAAGATGGTCTTATACATTATAGGAACAATAAAGGACAAGTTTTGGATTCCCAAACTTAGATTGAAAATAAATTATTGAATAGGGTCATGCGAAATTTATCAATATGTTGAAGATAGAGGATTCTTAAATCACATGGATATGTGCTGAAATCTACTACAATTATATCAAACAAAATGAAAGGTGGATGTGGGACATTTATTAGTTTTTTAGATTTTTTCGTTATATTTTCCTAGTTAATGTTAGAATTATATATGTATATGGATAAGTCAAATATATTTTTTAATGTACATATTTCAATTAATATTAAGACAATGAAGAACTGATATATGAATTTTTTTTACATATTTGTTAGGAGAAGATTTCCAAATTTTAAATCAAGTAGCATTAGTTATTGGGATGGTTAGTACTTACCGTACTAAATAGTTAGGTCATTGGAAATCCACAATGACTAGTTGTGTCAATGAAGTTAGGTCACTACAAGAGACCGATAAATCGATCACCCACAATGGTTGGCACAATGGCTATACACATAGTCTATACAATGAGCCTACAAAAGGAAGTCAACATCAACCAATCACATCAGTCAGACGCAATGAGTAGTTAGTTCCTTGTCACATGTACATCGATTTTGTGAGTTCATCGATCCAAAAAATTATTATATCATTATATTCTATTATTACCTGAGTATAACAATTGAGACATATATTCATCATATCGATATCTTTTTTTAACGACAAAAACTCTATTCCTTTGTTTTTGTATTTTTTCATATATGGGGGTGAACAAAAAATGAGGGAGAGGAGAGTATGAGTTGTATAAGTACTAACTCTATATTTACAAATTGTTCAAAAGGTGAAAGATTTCTACACCAAACTAGTTGAAGAATAAAAAAAAATCAACCCAGGACAAAAAAGATTTTAAGCATATTCTAGAGCAATAACACTCGTCTTAGATGATCCGTCCCTATCTTCATGGTAGCTCAGGTTCATTTCCTGCCATACATAATAGAATATACTCATATAACTAAGCTTCAACTTTAGATCCATTGTACCAGTCATCTCAACCACAAACTTTGGTTGAGAAAAGGAGAAGCTATCATAAGAAAGACTCTTGAGGTCATTAAAATAACTACATTAAAATATATATGAAAGTTATCTTCGTAACTAGATTTGTATAGATAACATCCAGCCAAACAACTAATACCAATTCTTCTTATATAATCAACCGTTGGCAACTTGTCACAGAGGATTTTCCACTTGTTTACCAGGAGACTCTTAGAGGTAACACCTATCAATATCCATCCAAAATCGTAGAAATAGACTCATGAATGGTACTTGCATTCCACACCTTCTTCAACTTATGATTTGATTCATCGATGAATAGAATATTGTCTTCGCTAAGTGAAGGTTTAGGGAAGGCTAAAAAAAACTACAATTACTTTATGTCGATGAGATTATGAGGAATGCTCCAGTCAGAATCTTTAACAATAGAAATAACTTTACAATCATGAGGATAGTCCATCTTGAGGATAGTTTCTTTACCCAAAAGATCATATTAAAATGTATGATCAATCCATCAGTCTAAGAACAGAGACTTTCCATCACCAACATATAACTTGATATATTTCTTGAGAGAATCTCTCCATCTCAGAAACTTTTTGAAGGCCCAAGACATACCATAAGAATCATTCAAATACTAGAATGATTTGTTAGATATATACTTCTCATGGACCCATTCAACCCACATTGAATCCTTTTTTTCTATCTACATCCAAGACATTAAGAAAAAAACAAGAAACTAATAAATCTCTAATCTTTTTAATATTCAAGCCTCCTTTAGACACATTACGAGTGACACAATCCCAAATGACCATTTATAAGTGATTTTTATCATCATTACCCCCAAAAAAATCTTTTCACATTCTATCTGTCTCATTCTGAATGGATATAGGTATAGGAAAAGACCCCATCTAGTAAAGATGCATAACAGATAAAGTTGACCTTACTAACTCACCTCTCTCAGCTAAAGATAGAAGCTTATCTTTCCAACCATCCAATTTCTTCCTAATCTTATCCAACAGAGGTTCACATGCTTCTTTGGACATATTCCCAACAAAGAGGGGCAAAACCATATACTTAGAGGGTAACTTTATTTCTTTGAAACCACAAATATCAATAAGTTGTTTTTTAGGAGGTGACTTAGTAAAAAATGTCACTTTTGTCTTCATTAATTTGAAAACCAGAAAGATTTGCAAAATGATTACAATAGGCATGGATATTATCAAGATTCTTAGTGTTAGCTTCATTGAATTCATCAACAAGAATGAGGTGTGAAACATTTAACTTCTTAGACGCCACAATAGGATCAATCATTTTATTTTCAATAGCTTTCTCCATCATAATAGAAAACCCCTACATGATAATGACAAAGCGATAAGGAGAGATTTGGTCCCCTTTCTTAATCCCATCAATAGGTCTAAAACAAATAGTTGGCTCACCATTCACATGTACTTGGTATGAAATAGAGAAACACTACAAAAAATGTATGTGATTTTCCATGCATTCCAAGATAATTATCCACGCATAAAAGGGTGGAAAAATATAACATCCACCCATATTAAAAGCGTGTCAAAATGAAAAGTGGGGATTAATCCACGCTTTTTGATGTGAAATTATAATTACACTTTTCTACATGGCAATTAAGTTACCACTCTTAATGGCGTGGAAAGTTTTGTATACCCCATTTGTTCAAATATATGGCGGGAACATTAAGCGACGCTGCAAAGTGTGGAAAGTATGCAATCCGGATCTTATAGATGACAAGAT
Source organism: Alisma plantago-aquatica (assembly GCA_963693085.1). Taxonomy (NCBI): domain Eukaryota; kingdom Viridiplantae; phylum Streptophyta; class Magnoliopsida; order Alismatales; family Alismataceae; genus Alisma; species Alisma plantago-aquatica. The sequence goes on along the minus strand of OY856412.1, from coordinate 230,902,293 downwards.
TGTACACACTTTAAACTGTGAAAAATAGAAAAAGAAAATTTTATATGAAGATCCCTTCTGTACTTTTAATCATCAGTGAATTCTGGTAACAACTTTTACATATTGTATACAAATACTTGTACACGAGTAAAAGTCTTCTTTGTCCAACAAAAATATCATCAAAGCTCAGACTTGTACCCGATTTATCACTTGTGCTATTATTCATAATGCAAGAAATTTGTTACTAGAAAATGTGCACAAAAAAAGATGTCATAATTGAATTGGAACATATTTGATTTTATAAAATTACATGAGGAGGACATAATGCCTTGCCCCTTGTACATATCAAAGGATCAAAAATATATCTCTAGATTACACGCAGCTTCATAACACATTGAGCCACATGTACTCCAAGAGTTTAATGCAATTGTAATGCACATATTGTCAACGTACAATCTGAAAAATCAAAACAATAGATAGAATATTCCTAATTCAAAGATCACTATTACTATCTAAAGCAAAACAAAAAGAGCGTTGGGTGCAAGTGGAGACAAGCCCCGATAGCTTAAAAGTAGGGGGACGACTGCAGCCTCCAATCCTCATGAACCAGCCAAACAGAAGGCACATTTGTAGACTAATTCATCATAGCAATAAATTTCAAATCTCTGTAAGACCTGCAACAATTGGCTTCACAACAGCTACGTCAAGACTCACGAGCAGCCATCAAGTCTTTAGTCCCTTCAACAAATCTGAAAATGAAGGGGTAGCTTCCTCTCATAAGCTGAACATAATTCAGACCAGATCTACTAGGTTCACTCTAAAATCACCCCCAATAAAGAGCATAACTCGTCCATAAAGGCAGAAAGCACGAGTAATAGCATCAGTCTTCCAACATTCATGTCCAGACATTTAATCACAGTTGCAAATCAACAGAGACTTCTTTAACCAAGAGGACGACTTAAGATGACGTTCTACAGCCATGGGGAGCCTGGTTGAAAGATTCACCTAGGAATCGCATAACATCAGTGAGTGAAGAACTTTAAGGTTAAGGTAATACAAAGAGATCTCATACTTTTATATAAAGATAGATAGAAATACAACAACAAATGGATAAGAAAACATTTAGAGGTGTGGAAAATCTAATACCTGAGATGGGGGATCAAATGCTCTGAAATACCATTCCAAATAGGTCGATCGATGATGTACACTGCTTCTCTCCCCTACTCATCCTTATTCCTCATTGGCCATCTCATCATCGCCCCTGTTTTTGCTATTGTGACTACTGTAAGTATTAGATTTCTATTGTTCCCCATATTCTATGGCAGGTGTACATGACCAGTGTCAATATACTAGCTTCTGACTGCTCTTCACTCATATATATACATGTTAAGGTCTTTCCTGGATTTATTCGGTAGTTCATTAGTTCATGTCGACGATCTCTTGTTTGGTGATCATGCAATTCTAAGAATTCAGTGCCACTGAATTCGTAAGTACATATGTCGGACATAAGTATGTACTTGATTTTACAACTTTGATGCATATGAGTAGTCATCTTTTTCTTAAACATGCTCATGTCCTGTAAAATTGTAGAGTACACAAACACTTAGATTATAATGTTGCATGCATTACCAAGTAAATATAGCTTAGCAATCGTTGTTGTGTTGGTATAATTACAACTATAAAACGAGTCACTTATGCCAGCAAGCTTCAACAATACATTCTCTAGATAAATCGCAGTTGATATCAACCATTCAATCCCTAGTAGAAACCGATAAGAGATAGATTCACAATAGGGATAGTGAGCAGCTCCTTCAAAACTCAGCAGGAGCTAGCTATCACTCAGCAGTTCCATCAAACAATCCTAAAAGAAAGGGGTAGCTGCCTTTCATAGAAAAATGACCGAAAGAAATTCAAATTGAACCAATGTTAATACAGACTTACACAAGAGAAGGTGGTACATACTTGTTGAGGTTGGCGGAAGGGTTCTACAGCTGCGGCTGTTGCTACTGCTAGTAGATCTGTTGGTACATGGTCGGTGCCATCCAATTGAAGGCATCCATGCCCATCTGTAGTTTCTGGGTTTGTATACATAAAAATATAATTGCAAGACACAAACGGTTATAATCACTATCAAAGAGTCAAATAAGATTTAAGTTTCATGTATTAGAGTACTGACAAAAACGACTGTACTTGTGCATGATAAACCATGACCGCCAAGAACGGATCCACTGTGGGAATGACCGACACTGGCAGTGGTGGCACCATGAATCTTTCATCGACAGCCACCTCCCACGATGACGGTGCAGCAGTAGTGAAAGTCGGGAGTAACACCGCCACAGTAGCAACTGATGGGTGGTGCAGAGCCACAAGAGAAGGTAATGGCAACGCTGCAGCTGCTGAGGGGGTTGGTTCTAGAGCCAGCTGCCTGGCAGCCACCAGGGGAACCATGTCCAACCCCATAGCCATGTCCATCCGCATCTGCACCATCATCGCCACCATTTGGAGCTGTTGCATCTACATGGGGGAAGAAATCATCATGTGAGGATCCGTAGCATTATATTCATCCGGTTCATCATTTGGACCTATGCCTGAAGCTGCTTCACATAGTCAATCACCTAGTCCAGCATTGACGCCTTGTTTGTCTACAAGCGGTGCATACCCCCACATAATTGTTTTTTTAAGTGAACAACAATTGTTTCTTATGAACAGTCGGTGTCTATACTAGATATCTTCAATAATGCCGACAGACTGTTGATTCTGACCAAACTAACTGACTAACCTTGCCAAAATTCAGAACCAATTTCTACAGCGTCTTCATCCTCTGGTTTATCTTGTCTCTTCTTTTCTGCAACTAAGGTAAAACAACAGTAAATTAACAGTTTTGGGACAGTGTGCATCTGCATATTTTGGTAGAAAGGTATATTCAGACTAGTTTGTTGTGTCGAGCTAATAGAAATAAAAAATTTGGGTACGTCTGAATCAAGTCAGTAAATTGTGTGTTTTTCATAGAGATTCAAACAGTACTACTTATTCAAAGGTAAAAATGAATACCATATATGGCTCCACGAACAAAAAGCTATTTACGCATAGTATGAATGTCTCATTACCCACTAAATTACAATTTTCTAGCTTTGACTTTTTTTTGTTCTTGATACCAAACTTTAGATGTCAAACTAAAAAGCTCCATTGTGTCCTAGTGTTTAGCATAGGTCTAGATCCATGTCACAGTCTGAAATTCATTGAGAATACCAAAAGGATTTTGGAAGATGGGAGAATGAACCAAAGCCATACAAAAGAAAAAATGAAAATTAAGAGATGCTACTTAGCAATAACCTCAAATCAGTTCATTTAGGAAGAAGCATGCTCTTTTGGTTTAAAAGTTTGGTACCGGATAAAGAGAACATGATCAATAATATTGTTCAACCAAAACCTCAGGTATCCTATACTTAAGAATCAAAGGGTGTTGTGTATAATGGTTGATGGGACTATGATTTCCTTGCATGTTTCCTCAAACATATTTAACAAGATAAATAATGAAGTTTCTTATGAATATCTAAAATTGTAGCATCCAAGCTAGTTAATGCAGCTCAAAGCATGTATCTAGAATCATGGCTAAACTGCAACTGAATACAATGACCATTATTCCAAAATAGGGCATGATTGTCAATTAATGGAGAAGGAAAAACATCCTAGAGTTCATTAAAAACTAGACATGAAGCACAATTAGGTGGGTATACCTTCTATATAGAATCTTTGATATATATTTCTCCTCCATTGTCCTTTCCAAATGCCCGTTGATCTGATTCATGATGTAAAGGGCACCGGACTTAAATAAGTTAGGGGCACATTTAGCTCAAATTACGATACTGCTTCATTTTTATGAAAATAAGATTCAACCTTGATAAGTCTTTTTGCTTCATGGATATCTTCTTCCTATTTCAATGCTTCAGTAGATTTCTTTTCTTTCTCCTTTTAGAGCTCATCTTGTAACTATATATGTAAGGTTAGATAAACAATAGACAAACTATGGAATAGTAGTTGACAGAATGCTATTTTCCTTGTTCTGATGTACAATATGAAGCCACATATGAGCCAAAGAAAATGGTTACCCACTTTAAAAGAAATTATCCTTCTTATTCTTCCACCTAGTCCTTCTAAAATTCCTATAAAACCAATCATATATTAGAACTTTATCAAGATAGACCTCTCAACTAAACCAACTGCAAGATAACTAATGCATTTCTTACCTTATGAACATTAGAAGTTTTTATCATATCATTTTTCTAGATACCATTTCTTCTGAATATAGATCACACCACCTGCGTATACTTTAACAACAATAAAATTATGAAAAAGAACCACTACAAAAAGTTAACCAACGTAATATTAAATAGGTAATACCTATGTCTTTGTGTGGATTTTAATTTTGTTGTTGCTCAAATCAACTAAGGATGCCCTAATACTACCTATGATATCCTAGGGAAGAGGATGGATGACTTCCAACAAATTAGATTACAATCCTTACACCTGCCCTAGGTTGAACATTGACGTCATGGGGTGGCAAGAAGGGAAGGAGGGTTAGAGACACACACGCAAATATACCATGTACCTCTTTGAGTCATTTAAACACCAAACACCCAATGAAAAAATGTTAGTAGAAGAAAATATTCAACATTACTCAAACACTCTCTTAAGAATTACATGTAAAAGGGAAAACAAAAAAATAAACATGACTCTATTTGACATAAAAAATAGTTCATAGAACATAACAAAATTTTTCATATGATTAACAAATAAACTGCAAATATAATATCCTATTAAATCAAACTCCAGGTCATCTTGAATTTCTTAGCCATTTGAAGCAGGTGCATCAAACCTACAATGTTTAAAAAATATAATGAATAAACATAGGAGACATATATGTTAAATACAACTAAAACAAAAATGATTATTACCATTAAAAGTAAAAAGGAATAGAAAAATAAATGTCCTAACAGAAACAACATCTTAGTTTTACGTTTGCCATAGAAATGTACTTAGACGAACAAATATTTTGTTAGAGTGCACATACAGAAAATTTTCTACCTGAATAACATCAATGAACTACACATGATTATATCATGACATATAGAATAAATGCATTGAATATTATGGTGTATAAAGTATATGAATGGTGAGTACTTACTTCTTCATCAGGCATGTTTCTTCCACTTTCGTCCCTTCCAACATGATTCTCAATAACAATACCACTTCTAGCTAGTGCAGAAGTCAAGCAGCGAAGTTGGGACTGCACATCTTCATATGCATTCTTCAGGTGTCTAGTATCTTTCTCCACAATAGCTTTTACAGCAAGAGAGTTATCAATAGAATGTGATTTTCATAGATTTGCTTTCAGTCCAAATACTTGACTCTGAGTCACTAGCCATAACCCACCACTCGTTGACTAGAGTTTTCTTCATCATACATCATCTCATTGAAAACATCCTCTTCTATTGATGCTTTGTCCTTTTCAGGGTGTTGGATAGCACGCTCATCAACCAACTCTTCTGTAGTTTCCTACATCAAATGTATCAAACATGCCTATTAGTTTTTATATTAGATTTTACATTATTAACATTTAAGCTCTTACAAGAATATAGACCAATGAAAATTAATTAACACACCACAAATTCTTTAGTGTTTGTATTTTTCACATAGCTTCCATCCTTTCTTTGGTGTGTAAACTTCCAGACTTCCAAGACACTAGGATCCCGATTTTCAATTTTTGACTATAAAGAAACATAGAAGACTAATTAAGTTAATGGAAAGTTCAGTTCATTTGATGATACCAAACTGAATGCAATCTCACGAATTCATGTTTTTTTTTGGGCAAAGCTTTTTGACCCTGTAGTATGGCAATCAACCCTTTGAGCGCGAGAACTCTTTCCTATTGTTGAAAGATTCTAAAAGATAAAATATATATATATATATAATCAATTTACTAAACAAAAATTAGTGAGAGGTATATATTGTTTCAATCAATTTTAATCAGACACTCTTGCTTACCTTCCCTGTAGGAGAAAACCAGTAGCTCACCAAACGTACCCACTGTTCCCGGATCACATTATTTGGTACTTGGGTTGCAATTTGTTGCTCTGTTTTCTTGGGATCCAAGTGCAAGATTTTCAACTTATGCTTATAGGATTTCCACTTACCATTTACATGAGTTAGAATTTGCTCATCGATTTCCACGGTCTCTGGCATATGAAACTTACTATGTTCCAAAAAATTAATCCACATTAAAATATATATGTAGGACATTTATACATGAATAGGAATTGTGATTACCCACCCGAGTCAGCTTCAAAATGACCATTTTATATAAGTCATGCACGTTGTGCCAAGTGGTTTCACCAATAGGACAAAGGTCCCCACGCTTTGCCACTTCACCTAGAAATCTTACCAGCAAATGTCCTCCTCTTCCAATAGGTTGGCAATATTTATTGAAGTTAACAACAAATCTAAATGTGTCCAAAACCCATATTTGAGATAGACAAACTTGTCCTTTCTTTGTCCCAAATTTCCCTTCAGAATCTACAATATCATTTACTTTAACAACCTTAATTTATAAAAAATGGATAAAGAATACTTAATTAAACACAATATAATGTAATGATCACCTATAGTTTCCACGACATCATCATCATTAAAGGAAATATTTTCATTCCATTCCACACTTTGAGAGCTTTCCACTCGATGTGAATCTTCCCTTTCAGCAAAACGGTCTCTTTCTTGACGAGATGAGGATATGTTGCCAGGAGCATTTGCATTTGGCTCACTTGTCATGAAAGTTGTTGTAGTTCATCTATTGTGCCACATCTTTCCTTTAATGAGTAAAAAAATGAAAATAAATAAATAAAGTAGATGAAACAATAATAGTTATGGTAATAAATAGAGTATTTGTTTCATGATCAAGTATGATATTATAAACCAATCAAGTAGGCTGAATTAATAATAATGCTCATGAATCAAATGTATTCAAGCAGGAATATATGAACTAAGGAATCAAAAAGTATGCATGCTACATCAAAACATCATCCATGGCTATGAAATTAGTGTGATGGTACATTAATCCCCTTTTATGTGAGTGTCATTCATTAGTAGCACCTAGAAAATATTAGCAATGTGCATTACCACACCAACCTTCTTAGAATTGGATACAAGTAATACATCAAACCAGAACAATGTCAGTAAAAATAAAAAACAAACCAAATGGAGATAAAAAAAATTCTTCATGCCAAGAGAGATTTTGTGGTAAATGATTTAGAAATACATATTAGTAAAAAATTGATCAGAAATAATGAGGTACCCACTACATCTCTATCAAGGTGAATATTTGTAGCTTCATGGTCCAAGAGAGATGCATCCATTTCTTTAAGCCAAGCTTTCTTCACACATGAAACTATTGAGGGTCAATGTCATCATCTAACAATTCAAGGGACACCCCAACATCATAAGAATCTCTAATCTTATGCTGAACAACATGCAACCACGATTTTTCTACTTCATCCTCTACATAAAAAACTTGTTTTGCTTGGGATGAAAAAATAAATGGATCATCTTTTAGTGATCATCATGTGTGCATCAACCTAGAGAAATTCACACAACAATGATTGCTTGTGTCAATCTTCAATGCCCTTGGTGAAGTTATATCTACCCAATCACAGCAGAACAACAGAACTTTGCAAGTTCCATAATAATCTAACTCAAAAATATCAGTGAGTTTTCCGTAGTAAGAAATTCCATCAGCTTCAACCATGACTCCAGAATTTTTTGCCTTGTGATTTTTTTCTCGATGTACCATGTGAAATTTGTAACCATTGACTATAAAGCCCTTAAGCCGTTTAGCATACACATTAAGCCCACGAGCTAAAGCCCTTTTTAACTCTGCTTCTTTGTTTCTCACTTCAATCTGTGGTGCCTACAAGTGCAAAATGTATTAGTTACACTAATAGGATTTTAATATGACCCTTAACATTATGCATCTATTACCTGAGACTAAAGCCATCTGGAAAAATCTTCTAATAACCACTTAGATTCTAATGATGGATTGACTCTTATTCCTTTTTTTGGCACTCTTCTTGCTTCATATGTAAGAATTGTCTACAACAACACTACATGTTAGCTCAAAATTAATTTTTTATAAATGAAGAAAGTGTGGAAACAATGTATCTTACTCTTTAAGGTCCTTTATAATGTCATCACAATGGAGTAGAACATAGTGATGTGCTTGTTCCTTACTTTTTTCATCAAGACGGATGACTATTTCAGCCCCAACACAACGTCCACCAGAATTGAATAAGTATATATCCTTATTTGGAATATTATCATCATTCCTTTTAGGTTTAGTGAATGGTGTCTTTGTACCTTCCATATATCTAGAACATATGGTAATGGTCTCTTCTAGAATATAACCCTCTGCAATAGACCCCTCTGGTTGAGCTTTGTTTCTTACATAGCCTTTCCATCGACCGAGATACCTATAATGAGTTATAATTATTATCAATAAGAAAATAAACCTATTAGGATTTTTAATTGATGAAAAATGATAAATATAATAAAATTATAAATTCTAACCTCTCAATAGGATACATCCAAGCAAATTGAACTGGTCCTCCTTGTTTCACCTGGTCGACTAAATGAACCAAGAGATGAACCATAATGGTGAAAAAAGGAGGAAGAAATTTCATCTCCAGACGACAAAGTGTTTCGACAATATTTGCTTGCAGTTCATCAAGCTTGTCTAATTCAATACACTTAGAGCACAATGACTTGAAGAAAGAAAATAAATATGATAGCACATCAACAACTTGAGTTGCTCTAGAAGCTCGTAAAGCTATAGGAAGTATATCTTGCATGATGATGTGATGGTCATGACTCTTCAGATTGATTAGCTTTCGTTTCTTCAAATTAACACACCAGGAAATATTAGATGAATACCCAGCAGGAACTTTTAACTTAGATAAGACATTTAGAAAACATTCCTTTTCTTTAGAAGACATATAGTACGGAGCTGGGGGCATCAAAAATCTTCCATCATGTTGAGGTTGGAGCCAAAGATCTTGCCTTATATTATTTTGCTGAAGGAATCTTTGAGCATTTTCATCATCTTTACATTTTCCCTCTACATTCAAAAGTGTCACCAACACATTTTCAGACACATTTTTCTCTATGTGCATGACATCAAGGTTATGACGAAGATGATTATATTCCCAATATGGCAAATCAAAAAATATACTTCTTTTCTTCCAAAGCCCCTCATCTTTATCATTTTTGTCATTCATAACGACACTACTTGTTGAAGCATCTCCTCATTTTCTTCCTCTCTTGTTACTCAGTCGTGCCGGGGACTTCCCATATTTATAGCTAATTCTTTGTTGTGCTCGTAATACATTAGTTCCAGATTTAGGAGTAGGAGGGTGAGCATACTCCTCAGTCCCATCAAATAAACTAATCTGAGAACGAAAAGGGTGGTTATCTGGTAGCCACCTACGATGACCACCATAACAAATCTTCGTTCCACATCGATATGAATGAGTGGATTCAGCACAACATGGACATGCATGATAACCTTTAGTGCTCCAACCTGATAGCATAGCATAAGCAGGAAAGTCGTTGATGGTAGACATTAAAGATGCTCACATCTTAAAATTCTCTTTTCTATAAGCATCATATGCATCAACACCTTCCCATAACAACTTGAACTCATGCAATAATGGTTGCATATACACATCAATATCATTTCCTGGGCCAGATTTTCCAAGAATTATCAGAGATAGAATTTAGGAGTATGGTTTCATACACAACCATGGGGGCAAGTTAGTCAGACTTAGAATAACTGGCCATGTACTATAATTGGTGTTTTGCATCCCGTATGGATTGAACCCATCACTGGCAAGTCTAAGCCTCACACTACGAGGGTATGAAGCAAATTTTGGATACATCATATCAAAATTTTTCCATGCTTGTGCATCAGCTGGGTGTCTTATTTTCCCATCTTTCACTCTACCTTTCTCATGCCATATCATATCTTCTGCTATCTTTGAGGACATGTACATCCTTTTTAGCCTTGGAATTAAAGGGAAATACTTCAAAACTTTAGCTGGAGACCCTTTTGAGCTTGTGTTATCCTCTACATTTTCATCACTAGAATTACTTGTTTGTGTTTTCCACCTAGAAGTTTGACACACATTGCATCTACTCTTGTGTGAATTTTCACCCCAATAGATCATGCAATCATTTGGACACGCATGAATATTTTCATATCCAAGGCCTAGCTCCTTAATCAATTTTTTAGCTTCATAATATGATGATGGAAACATGGTCAGCTGTGGAAATGCGTCTTCTATAAGCTCCAACAGTTGTGTGAATGATTTGTTTGACCAACCAAACATACATTTCAAATTGAAAAGTCGTAAGAGAAATGATAATGTTGAGAAATTTTTGGAACCAGGATAAAGCTCTTCATTAGAAAGTTGTACTAGCTTTCTACGTTTCATGTCATCTTCAAAAATGTGAGGATTGTTGGCCTTTTGGGTGTATGAATTACCCAAATGAGGATTATCAGTTGATGTGATCCCTTCATTAGCTTCTCCTATTGATGTGTCTCCCTCATAAGTAGAATTATCCCCCAATACATCTCTTAACAACCCTTCCATATCATCTCGGCCTATGAAGCTATCTTCATTATTAGTAGATTGTTCATTATTTTCAGGTTGTTGGCATGGAAAAAGGTTTTCCATTAGATTCTTTGGACCATGGAAAATCCAATTTTTATAATCTCTAAAAAATCCATGGAACAAAATATGTCTTTCAACCTCTTCAATGGGAAACTCCTTTTCCTACCAACCTTGCATTTCTTACATGGACATACAATCTTTCCACATTCCATTCCAGTCTTAGCATATTCAATAAATTGATACATTCCATCTATATAAGCTTGGGATCCAAGAGGCTTCTCAATCCAACTCTTATCCATATTCATTAGCTTCAATACACTATAAAAGGAGAAAACAAATACTTTAATTTCACTAGAGAAAATCTAGTTAAATACCTACAAGGTTATATGTTGAAAAATGAGGAAAGGAATAACATTCATCATCCTCTAATATACAAAACCATTTTTTGATCAATCATACGTAATTTCATACAAGAAAACATCTACAATGTGGGTTACATAGTTTCATTTTGATAATATTTCCCATGAAGAAGTTATTAGAAAGAGAAACAAAATCAAATTTTTGAATAAAAGCAAATTCTACATATATAATCTATGATTTTTTTATAGAGTAAAATTGAGGACTAGTGAAAAGAAATTTAGAACTTGTATACTAAAGGCAAGCATAAGAGTGTTTTATAAGGTAAAATTTGAATTTATCATACAACATCACAAATTAATTATTTGTTAAAATGAATTACTACCTTCGACTAAAACCCTACCAATAATTTTCAACGTGAATAAAAAGTTGTTCTCCCCTATCCTCCAGCAAAATATAGCCTCCTCTAGCTTTCAAGTCTCTATTGTAGTATGTGTAATCAAATCAATTGGTATGGTGTTGAAAGTGATGTGCATTATTGGATCAAGACCCAGGTTTGGTTCAAGTTTCTAAAGGACCAAATTAGCTAAACATGTGTGAATGGCCCTATCGAGGAAGGTTAGTACCTCACCTTGCTTGAGTTTGAGAGAGACACTAGGAGGCTCCTAAACAGCTTATGGCGTCTCCTATCTAGAGGCATCAATATGGTTATTCATTATTGTCCTAACTCAAGTTTCCCTTAATGTGTTATTCATTATGAAAAAAGTTGTCTATCCTAGTGAATACAGTTATTTGTTTTGTTTATCTATTTTTCCTTCAAAAAATGCACTACTCACAGTCCCAGCGCTCACCTAAATTTTGGGTGAGAAACTGGTGGTCACTTTTTTAGAAACAAATTGTGGTTATATAAAACAATTAGATCAGTCTTGGTGTTTGTCTTATGAGAAGGGGGCCTTAAATTTGGTTCTTGTTAGTGTAAAGTGTCATTCGATCACCAATTGACATCTCAAGAAACAAGAGATGAAGCCACATGTAGATGTCTCAACTCACTCCTTAGTGATCCTTCCTAACATACATGTTATGTTTATTTCATATGTATCTTATTCTAACAAAAGAATCACCCTCTTAATACACCACCATCAATCTTGGTTATCATTCATCCTTATATTTGATTGAGGTTCTATATCTTCCAATAATTTTATTTTTACAACATGAACTCTTTGGATAGTATAATTTTTTTAACATGATCATTATCCTCCTTTTCTCCCTAATCCCTAGTCTACAAGCCGTACATTTTCTTCTCATTTGTAATTATTCATATACCTCATAAATCTAATTGGAGAAATCATGAATGTTTGATCATTGATCCTCTACATCCCCAATTTTATTCAGAAATTAGATACATTCATGTTCATACGTAAGTTTAAGAATTTCTCATGCATCGTGAATTCTGATCTAATTTCTAGTAAACTTTTATTATAAGTTTATCTATAAAGTGTGAACTCTTCATGCATAATAAGTTTAGATCCAATTTCTCCTTATATAGCTTGAACTTAGTTCGCTGAGGTTTTTCTTGCCCTTTTTGTGATTAGATATGTACAAAACTTGGAAAGCTAAGTCCAAAATGGCATGTTACTAGTACAAAAATTTATATTACAACACAAGCTTATGAGTGACATGAGTATGAAGAATTCAAAAAAATAAGGAACTTAATGTCAATAATTATATAAACCATGATTCGTACTTACAACAATTCCATTGAGCAATTCAAATGAAAATAAATGCCCATGTTGCAAAACTCAACATTGTTGGGGTTGAGGCTTAGATGATATTTAAAACAATTGAAATCAAACTTGTCACATTGTAGTGTCTCATTTTGATAGATTAGGACGCACATGTGTACATATGCCTTTATGTTTATTTACAAAAATGAACCAATCTTATATTTCATGGCCCACCTGGACATTGGTTCAGTCTTGGGCATAAATAGGAGTTCATTTTCTAAATGAAATATAATATGCCTAGAGGTGAAGAAAACAAGGTCATAATCATAAAGGAGAAGAGTGTGTCCTCAGTCACATGGTTGTTACTTTCTTGTTTCTTAGATTTTCTCATATTCTGACCTCTTAATTATATAAGGGTTCATGCAATTACCGTCAGTCTCCCTACTCGCGCTGGTAGTTGCTAGTGCAGTTAAGATTTTGGGTATGAGAAATTTTTTTATGGGAAGTATTATGTTTGTTTTTATTTGATTCACATGGTATTATTTGATTTAGTTTTTCCTATACTCATTTGATTAATCTACGAATTTTATTCAGAAATCCTGAGATTATGATGATTAGAGTTTTCAAAAGGTTATCAGCAAAGTTTGTTTAATATGAACTGTGTATTCCAAATTTATCTCATCCAAATGAAAGTTTCAAAAAAATTTAGGGATCTACCCTAAAAAGGAGGTTTCCAAATTTGAACTAGGGATACTTACTATAAGACTCTCAAGCTATAAGATGACAGTAGTTAAACCTACACTTCTGTTACATCTTAGCCCTTTCAACAACATGTCTTTGCTCTCTGTATGCTTTCCCACGTAGAATTTGGATTATAGCCTCCATAAGACCCCAAGACATCTCATTCACTACACCATATAGCTTTGATTACTCCTAAAATGATAGAATTGAGTTTCATAAATAGTGTTTATGCTTGTTTAGTATCCAGTGCCAAGTCAGAACTTGGGCAACTTGTGTGTGGTTATCTTTTATATTGTTGCATACTTATGTGCCTCAAAATTATTGATCTATGATACATATATGCTTCTCTTTGTACTTCTAGTTGGTTTTAGTGATCATATATGTTTGCTAGTACCTGATATACATCATATCACTTGTTTATCTAGGAAATATATCTAGCAAGACCAGAGAATGATGTTAAAATTTTATTGAAGGTGTAACTCACGATGATCGAGTATGTACGATTATTTTTAAACATGTATCACCCATGTGAGTGCTTCATAATTTGTTGTGGATGAGTGAATTACGTGTCTAGTTTGGAATCATTTATAGAAAATGACATATAATTTGGCTATGATTATGATATGATATTATTATTATCTTTAATGGTTAATTGCTTAGTTGAATAATGTTTTGTTTGATACATACTTCTATATTTGAAGTTATAGATCTAGGATATATGGTATGAATCATTTTTGTATTTCTAGCTTCTTCTTATCATCACATATGTTGAAGTTTACTTAGCTTCTCATCATGTTACTTGATTTATATTTATGTGATAATATTTTTTGAGCTATTTTTACAAAAATCTACAAAAAATGTTGGACTGAAGGTTGCAGCTAAAAATACAGATATGACGTGCTTGTCAAAGCTATGCCACCCTAAACCAATTGGTCAATGAAGACTGCTAGAAAAATGTTTGTATAGTCCTTAGAAAATGCATGCCTTTGGTGTTAATCACCTGACTTTCATGGCATCAGATCTAGTACATCCTTGGCTGGCTGCAAAGTTCGTCTAGTTCTTGGAAAATGCATCTCCTTGGTGAAAATCATCTTATTTTCCTTGCATCATGTTTGTAGATGCTTGTTGGCTACAAAGTTACAACAGAAGCCCAAAAAGCAGTTCCTTTACAAGATCATTAGATCCTTAATTTCCATCATCTGAATGTACATTAGAATGCCATGTACCTTTCACAATTTGCATGCCACGTACCCTATATTACTTGTATTGCATTATGTAGTTAAAATAGGGCATTTTTATCTAGCCAATTTGATATAGCATGAATGAACTAGACATGAAAAAATTGTCTTGCTTATATTTTTTAAGAGCTTTGCACATCCAAACTATGAATAATGGTTATCTCATTTCTAACTAAGAGTATTTCATAAATAATAAAGTTTCTCAATGTTATCCTCTATCATAAGTTGTTTATTTTCTATTTGTACGTTAATAACATCTAAAAAGACAAGAATATACATGAATGGTTTCATGCATAATTAATGATAGAAACTCTATGTGGCAGATATGATATGTGGCCTAAAATGGTTTTTTTGAACTTAGAATCAACAACCGTTGTTGTTGTTTTGTGCTCTTTATTTAATATTATTTGATACTCAGATTGCATAGATAGCAATACTGATTCAGAAATGACTTGCATCTTGCATTTAAGATTAATGGAGACATGGACAATGGACTGCATTCAAGAATTGTCTCTAAATACACTATCCTGCTTGTTGATTTTTCACCAGACCATAGGACAGTTGGTGTTGAATGTGTCTAATGTTGCACTAATAACATAATGACTTGGGTAATAAGTTATGTAAAATTGTTAAACTATTTTTTCATTTATAATTCTACCATATATCTGAAGGCTCCCGGTTCCCAGAAGTCTATATCACAATCCTAATATTACCAAGCACTAGATACGAATCTGAATTTCAGTCTGAATGCATAAAAGAAAAGCTAAATCAAGAAGGTAAAAAACTAACGGACCTGGTTTGTTGTTTCCTTCTAGACCTGCAAGAATCGTCTTCTCTCCCCAATAGCTGATAAAATCTTCCACCGGAAGCAGAGCCTTCCTACAGATCTTGTCGCCCGCCGCCCACCTGTACTCATCCATGTCAACCCAAAGACACGATTGACGATTGGAATGAAGGTTAACAAAGAAGGAGAGGATTACCAGATGCTGCTGAACCGTCTAGAATGTGGAGCGTCCGTAGCAGTTCCCTTCGGTCGCTACAATCGGTACTAAGGCTCTGGGTTCAGGGGCGTCATGTGGCTCTATTTATCATCCACGAGAGATGATAATACAGCAAATGGAGAAGATAAATACGAGAAAAGTGGGAAACCGTTTCAGCCATGAAGAGATTAGGGAAATCGTGGTGGGAGAAGGGAGGAGCCATGGGAGATGTGCGCGCCTTCGTGCGGGAAAATTTGGGGGTGGGAGGTAGATTGCCCGCGGGAGTGGTTTTACGCTTTCTTTCTTTAGAGTAAAATAAAAAGGAGAAAATTATACACATTTTGCAAAAGGTAGAAAAAAAAGCGTGGCATTTTATCCCAACCTGCCGTAGTGAAAAAAATCTCATTAATCCAACCAATCTAAGTAGAAGGAAATATCATTCTATAGAGAACAAGATACAAAAATCCCCATTTGACTAAGTTGTAAGCTTTTGAAATGTCCATCTTGATGCACATTTTACTTCCTGAGTTTATCCTACTAAAATCATGACCAAACTCATTTGATAATAAGGTTATATACTTAACGCTCCCCCTCTAACAAAAGCACACTAGTTCTCACTGGTAATAGAAGAGAGAAAAACTTGCAATCTATTAGCTAGGATATTAGATCTAATATTGTAAATCTCATTACATAAAGAAATAGGTCTCCAGTTCCTTAGCTCATTTGAGTTTTCTCCTCCACGTATAAGCATTAGAAAGGTATTATTATCTTCATTTAGTAACTTACCATTTTTGAAGAAGCATTGAATCGCTTGACTGACCACAATGCCAATGATATGCCATGTTTTTTAATGAAATGACATTAAACCCATCAGGCCCTAGGGCTTTCTCAATCTAGAGATTCTTTATCACATTGTCAATATCGAACTCAATATATACCAATACCAAGCCCAAAAATTGAGCTCTAGTTATTCAAGAAGAGATTTTTATAGCAACAAAAGGAAACATTAAGAACAACACAAGCATAAAAAACTAGCTAGAATCAACACATGTAAATTACTACAGTCATTTCTTCTTCCTTTCACTACCTAATCCAAGGGAAAAATCTATGTCTGAAAATTATTTTGGGATCTTCTCATCTTTTTCGTCTAATCCTCTATGTTTTATAAGAATAGGAAAATCATAGGAGAGTATGTATAAGTAAGAATTGAGTGTTTTCTAAAAAAATCTATGTATAGTTAGCCTAGATTTATGGTGAATAGTGGAAACCAAGAAAAGTGAGTTGATGATCACTAATATACCACCATCTTAAAAAAAATAAAAATAACTGATAAATGAAAATATGTCTTATTTACCTTAATTTCCTATTGTAGACATGATAATCTTAAAGTGAGCCAGTGAAGTGGCATCTTAATGGTAAAGGTTTTGTTGTATGAGCAAGAGGTCAGGTGTTTGAACCTTTGCAAAGGGATGAATGAATTGCTATTTTTTCAAAAAAAAAAATCTTAAAGTAAGATTTATAATTTTTTAATTGAAAATATGAGTGTATAGTGATGCAGTATGATTGGTTTCAGTTGCAGAATCTTTCTCTATACAATTCCTAAAATTCTCAAATGGTCAATTATAGAGGCATTGTTTACCAAGTTTCCAAATTCAAAAATTTCATAATGAATATCCTAAAATATGATTAAGATGTAAATTCCATTCTTGTTATGATTTCAACTTGAATATTCATGGATATTTACAATATTTCTAGATTAATTGGTTACTTCACATATTCATGATACAACAATATATTAAATAGATTAGTTAATAAAAAAATGTAATTGGATAAAGTAAATACAATGATGAGCTAAAATATAATAATATATGATTTATTAAGAAAATCAAGGAATATAAAAGATTGTAGATGTGTTCCACATTGTATAATCCATCAAGAAGCTCTGCATCATGAATGAGTGAACATGTATATTGATGGGAAGACTGTAGGATCACTTAACTGAAGAATACTAGTGGGGCATATGGAATCAAGCCTAGTGTATATGATGTCAATAGTACATTGGGGTAACCAACAATAACTAGATTCTATGTTCCTACCCAATTTATAGTAATTACTTTTATTTCAATTAGTACTCAATGAGTTCATCCTGGTGGAACCACCAATGTAAGATGTTTAAGCATAATACTTTGAAACTCTACTTGTATGGCCAAGTTTGGAGGAGTCGGATTTCTCATGCGTATTCATATAACATCAATTTCATATATGGAAAACCTCATTGTAGAATTACAACTAGTATAACAAAATTAGAGTGATGATTCTACGCTAGGTCTTTTATGATGAAATTATATATTTCTATGCTACTTCACATATTTTGGAATACTTCATATTGGTTCAATACATGATAAAATGAATAAAATATTAGATATTAAGTTTCAAATGTTTATTCCTTGTAGTAAAGTTTATGTAACATGCCATGCTGCATGTTTTTTTCATAAGTTACATGTGTACTCTACTACTCCATTCCCATGCTCATGTTGTTCTTACAATTAAATTTATCTAAAACTATCAATACTTATTAATGAATTTCCACATGCTCAACTTAAATAATGTTTTAGGTAATAAACATATCAATAGAAATATCTAGAAGCTATTTATAAGCAACAAAATACCAATAGACGTGTTTAGAGAGTAATTTTAATTACTACATATTTGATTATTCTTCCTCTTGTCATGTGACGCAAATTTACCGTGCGTAGAATCACAAGTGAACGCGTCAAAGTAGTACCGGCCTTTGTGAGGCCCGAGTCGAACTCAGGGATACGTGAAATCGTCGGGGACTCCTACTAACTATTCACAATCAGCTAAGCCGATTAAATAGTTGAGAGTTGTTGTTAAAATTAAAAGAAAAATAAAAACAAAACAAAACAAGCAATCGATTAAATGTTTGGTTTAATCAATTCAAAAGGAGATCTTTAGGGTTGCGGTTTCACCACGGGTTTTCATTGTATTCAATTCCATATAGCTACTCAATTTTATCTCTCTATCCGGGTAGTGGCCTGAAATCAGAATTGCCCACTGTCGTGGTACAATTCACTACCTATGTCTACGTCGGTTCCACCATCGTAGTAACCTATACCCTAAACTAGGTGCATTAAAAACGACCTCTCGGTATCCACCATTAATCTTACACCGCCTTGTTCAAGGGATTTGTCAATTAACAAAAATTCCGTCTCTTTTCAACCATGAATTCTTCTTTCAAAGCAATTAAGGACATTAGGTTATTATTATGGTGATCAAGAATAACAATATATTGGAGAAAACGAAATTATACCATGGATTTAAGAGATAAGATATGAATTACTATTATAGAATCGTCATACAATGAATTCCCAGGCTACTCCCTGTCCTAAAGACAAAGGGGATTAGCCCTGCATGGTCATCTCAGAGTACAATGCAGTGGAGAAAAGGGGAAACATGAGAAAAACGAGATTGAGTGGTGAAACCCCTAAACAGAGAAGGTCCAATTGATCCTTGGCGTAGAATCTGTGTTCTGCCGCCTTGCGATGGCGAAATTTGTCTTCTTCAGCGTCCGGATCGGCTGGGGTGTGCTCTCATGCTCCGTTCTTCTCTCGTTGCTCTCCGGGATGCGTGCAACAACTAATTACGTGATGTCCCAGTCAAGGGCGTCGTCATTAGGTATATCTCCCAAATTAGGTCACCAATTAACTACGGCCGTCCGATTGAGATCATTCTGAATCAAACTGATATCTAACGGTGTCGATACCATCAACGCGGGGCGTCGTCATTAGGTATATCTCCCAAATTAGGTCGCCAATTAACCACGGCCGTCTGATTGAGATCATTCTGAATCAAACTGATATATGACGGTGTCGATACCATCGACGCGGGTCGATGGTATCGACCTAGCGTGGTAGCGGCAATCCTTCTTTTCTTTCGTCTGAGCCCCAGATGTCATCTCGATACCATCGATGCGGGTCGATGGTATCGACGAACATGTAGCGACGGTTTTGTCGTTTTGTGTCGCTGTAGCTCCTCCCGTCGATAGTATCAACCTTCGTGTCGATAGTATCGACTCACTCCTCGCCAGCAACCTGATGGTATCTCGATACCATCGAAATCCCTGTCGATAGTATCGATCTTGTTCTGGTCCATGCGGCTGGCAGCCTGTGGTCCGGTCGATAGTATCGACCACCGTCGATGGTATCGACGGTAGCAGATACTTGTTTTTCCTGAAATTAACACACGGAACCACATAAATCCACCGAAAATGTATTCTTTCGATAATTAATACTCAAAATGCTTAAATAGAGGGAATTTGACATAAAGAGGTAGCATAGACCAAAATGAATCAATTATGCAACATTAACCATAAAAATGACTAATAAATGCATAAAACACCTATCAAACAAGTCTATAAATGCGACTCAAAATCATCGCATCAAACTCCCCTAAGCTTGAACATTGCTCGCCCTCGAGCAACTAATCCTTTGAATAGAATTGCCAGAGTCAACTAAATAACAAAGCATCACAACATACATCCCATATGACTCCCACCGGACATTCGCATACCGGCCCTCACAAACCACAAAATGATAACTATTCTAAAGGCGAAAATAATCATCCATAAAAGATATTAACCTCAAACTGATGAACACTATCATATAAGGCAGTTAACATAATAAAATTCGCTGGTCCAGACTTAGTGCATCTTGTGATCTCCTATACTACGTTGCTCGCCCTAACTACCATCTACATGGAAGCAGTTCTCCTGATATTCACTAGTGAGGAGAAATTCACGGTGGCCTACCAATCCGAGCAATGGGTGAATGAAATAGGTGGCTCAAGGAAGAAATGGAAATATTGTACATATTCAACATGCATAAAACAAAAATGCCCTAAATGATGCAAATGCAATTGAAAAATGCCCTAATGCCTAAGATTAGATGGAATGATGCATGCACTAACCATCCATCTCAAAATGAAATGGATATCTAATTAAGCTACCTCATTTACTCACTTATCTTAAAATACAGGAGAGATGATGTTCCTTTCTCCTTCTTATTCTTGTTGGTTCAAAATAACATTCTTTTTTTTCAATTTCAGATTTTTTCTTTTTCTTTTTTTTCAAACCCTTATATCCATAATTGACAATGAATACTTATTGGGCTTATTTTTTCTACACTCAAACATTTGACTTATTTGGAAGGTATGGAACAATTTGATTCACCATTAAAGAATAAATGAGGTAATTGACATACTTTATGCATAAAAGTTATGGATGCAACTACATGACATGCACCTAAGGGTAATGTGCATGTATACCTATTCTAGTCTTTTTATTTTTCATTTTCCATGCAAAACAAATGAAGATGGTTGCAATGCAAGTCCTATCTACATGCCATGTAATCAAAAAGAGTAAAAACTGTACTTTACTTCCAATTCCTGGTGGATTGAGAAAACAATGAGGTGGACAGATCACAAGACTAGTTGACCGAACCTTTGAAAAATATTATGTGTCCCTCCTTACTGACCTGTGTGTAGTTAAGAGGTTTTTTTCTCTCTTACTTCAAATTAAAGTCTCATTATCATTTCGTCAGTTTAGGCTCAAACAACCAATTCTGTCCACTTTCATGAATCATTTAGAATATACAATTGTGATTTTTTTTTGTTTTAAAGTTGACAAAACCAATCATTTTTGAAGTTAAGTTATCAAGGTTGAACACATTCAAGCTTGTGAACACTCAAAATTTTTTAGTTTCCCTCTATTCCCATGCACATGCAACTGAGATGACTCAACATTAAAGACATCCACGATTACACTAGTTATATGTGGATCCTACAACAACTAAAATTGCAAGAAACAAATGACAAGAAACTAAAAACAGAGAAAATAAAGATAGAACTCTTCCAACTACCCCCCCAAACTTGAATTCGACTATGGCCTCATAGTCAAAAACAAACTCAAAGGTTGGAACAGTGATACCGGTTTACTCTTATGGTGGAGGCGGGTACTGTGGAGCCGTAGGGTCCCAAGAAGGATACTCCCCCTGGAAGCTTGGATCAAACTGGGCCCTAGGTGGAGGTTGTGGATAGCCTCCAAAGTAATTTTGGCTCCAATAATGGTCGTAGAAGGGCTCCTGCTGCATCTCCATCTGATACAACCGATCATGAATTTGTTGTTGGTTTTCGAGGAGAAGACGCTCGTTCTCGAACATCGCCCTTTGGTTGTCCAGTATCCAGTTCGTAGTGTCTTGAATACCGGTATACATCCCCATGTGCTGCTGTTGTGTTTTTTGGATGTCTTGCAGCATAGCATACGTACCCTTCATATAATAGACATCCTCGCTTGGATGCGAGGGCAGTGGTGGTGGCGGAGTAGGCTGTGATGATGAAGATGCATCTGAGGACGCTTCCATGGTGCCACTCGTGCCCGAAGAGGTGTGAAAGCCTCCTCTTCCTCAACAGCCTCATCGTCATTTCCGTCTTCGCCGCCATCGTTGCCACCGTCTTCATCGGAATCGGCGATGGCTATGATTGGCCATCGGAAGTGTTGTGCCCCTTCAATGTTGAAGACTGGATCAGGAACGAGCACTCCTGGTAGGCATGGTTGACATGGCAATGCGCATACGCCAAACCATCTCGAAGAAGTATGAGATTGGACCGGTGCAAATGTTGCAAGTTCACCTTGCTCCTAGTAGATAGAGGAGTGAGGGTTTGGAAATTCAAACCGAGGTATAATGCCAGCTTGGTGATGAGCCCGCCGAAGTGAATCGACGCTTTCCTCGTACTCCTCTTTACCGCCAATACTCTCTACAGAAAGAAGGCACCCCAATTGCATTCTTGATTCTTCAGGAGCTTATACAGAAAGAATAAGTCTATCTCATGAAATTTGTTGAGGGCCAAGTCACCCCGAGCAAATAACATTGAACTGAGCATCTGGTGCAGAAACCGGACGAAAGGGTGCTCGAAGTCAGCTACCGCAGCATTATGGTAGCTAACGGACTTCCCCGGTGGCACCGTAACCAACTCGGCGAAGATGGCATTGTAGTCGGTGCGGTTGTCCGGTCGCCGGTAGTCATGTTGCGAGTGATTCCAGTTGAAGATCTTGTTGAACTGCCAGAGTGTAAGGGTATAGTCGTTGTTATACAGCCGAAACGACACCCGGCCCTTAATCCACTCGCGGTCGGTGGCTATGAAGTCGTTGGGCACGACGCAGACGTCCAGTGACGCCATGAACTCAGCCACCAACTCCTTGTATGTAGGCCACTCGCCGAAGAATGGTTGGCCATCTGCATAAAACTCCCGCTTGTCAGGCCTTCTTCCCGTGTGTCGGGCCTGCCCCTTCAGAACATAGGCAAGGTTGGCGTCAAAACCCAAGTTGCGGATTGTATCTCGATCAACATATCGGGTCGGCTCTATCTTCCTCTTCAAGATCTCCTCGTAGATCTTCTTGATCTCTACAGATGGATGAACAAGCCGTGGGCGTGAGATGGAAGAAGGAGGAGGTGGCACGAACTCTGGAATGTCCATCGGATTCACGCGTGAAGATGACGCACCAGCTACGTGCACCATGTTTGCAAAAGAAGGTGGAGTAGAAAGGGAGCTCGGTGAATATCAGAGAATCGAATCTCCGCTCGTTGAAGAACTAGCTCGGTGTTGTGCACGGTGTTGCTCGTCGTCGGGCTTCGACATCTCTGGAACACGTTTGACACAAGTGGAGGAAGATTGCACTGAAGGTGTGATGTCATCTGATGCAAACACTCCTCATATATAGCCGTGGCCGGCGCTACTGTCTGCCCGTCGATACCATCAACGCGAGTCAATGGTATCGACTCAGGTAGCACAATCCGTACCTCTGCTAGTATCGACGGTCGTCGATGGCTGGATCTGTTGGGCCCGAATTGCTGACGCATCGATACTATCGACGACGGTCGATAGTATCGACCCATCCCCCAGATCGAACTCCGTGTTGTTGCAATCATCGTTGATCTTCCCTCACGGATCGTTGACGTGGCGCGTCGATACTATCGATGCGAGTCGATAGTATCGACTCTTTGATTAGGGCAAACCCTTGCGAGGCCTGGTCGCCGCCTTCTTTTCATGAATGTGTCGATACCATCGACACGCCCATTGATGGTATCGACTTTCCTTGACTTTGTGATCTGCCTGTAGGTATGTCGATACCGTCGACGAGCCGTCGATTGTATCGACGCAGTGCGATTCTTGTAGTCGCCAACCTGTACCACGGTCGATACCATCGACACAAGGGTCGATAGTATCGACTCTGCCTCAGCCCTGCACATGTAATAAATGATCACAGTATCTTTTTTACACTAAAAACTAAGTAAAAACAAATTAAACTACGAATGTAAATCAACTAAACTAAGGTATCAATGGTTGGGTTGCCTCCCAACAAGCGCCCTTATTTAACGTCTTAGGCTAAACGATTGGAAGCTTTTTATCAACTCAGTACCTTGGAGAAGGTGCCCAAGGAATTGTGTGGCAGCTTGAACTCCACTCGATCTTGACCAATCCCCAACGTCAGCGTACCTCTCCCAATTGCAGTGACTACATCGGTCGTTGCTTGAAACGGCCTACCCAATAGCATCTCGCAGCTTTGAAGTTGTGGCATATCCATGATGATGAAATCTACCGAAAAGATGAACTTGTCCACCTTGACGAGTACATCTTCGCAAACTCCATATGGCCTTACAATGGACTCATCCACTAACTCGATAGTTGTCGCCGATTTTTTCATTTCCTTTAACCCAAGTTTTTGAAATGTGGAGAATGGCATAAGGTTAATGCTCGTGCCTGAATCAAATTGAACTCGTGGAAAGTGTCGATCGCCTATCGAACATGGAATATAAAAACTTCTTGGGTCTTTCTTCTTCTGTGACAAACCCCCATGGATGATTGAGCTCACCATGTCATTCATCTGGCAAACATCTGTGTATTTAATCCTCCTCTTCTTGTTGATGATTTCTTTGATAAATCTCCCGTAGGCGAGAATCTTCTCAATCATATCCACTAATGTAATGTTGATATGAAGATTTCTGAACATCTCCAAGAATTTTCTATAATGCTGGTGCTCTTTCTTCGGCTTAGGGTTGTCCAGACTTGACACAACTGCCGCATTAACACGCTTGTGAGGTGGCACATATGAGCTTTTCGGGGCCAGATCCCCTAAGCTTGCTTCAAAGACTCCCTCCGGCGTGGACTTTGTCAGAACACCATCAACATGTATAACTTGATGTGGCTCCTCTCTCGCAATAGATGTATCTGCACCGTGACAGACGACCTTCACTTGCTCTTCTTGCCTAGACAGGGACGCAACCATCATGGGCTCTTGGCGGGATTTCCTGAAAGGAGTGTATTCTGCTGGCAGTCCATAATGACTGTGAGGGTACGGTATTCCCGGTGTAGCCTCCGTATCAAACATCAATTTTCTTTAATCCTTTATCTCTGCCACCTGGGGTTCTTCCACATTGATCACATACATGTATTTAACTTGATGATGTGCTTGGACCACATCTGCATTCCCAGCCTGTCTCTGCTGATTGGCGTGCTTGATAACCGCCACTTCATTTGAGATCTGGGTCACAGTGGTTTCTAACGCCCGCATTTGTGCTCCATGGCTTTGCAACGTCTACCCAAATTTGGTCAAGATGTCACCCTGAGACTGCAGTTGTTTACCAAACATAGTCATCATTTCTTGATTCTGCTGCACCATTTGACTAAGCAACTCGGTGCTCTTATCTTCCGCCCTTGGTTGTGGCTTTGACTCCATATCTTGTAGGAAGTTATTAGGATCCTTCCATGAGAACTTTTTATCTTTCTTCCATGAATAGTCATTATTTCTGTAGCCCTGTTGTTGCATGAATTTTACTTGGGCTTCCTCATCAGATGATGCATCTTCCTTGGAAAGCAATTTCTTGGCTAGCAGATCTAGCTTGTCATTTAGCTCCTTGATAGCCCTGGACTCACCTACAACTTTAACTTGTTCTGGTGCATCCCTATCACCCCAAGATTGCTTTTTTGCCATATTCTTGAGAATCTCCCAGCACCTGGTATCTGTGTTGTTCAAGAAAAATCCAGAGCTGGCTGAGTCAAGGTTGCTTCTATCATGCTCGGAGAGAGCAAAATAGAAGATCTTGACCTGTGTCTCCTTATCCAGACCATGGTGTGGGCACCTCCTTAACATAATTTGAAAACATTCCCACGTCTCTGAGTAGGTCTCACCTGCCTTCTGAGTGAAATTGTGAATCTTTCTGATCAAATCGTTGTTCTTCTCAAGTGGGAAGAACCTTTCAAAGAAAACCTCGACCATATGGTTCCATGATTCCACATATTCGTCGTCGAGATTGTGCAACCACTCTCGTGCAGCTCCTGCCAGCAAACTCGGGAACAATTTTAAGTAGAGTGCTCCTGTGGAAATCTGTCAATCTTGACCATGTCGCAAGTTTCCACGAATTGGCTAATGTGTGTAACTGGGTCTTCATTCTTAAGCCCATGGAATGCATTTGACTTCACCAAATTTATTAATGCAGGATCAATTTTGTATGTTGGAATATTAATTGCCCGCTTCTTTATTGGCCCTTTCGACGCTTATGAAGAAGAAGCCTTGATCTTCTTCCAGATTGTTTGTGGCTCATCCTCCATCTCTTCTTGTTCGGATTCAGAGTTTATTTCCTCAAGATGGTCTTGATGAAGATCGTCCTCATCTTCCGTTCCCGGCAGGGGAACCCCTGGTGTGCGCCGCGTGTAGTCAGTACTACGCATCTGCACCATGCACAGTACCTGAAAATAGGAAAATTAAATTTAGTACAGTGCTTGACGATTATGAATATTTAGAAAATAGATTATAAATTTTTGGAATGAAAAAGAATAGAAAAAAATGTGGCCTAGAGTGTCCGCTCACAACACTCGAAGTGCCAACAAATTGCCGTATCCCCGACAACGGCGCAAAAAAACTTGACGCAAATTTACCGTGCGTAGAACCGCAAGTGAACGCGTCGAAGTAGTACCGGCCTTTGTGAGGCCCGAGTCAAACTCAGGGATACGTGAAATCATCGGGGACTCCTACTAACTATTTGCGATCAGCTAAGCCGATTAAATAGTTGAGAGTTGTTGTTAAAATTAAAAGAAAAATAAAAACAAAACAAAACAAGCAATGGATTAAATGTTTGGTTTAATCAATTCAAAAGGAGATCTTTAGGGTTGCGGTTTTACCATGGGTTTTTATTGTATTCAATTCCATATAGATACTCAATTTTATCTCTCTATCCGGGTAGTGGCCTGAAATCAGAATTGTCCACTGTCGTGGTACAATTCACTACCTATGTCTAGATCGGTTCCATCGTCGTAGTAACCTATACCCTAAACTAGGTGTATTAAAAACGACCTCTCAATATCCACCATTAATCTCACACCGCCTTGTTTAAGGGATTTATCAATTAACATAAATTCCGTCTCTTTTCAACCGTTAATTCTTCTTTCAAAGAAATTAAGGGCATTAGGTTATTATTATGGTGATCAAGCATAACAATATATTGGAGAAAATGAAATTATACTATAGATTTAAGAGATAAGATATGAATTACTATTATAGAATCGTCATACAATGAATTCCCGGGCTACTCCCGGTCCTAAAGACAAAGGGGATTAGCCCCGCATGGTCATCTCAGAGTACAATGCAGTGGAGAAAAGGGGAAATATGAGAAAAATGAGATTGAGTGGTAAAACCCCTGAATGGAGAAGGTCCAATCGATCCTTGGCATAGAATCTGCGTTTTACCTCCTTTCAGTGGTGGAATTTGTCTTCTTCAGCGTCCGGATCGGCTGGGGTGTGCTCTCATGCTCTGTTCTTCTCTCCTTGCTCTCTGGGATGCGTGCAACAACTAATGACGTGATGTCCCAGTCAAGGGCGTCGTCATTAGGTATATCTCCCAAATCAGGTCGCCAATTAACCACGACCGTCCGACTGAGATCATTCTGAATCAAATTGATATCTGACGGTGCCGATACCATCGACGCGGGTCGATGGTATCGACCCAGCGTGGTAGCGGCAATCCTTCTTTTCTTTCGTCTGAGCCCCTGATGTCATCTTGATACCGTCGATGTGGGTCGATGGTATCGACGAACCTGTAGCGATAGTTTTGTCATTTTGTGTCGCTGTAGCTCCTCCCGTCGATAGTATCAACCGTCGTGTCGATAGTATCGACTCACTCCTTGCCAGCAACCTGATGGTATCTCAATACCATCGATCTTGTTCTGGTCCTTGGGGCTGGCAGCCTGTGGTCCGGTCGATAGTATCGACCACCGTTGATGGTATCGACGGTAGAAGATACTTGTTTTTCCTGAAATTAACACACAGAACCACATAAATCCACCGAAAATATATTCTTTCGATAATTAATACTCAA
The DNA here is from genome assembly GCA_963693085.1 of Alisma plantago-aquatica. Taxonomy (NCBI): domain Eukaryota; kingdom Viridiplantae; phylum Streptophyta; class Magnoliopsida; order Alismatales; family Alismataceae; genus Alisma; species Alisma plantago-aquatica. Next base: position 230,874,111 of record OY856412.1, on the reverse strand, counting down.
AATGTTTAAATAGATGGAATTTGACATAAAGAGGTAGCATAGACCAAAATGAATGAATTATGCAACATTAACCATAAAAATGACTAATAAATGCATAAAACACCTATCAAACAAGTCTATAAATGCGACTCAAAATCATCGCATCATCATGGTATGTAAGATCCATGATGATATAAGTTTTTTATAACTTGTATATGATGTATCATAGAACCTATATACTTTTTGTTTGAATGATGTTGTCATTGTTTAGCTTTATTTTGTACAATTCAGTTCCTAATACATAAAAGAAATTTTCTCCAAAATTTATGCATATATATTTCTATTAAATGATGTATTTAATAAAATAAAAATTTAAGATTGATTATTTTAGAGTTAAAACTAATAGTTCGTCTAACCTTTGCCTTCGTATGGAATCTATCTCTAGTTGGTGTACTTGTCTCAAGATAAGTAGTGCCGCCAAAGGTAAATCTACATACATACACTAAAACTTACAAACAAAATTAATCTTGATAGCCAATAATTACCTGCACTATATATTTATACTTAGGAAAGGATGTAGATCATATCACAACTTTGTTATAAATTTCAAATAACACCAGACCCATATATCCTTATTTATAGAAAATTGGGCTAGATTTCTTTATTAAGTATTGAGAAGATTACAATTTTCATCTTACTTATAAGTACCCTTATTTACTAAAGATAAGTTTCTTGAGTTTTAATGAATTTACTAACTACATATATCAAGTGTTTTATATAAGTTATGTCTATAAATGATTGCCAATGTATGAGAAAGTTGAATATAGAGGCACCCATGTACTTGAGTTTGCCTAAATTCCACACTAAATACTTATAATTAAAAAAGTATCTCTAGATTGATTGTTCCATTCTATTTGTGAATTTAAATTTGATATTGTAGGGTTTCATTATGCATATTCAACTACTTCAATTTTTATTACTTGAGAAACCATATATTATAAAACCTTAACCGTTCCATATACAAAGTAGAATATGGAAATGGATCTTTATGATTTTTAATATGGATCCACATGAAGGGTAAATTCGTAGAGTGATGAGTGGAATTTAATAAAAAGTTACATTCTCGATCCCCTAAAAATGTAGAATCATTCATGGAGGTACGAACTAAGAAACATGCACACTGAATGACAAAGTCCAGAATAAGGTTGACGGCGTGCTCTAGTATGTTGTGGGTGATTAATCCCAACAAGGACAATCTCCTTAAAAATTTGAAAAATAAAATTAACCATTATTTGGTGATATGAAGATTATAGTTAGTTCAATTACTACACATTGAGTTGGCCCTTTTGAAACCACTGACGTAGGTATTAAATGATAATGTTTCTTGACTCAATGTAAGAGTACCTATGTTTCATGTATCCACTAACAATAGACATGATGAGCCCCATCTTTGTCCAAGGAGATAGTCTAATAGTCTGATGGTATCAAGTTTACTCTATGAATTGTATAGTGTGGTTATAGCTTGTTTCCATGCTTTCACATGTTGTAATGTTCTTCAGGAGGATTCATGAATGTTATAATTGGAATAAGAAATTACATTATATAGATTATTTATTTTCTTCCTTCACTAGGATCAACTATCGTGCTTGCATGAACTATAACTGTCTTGGTATGTCTATAAATTTTAATTTTCATGATTTTACTGTAACAAATGCCAATCAATCAAATAGATCATATATTTATATCATCTAGGCTACTTAGGGTTCTCAATGTACTAAGTCAGTAGGTCATGTACAACTCATAACTTTTCTTTTTGTAAATTTCAACATCAATAAGAAAATCTAGAGGGTAGCTATCAGCCTGAGCAAGACAACCTGATGCCTTAAGGAATAGTAGTTTTGAGATAGTCATCATGATCTCTTATTATTTTTGTCATCTTAGGTTTGTAATATTGTGAGATATAAACTTCGGTAATATGATGTAAGTGATAAAATTATCCAGAATTACTTAGACAAAGATGATGTAATAGCTACTTTACTTGTTGTTGCATATCACAATATAAGAATTAAGTTGTAAGTGGTAAATGCATGTTTCATTTTAAACAAACCCCATGTTAGTTGTGAACTACATTAATTTATAGTTGATATTATATTAAAAACTAAAGTGTGACAATTATTTTTAGTGAGTTGAAAATGATAGGTCAGTTTAATATCACCACTACTTCGTGACTGATCCCTAGATAGAGGTTAGGGTGCAACTTTTCCTTTGTTTGATTGAATTTTTAATATTACCTTTGTGTTATTTTATTGACACCTTAAATTATGGTAAAGAATATCCTATTCGAGTGAAAATCTATGTTTTGTAATAGCATATAGAGCACACAACCAAATTTATTGTAGTACATGTATGGGCTAGACGAATCAAAGAGTGTTTTGAGTTTTTTTCCTCCATTTTTAGGGACAAATGTGATGACACTACTCTTTGTGTAAGGCATGTATCGAGACCAATGGGGTAAATAGAGAAATAATATATATGTCTCTTATTAAGTTAATTGGAAACCCATGTATTGGAGCCCACAACCATTCCTTTGCCATCTAAAAATTAGATACACTTTGTTTTGTATCTATTGTTCAGAGACCCATGGAAATCAAAATACCACATTAGAAAGATGTTACAACTAACCCAGTACCAAAGAGTTTGATACTATTATCAAATTTTGATCTTTTATCGGCATCCTATTTTTTTAGAGCTATTACTTTGTGATAAAAAGAATATTTGGTCAAGATTGCATTTTAATCTATTTGGATTGAACAAAGATTTGAAAAATTGTTCCTTTTTTGGACTATCTCAGTAGTGGAATAAACATTGGTTAAAATGTTGTATCCTTTGATTAACTTCTCTATTAACTTTTATTCTTATCGTTGTATCATGCTGTTTTCGTTTTATGTGACATGATGTTGAGTAGGATTCATTAACTAAAGAGGAAGAAACTAATAGATGACAATTATGCATGTGCGTGCGAGTATGTAAAATCCAAGAACCCAATGTTCACCAATGGTCGTTGCCAGTATCGGTACCTCTAGACTTCTCGTTCTTTGTTTGTACCCTACCTAAAGTACTTTTGCCGATTTACATTTAGCTAGTTTGTTCCCCTTTGATTGGAAATGTACTCCTTTTTCTTGCACCCATAACCATCTTTATGCTCCTCGCATCAAATTCCTCATGGTCGACCGTGACGAGGTAAATGGCGTTTAGTTAACTGTTAACCTCTAAGAGCTCGCAAAATCCGATGGAAGTTGTTTCCCGGCTTTACTTGGTCAATTCTTGACATCCACTAAAGGGTAAAACAATCAAATTTAGTATACTTTTATAAAAATGTTTATCAACATAGCACGCTTTGTAAGATATTTTCAAAATAGTACATTTTGTATGAAACTCGTCACTCAAAATGACATTTTTGCGCATGAGATTGAAAAGCGCCACATTTATCGGCATATTAGTTTAAAATAAAAATGTTAATTTTTTTAAATAAAAAATGTCACTTTAAATGATGCTTTCAATTGACAAATTAGAATTTGTGGCGTCAACTTGAAAGTGCGACTTAAGGTGGCGTTTTTGACAATTCTTTGTTTTTTTTAATTTTTTTTTATTTTCAAATAAACACGCCAATTATTGTGACACTTTTTTCAGTTCAGGATACAAAAGACTCCATACAAAGTAGTATTTTTAAGCCAAAATGTGCTATTTTGGGAAATATTTTGCTAAGTATGTTGATGTTGGTAAATACTTTAAAGAAAATTCGTTAAATTAATTTTTTTCCTCCACTAAATCATATTTCCATCAATAATGTGAACTGTTTCTTATGTACAATTCAGATGATATTGAAATATAATAATCTCTGTCACGTTAAAATATTACCATTTTAACCATTCTCCATGCTCTTTGCCCTTCGACACTTTCGACTAATTGCTAGTGGCGCCGTTGCAGATGCGGAACAGCATATCTGGCAACGTGATAACTGATAAGGTGCTCCGCCTATATTGTTTCGATCGGTTCAAATGATAGTCCCGCAGCAATGATTTTGTCATAACCCCGCAACCGGTGCGGGCATGCCAACTGGCTGTAAGCTGTCTTGTATGTTTTCTCGTGCTTATTGGCCTGTGCGAATGGCTGCTTCTTTGGTGGCAGCTGCAACAGGAAGTGGTTCCGTGAGAGCGTGGATCCTTGTCAGCAAACCGGCGTCCTGAAAGCGTTATCCCATGTTCGTATCAAAAGAAGATGTGCAGCGCTCGAGATACATGAATGTACGAAATTGTAAACATTTAACCAGACAAGGAGCAAGATAATGTGGAAGAGAAGGAAAACTATGGACCGTTTCGTATAATATAAAAATGAAAGAAGTGCGACGTCAGGTCATTAGCCAGTGCCAACTGCCAAAAGATACATAATTGAAAGCAATGGTAAACAGGCAACTACACTAGGAGTCCGAGGATCTGAAATATACTCGGACTGGTGAGTTTAAATCGGAAAGTATGGACTCAATTTTGCCTTTTGAGTTGAAATCGAGAATTGGTGGCACAAACTGACGAGTCGAGGATGTTGTGAACTCAGGGCTGGAGATGGCTTCGCCTGGATATTGAACAGAGAATTCTCATGTAAATTTTGTGAGACCTCAGTTGCTCTTACTGACAAATTCATAGAGAAGCAAACCGCTCTATATGTGCTAGCAGAAATGTTGCCCCTGTGGGAGGGGTGTGCATAATGGACATTACTGGATTAGCTTTATTTAGAAGAGCGTCACAGTCAATTGTAGACGTAGTGAATGTTCCAAATTTATAATTGTTTTGAGACCCGAGATGATTTTCGCATAGTGACGATTCATAGGAGAACTTAGAGAAATCTATTATATATGTGTGTGTACCTACTTAGGGTATTGGGTAAGGTCACAAGGTATGTTGAAAAACTTGAAATTTTCTTTGTATAAAATCAATACCGTTAAGTGTTCTCACCTAGTTTATACTTCTTGTTTATATGATGTTTCTAGCCAAGAAACTTTTATATTACTCTTACACTATGGTTGCATGGGTTTCATAGAGTACTCAATGCACTCGTATTGATATATTTTATTTATCAAATTTGTAGTTGCCAAATGAAGATCCGCTGCACTCAAGACTCTAAGATCTAAAATGAATCATCAATGTGTACACTTGAAATATAGAAACGGGTACATGCTTCTCTATCCCCTTTTAGTATCTTGTTATCTCTTGTTGTTACTACTTTTACATATATATTACATATGTTAAATATTTATATCATTCTACGAACTAACGTTAAAACTCTACTACCATTGACTATGTAGTTAGTGGGGGTAGGTGGAGGGTAACAAATAGTTCTGTGACACTTTCTCTAGAAATTTACTCATAAGGTTTGTATTGGTAGTATCGAAGGCATAGCTATCAATATAAAATCGACATTATAGGTCTAACATAACCAACATTTTAGGTAGGTATCTATACTAGTGAATACTATTAGTATTATGATTTAGTTTGGCTAGATTCATGTTGAAATTTATATTCCGATATAGGTTAATAAAAAAAGTTCTAACTTTAATATATGACACATTTGTTAATATAAAATAATTTATTTTTTAGATAAAAAGATGAATACTATGGTGAAACTAATTAACTAGAATAATGACAGCAATAGTATATAAATATTCACAAACAAAAATGAGGAATCATATTAAAGTAAGGGTAATAAACCAAGTTGGTTCTGGTATAAATTGGTTTCAAAATTGCTACAAATGAGGTTGTCAATTCCTATAAAACAAAAAAGATAGTAGGATTAATTTGGCTTTATGTGCTATGCAACCAGGTAGGGCACATGTCTAGTTCCTCATTGGGTTTATCCTTGACTCCATTGGGTATAAACATGTCACTCGCGTTATACTAAATCATATTAACATAAATACATATAATCTTAAGATAAGGCAATGAGCATCATGCGATGAAGTCAATGTTCTCAAAAATTGAGATTGTGAGTGCTCCCTATTTATGGGTGGCTAGATAGTGTATAATTTTTGTCTTAGTGATGATTACATTATTTCTAGAGAAAAATATCTAGGGATTATTATTATACTCCTTTAGTGTCCGATATATATTAGAAAAATTAGAAAGACTATTACTAAATTTAATATTACCATAATTCATTTGATATTATTGGGCAGTTTGATTTTTTCCTCTCTTTATTCATATCCTAATAGAACAAATTAATGTCTCCCACAACTCAAAATTTAATCTTGCCAACCTCATTTATTAGGCAACTGACATGAAAATATTGAGGGCATATATTAACATAATTTACATAAAATTATTTGATATATCATGTATACAATCAATATAATTTAATAATTTTTGTGTGGGTAAAGTGGTGTTTTTTTTTCTACTGGTCGTTATATGGTTAAGTAAAATATTCCAAACATGAAAAGTTTAATATATACACATAGTTCTTAATAGATGTGAACCAAAATATACTTTATGCTAATGTATTTATTATAATTTTGGGTCTGTGATCATCTAACTCAACTAGACATGCCAAATGAGTGGGTGAGTTGAGTAATTACGGAAGTTTGTCAATATATTTAATTTGAATAGATGAAAGAAAAGCATACCTAAATCTAACACAACAAGTTATGATTGGCAAGAATATATTCAATATATAAGTTACTAGTTGCTTTTTTATGTTAAGAAAATATTTAGCATAATAAATGACAGTTCATGCTATTTTTTGATATAAAACATAACAAAAAAAGAAATCTACTATCGTGGTTGACGTCAAACACAATAGATCAGTTGTTGAATCCTTTTCATATAAAATGAAGAATATAAAGAAGACTGTAACTAGCTACAATATTTTTATGTAAGATGGGAAAAATAATATAGTTCCAATAAATAAAATATGAAAAAAACACTTATTTGTCATTTAATATTGGACATTCCTATTAGCATGTGTTTGTATTTGTCTACTATATGGCACAAGATCAAATAGATAAAATTGTTGTAATTAAGTATAAAACATTAACATGTGCGAATTCATGTATTAACTTAACTTAAATGGGCCACTTGCTGTGGCCGCGGTCATCTGCAAAACTGACTAACAAAATGGATAGACATAAGTTTTAGAGATATTATATGGAACAGGGACAAATTTCATTATTCAAATCTGACTTAAATGGGTCTTACGGTGGTGCCTATGAATTTTAAACCAGTTTGACATATTTACCCGGCTCGCTCAGTTATCGTTTTCGAGATCCGCAATTGGACCCAATAGATAGGTTTACTTAACACTTAGCATGTTCATAGTAACACCTTATATTTGACCAAATTATAATAAGGCATGCGGTTGGATCACCAAAAACAATCACCGCAGATGAATGCTTCCAATAATTTACACCAACCACTAACTAAAATTTTTGAACACTTCTTGAGACCAACTGGGTCCACATCGCTGATTAAAGTTCGCCTCTATGTACATGTAAGCTTAGCAAGTCCACGCATATTACTGTATTATCTCTATCTCGAGAATCTTGTCCGACTATATCAGTGTTATCCTGTAGAGCAGAAAAATGTCCATATGATAAGTCATTCTGCATATGTAAATCTCTCTGTGGGTTTAATAATAAGTCCGCATAGTCTCCGTAAAAGGGAAGTGTGGTGTCGAAAAGCAAATAGTAGTCTGACAGCGAGAAAATGAGCTGTGTTGTGCTGTATATAGCAAACAAAATTATGATGAATTGGCACAGCACTGGTATTGCAGCCGCGTCAGGGTACGGCAAGTTGTAAGTTGATACTGTCAATATCTGCCGCTGAAGATACTGTCAATATCTGCCGCTGAAGATATTGATGATGCTGTGTGGCCAACATGCATTTCCTTTCTCATGATAACCCAGCAAACTCGCTGATTTTCGTTGTCTGGCGAGTGGCGCGCAACTGGAGGTGGTTTCTTCAGAGCGTGGATACGACACAGAATGAGTGTGGTGGTCAAACAACAACCGGACATGGAGCACGAGGATCTAAAGAAGAAAACAACTTTTGGTATGCTGCAGGGGCCATATGTTGATTAGGATATGACGTTGGGCTCCGGAATTTTCAGCAATATTATGTATCTTTGACCTTGAGAGACATCCGCGCATCCAAGTCATTTCAGAATTTCTCCAAGTTCGCGAACCGGTCCAGTGCTGGGTTTCAAAGTTCTCAACAAAGGCAGTGTTTCGGCGCTATAAAAACGGTTGGGCCTACGGCCTGGCCAAAATCTTCAGCGCTCTGCTGCATCACTGTGTGGGTTTAATAACTCCACGCTCTCTTGTTTTGTTTTGACCCAAGGGAGAGAACAGAGCTATGCAGGCACCATTTAAGGCTGCTGCAGCTTTCCTGATCACGCGACGGAGGAAAGAAAGAATAATAAGGAAGAGAAAGAGGGAAGATGGCAGCAAAAGAGACAAAGAATAGCTTTTGTAGCTGCCGGATCCATGGCAGCTTTCCATGGCGTTGTTTGCTAACACTGTACTTTAAGTATTTTTCGGAATCACAACATCTCTAGGATTTTCAGTTGTAGTTGGACAGGAATATTTCTATATTTGGTTATCTCTATACCTTCTTTACTATTGTGACGTCCTTAAATTTTGGGATAAGGATTTAAGATGAGCGTATATTGAACTTTTGCTATTGTAGCAGGTTGCAGGGTAGAATCGTGACTTATTTATTCATACCGTGTGACTGTTTCCCGTGTTAGATTCGGGTTTCATATATTTGTATTTGTTTATTACTTGGTTCTACTCGCTCGTAAATGTCAATTCTGGTTATCCGTCAGGATAAATCCATGTGCAAACGTACTTTGTACTAACACATATTATATGTATGCATATGTATAACTAATATATAAGTGGTATTATGGTGTATCATTGTAGGCGCAAGTCTAGATTGAGATGCGGATGCGGGACGATGATAGATTAGTGAGCACCAAGCACCACATTTGGAAATATGAGAGTGGGGATGATTTTCTTGCATGAATCCATATGATGCTAACTAGAACAAATGAAATAGGAAGACCAAGGGAAACTACAAGAAATTGGCTTGATTTGTGTTTGTTTCATCGTGGCTTAAAGAAGACCACTGCCACAATTTTTTGAAAAGAACTCAAGAAGCTGCATTGAGAATAAAACCCCAAAAAAACATACATTCATGATCAGATGGCGTGTATCTGAAGTGCTAAGCTAGTTAACTGTCGATCACATAAATAATTTCAAGAGCATTGATAATGACGAGGTATCATTGCAGATGCTATTAGACATGAAATAGGGATGCTACTTCTTCTATGATCACTTAGTGACTTTCGCAAGGCCTTATTGTTGTGATAAAAAATTCTGCACCAAAGACAATCCTAACACTATATCAAGTTAAAGAGAAGGAAACTTAATGAAGCAATCTGGAGACATGTTGGTTGACAACATTTTAGAGGCACACATACAAGGATAGGAGTCCCGAAAGCACGAGAAACCTAGGAAGATTTCTAGTTCAAGATGAGTCCTAGGATCACGTAATGTACAATAGTTGATCCATGTTGAAGACCGAAAATCACCTCCATATTGACATGTCAAGATTTTTCAACAAAACTTTTAGGAACTATTAGGGGAAATAGAAAATTGGATCCAAACAAAGGAAAAATACTTAAAAGAATCTAAATCGACCCTAACATTGACATTTTTATGACATAAATATGGAGGATGATGTGGTCTTGTTAGTCCTAGAGCTTCTAGATACTCATGAGGTAAATTTGAGGTGGGTGGTATGCAACTTCGTATCACATTACACCCAACAAGTGGTCTTCAATACATGTTGGGAAGGAGATTTCAACATGCTGAAAATCAAAAGTTTTACTATTCCAAAGATGTCAATATGGGAGACATGAGCACCGATATTGATATTAGTTGGGTGGGATGATCTGTACATACTCATTTCATTTTATTTACATAATTTATATTATGTTGATTCTTTTTTGTTTGTTTATTTCCCCAATTTTACATAAATTAGCTTAGATTGTTGGTATTTCTATTTTTAGGTTTTAACGGTATATTCTCATTCTTATTGGTGGAACAAATGCCAAATCTAATTAAAGGTCATCTTCATGATGCTTTGGTCCATTTCCCCCCTATTTTTAGGCTGTAACGGTAATTTCTCACTCTTAATGTAGGAACAAATGCCAACTAAAAGAACATCACCACAATGAAAGCCCTTGTCACAATGATTGGTTTGACAAGTCGTTCGACTAGGCTAAGGAAGAAGGAAGAATCATGTGCCAAACAAGTTGTCTAACTCGCTGCATGACGCAGATGATTGGTTATGATGGAAAATCCAGTAGGAAGATCAATAACCCTGACATCCCATTAGTTGTATGACACACTTTTGAGTCTATGACTCACTTGTGAGTCACCCGACTAGCCCATAAGGGTCGACCATCCTGGGTTTCTTCAAAGGCACTTACCAAAAAACAAGTCACCCGACCTGCACTGGTTGTCACCCGTTTGAAACTCTCTCCACATTGACCATGATCTTGGAAGGGAAAATAAGATTCTTGACCCACTCCACAATTCGTGTGACAAGCCACCACCAAATAAGTGAAATTACTCAAAATAAAGCACATAACTAATGTGAAACATCCAGATTACTATGAAACAAGGGAAATTAAAACCGATCTTATATAACCACAAAAGTGGAAACATGTTACATCTGAGTCCACAAACTATGTCACGTGTATTACATATCATGTCATGAGATGATACATATCACCATTCACTTGGCCAACTTGCCACAACCTTTCACATATGATAACATGTTTACATATACAAACCATATATGTACTATCATGGCACCTTACCAAAATAGGTATTGATATACAACGTCTACAAAACACCCCCAAAGGGCCTGAGAGTGTAGGGACAATACACATGACTCTACTACAAAACACTAGCAACATATCCAACCTTTAATAGATATGGCTCCTCTTGTTGCTCAACATCAACTACACGATCTCTACCTCGTCGTGCAAGAACACCTAAAAGATGTGGAAACCCACAGAGTGAGACGAACATCCCAGTGAGAGATATAACTCTCCCTTAACATCTATTATAAGCACAAATATATTAAAGCATCAAGATAACATTATTATCAGGTTGAGTAGATTCAACTAAATGATACGAGTAAATCAATTAACATCGTTTAAGCAATTCAGACATCTACAACTGAGCAGTAGAACGGATTATAATTTTATAAGGAATATGGAGAACATGTATCATAGTCAATTTCTCTTACCACATTATAGATCAACTTAACAATATAAGAAACAAGGCATTGGGTCATCCAATGTGAATCTTGTTTGACCCTAAATAAAATATACTACTTGATTGTATTATGTCTTTTAATTGCCCTTGGGATTTGAGTTGTACCACCCAAATCTAATGAAGTACTTCTAAGATGAAATTAGTGCCATACAAGATCAATGGAAGAGTCATAATCCATGATCTTCTCCTTCTCTACTCGGTCAGTTCGAGCATGCACCGCAATGACATATAGTCAAATTGCAAAACAACAACATATATTCAAACTTATAGTCTTGTAGACAAAAACTCATAGTCAAAGCTATGGTCTATAAACACCTATCCCTCCTTGGTATAGGCCACAGTGCTAGAAACAAGGGTATATAACCCAATCACTGAGGTACAACCACATCTCTCCTCTATCACCTCATATGACATTCTCATCTTCACCAACACCCGACCGCAGTCATTCTCAAAACACTTGGGATAAAGATGTCAAGGAAACATAGTCACTTACACCTCACATACTCAACAATATGCGCTCTGGGTTTCCCTTGGGAATACCCAATTCACCATCCAACAAAGTTCTGATTATGGAATGGATCTATGTCACATGCACTGCATGATTAAGGTTTCACTTCATTAGTTAGGCCAATTGGGTGTCTTTTAGCATCAATCAAGTTACAAAGTATGAAACTCAAACAAAGTCTACAAAAATCGGGATAGAGGTATAACTCTAGAAGATATAACAATGTATGAGGTATGAACTTATCACATCATCACTTGATATCACTACCATACAAGGCCATCAACATTATTATATCACTATTGTATAGTAATCCCTCATCTCATCACTGGAGGATACCACCTCACACTAGGCATTAAGACTCTGCCAGATCATAAGGTCCAAATCACGTCATCACTTATCTCAACATGTCTCATAAAGGCCAATAATCATCACTCTGAGTCATGTCAAATACATAATACCATTCACTAGCTATGTTGTTATTTCACCTACAGGGTTAGGATCGAACAAGTAGGAGGGTGAAGAGATAATCACATGTTATTTATTCAAGTAAGCTCAACAAGAACTTCATACATTGGAGATTAGGGTTAGGGTTTCTCATATAGCCAATTAGGGTTCCCATCACATCATTCAACATCAAACCCTAGATGCATCATTTCTCACATATATGGAGCAAAATAAGGTTGAGTATTATCACCATAAATAACCACACATGAAGATAACAAACATGTTACGATCAAACCATATATGTGAACATGGGTAGCGACCATCATACACTCATACATAGGTAGCGACCACTAAGGTTCACCCATGTAGCGACCCACCATGCACAACAAGGGTAGGGACCTGTGACAACCTCGATTTTTCTCTCTCTATGGATATCCACTTTCTCTCTCCAGCCCAAATCACTCAATTGGGTCACATTATATAGTTGGAATGAGATTATGACCCAATTTAATTAAATCGTCATTCAACTTCCCAACATGTGACTTGTATATGCTAATTGAAATAAGAGCCATGCTTTAATCTATAACCATATTGCAATTAATATCAAACACCCTCGGCCGCCGCGTGAGCTTGACGAGGTGGGCCTCGGACGAGAGTCGTTGATCTGGATAGGAACACGATGGACCCCAAGGCAACTAATGGCCATGATCGAAGAGACGTGGTCAACACAATCAAAGGATCGACTAGTGGAGCTGATGATCTCTGACCGCATGATTAATGGGCACATGGTGTTCCACATCAAACGGCTTACATACTTTAATTAATGATCTGGTAACATCTCGTCCATTTCTCTATAGTTCTGGGCTTAATCTTATAAAATTGATATCTTCCTCATTTTAAGGCCAAATATAGCAAAATTATATATCAAACTGATCCTCTCGAAAAGACCTACAGCATCAGCTTATTTTCAGACCCTGAATCTTCTTCTAGTTTCCTTATATTGCTAAAGATGTAACCTTTGACTACTTTGAATATGCTTAACACATGATTATGATTAATGATTGGATCTTGATGATAAATCTACCCCCGATCCTTAAATCAGTATCTTTTATGCACCCTTGAACTAAATGAAGGACATACTCCCCCTAATACTTATACATGACTCCTTTTGTACTTTTTTGACAACTTTGGACTATAATGAGGTACATTGCCCTTCTGATGCTAATCTTGCTACTTAATGATGGAACCATGTCTAATCAACTTCAAATCAGTAATGTATGTCTATCTTTGACTCTAATATCAGTCCATAATGTGCCCCTTGATATGGTTTATTCTTTTGACACATAATTGCATGTATGATTGTGTATTGCTACCCCATGTGGGTTTATGGCGCCTAGACACTAGTGGACATCCCCTTACTTTGAATGTATCTATTATTGCTAATCTAAACCATCCCTTATGCTGGGATCTTATTCATTGATGATCTTTGACCTTGATTACTCTATTATGAGTCTAGTGACCTAATGTGAGCATAAATATCCTAAACCTTGGCATGTCCACATGAAACCTCGAAATGATATGAAACTTGAACCACACCCACATGATGACTATAAATCAGTATAAGATCATCAAATGTACTAATAAGCAACTGGTAACCTAACTCGACCAAAAACTCAAAAATGAAGATAATTAGGGTTAATGATGAGAATCTAATGCATATATGTAATTTTGTTCTTAATCAGGTTTGGCATGTGGCTAGATGGTAATGGATGTGTTAAGTTATGAATCTCTGAATCAGGTATGGGCCTTATCTAGTTATATGACTACCACTTTCTTGCTTGAAAAGACATATATTATATGCTTGTTTGTCTATTTTCTCAAATATTGCCATGTAGTATTGCTATGTCGTACTCGATGTTTGCTTCGTCTGTTTTATAACTTGAACACATATATATGGAACTCCATTATAATATTTTTGAAAAAGGGCTCTTGGTTACGTCCTTGAGGTCCCTCTTGGATAAAAGGGTTAGCTAAGCTTGAGCACCCTTACGGACCCTTCCGATGGGAAGATGGCCAAATGCCTTAAACATGTTTGATATTGTTGGTATAATGGAGTGAAATGACATAAAATATGGTTTCACATTTGTTAAACAATTAACATGTTTATTCTTGTTTGATTCATCTTGAAATCTTTGCAAATTATGCAAAGCGTATATATATATGTGTGTATCTTTTGGCCCCATACTCAACACCTCGTGTGTTGACCCATTTATCGTATGTTGTTTTTAGGTTCAGAGATGGCTAGAAGGTTGATGAGCTTGGTGAGCTATGATAGGTGTACTTGTTGTAAGATCCAGATATAGTATACGTGAGCAGACTTGTACAAAGTGACTCTTGAACATGTAATTCAAATCATGTAATATAATGATGTTTCTTAATATATGTTGTTGATTGTTGAGATTATGTTGGTGTCTTTATCTTGTTATATGTTCATGTGTGCTAAGCTTTACGCTTCTGCATTTCGCCTTTGATATACGTTTGGTTCGTGGGACTGGGATTGCAGTTCCGTGACAGATGGTATCAAAGCATGAACAATAACTACACCAAACATTGCTCACATGAAACACAAACTAAACTCACCCTACATCTCAACCCTAGAAACTTAATGAACTATCCTTATGTATTATGTTGACTTAGACTCTAAGTTAGAACCTAGATGTTCTAGAACTAGGTGTAGACTTGTGTAAGTTACCTCCCTAGACATGATTCACGACATGTGCTTAGGATGTCTACACAAGTGTGCACCATGTTCTTGCTAGTTCTCTAGGTGTCATGATACTAGACTGCCTCATGAGTGTGGTAACTCGTTTTGGTTTTGGTTTTATTTGAATGGAGTATGGTGGTTTTCATCGCCTGTTTAAACGTTGGAGAAAACATATTTCAAATATTATTATATGTACATATGAAAAATGTTACCACACACAGAAAGGCAGTGAGTTTCCATGCAACCTAGGAGAAAGAGATGTAACATCAAGTCTATATGAGAGATTTTAGTTGATAGTGATAGTCTCTAGAGTTGTCTAGAGCCATGATATAGGTTAGGCAAGTGAATAACCTAGAAACCTAAGATGATGATTATGATATTGATGATGATGTTGATGTTTTATAAGACCCAAGATGTTTGCGGAAGGTTAAGTATGTTTGACAATATGAGATGAGTTTGACCATGCAGCCCTAGATAAACCTAGCACCTTGTATGATACATACAACTTGGTTGATGTGCTAAACATAGCTAGTGGGTGGACATTCTTGCTTGTACCTAGTCGTGTATGTGTGGAGATATGATATATGGTTCGAGACCAACACGAGCCTCAATCTCTTTACAAAGGAAGACCTCTAGCATGGGACATATGAATAGGGTGACATGTTGATATGAGTCGAACCACCTCGGGAGAAGGTTAGAGACCTAAACTACAAAATATTTGAAATGTTGAATCATATGGATGATGAAATACTTGATGATGAGTCCCTATCTAGAATACTTCTAAGTATATGAGTTGAGTGACCTAGCGTGTGGTTTCCTTGAAAATGTTGAACCCTAGTTTTCCTATTATAGATCTAACCCTAGAGAAAGAGGCAATTGAATATTTGATGTTTGGTATATAGGCGAGGGAGATGTCTCAAGAACCAAGATGATGTATATGATGCGTGATATCCATGATGTGCCTCATACTCGGGTTAGTAATTGTATGTAAAGGAATCTAGTGGTTACCCTTGTTATGGGTAGTAATTTTTTATTACAGGTAGAAGTTTGTGATTAACATGTTTTGTTGGACCCGCATATGTCGTAGCTTGAGTGGCTTGAGCTTGTGGAGATGTTTCTAGATAAGGGAGAGAATTCAAAAATCTTGACATTGATGATAATGTTGTTCCTAGAATGATGTTTGATACATGAAGTATCTCACTTATGTTTAAAAATTTGAATATGCACGATAAGTCACTCTCATAAGATAGACCTAGTATGAAATCAAACTATACATAAAAGATGTAGCCTTGAAATCATGAACTTGATATGATGATGTCTAAAGATCTTACCTTGAATAATTAGGGGTAACATGCCTAATATCATACCTAAATGAAATTAAATCAAACTCGATATGATGTTTCTCTTGGGATGATATCTCGAATAAACAAGATGAATCCATTGCTTACATTTAGATCCAAAATGAGAAATGATGAACATGATTGGGTAAAGTTGATAGAATTGTGGGGAGAAATTTAGAACATGCATGAAATATAGTATAATAATGAAGTCTACACGTCCCGTGGTGATCACTTTTGGAAGTCATGATCAAAAACATGTTCACTTGAGAATTGATAAACATAGATTTTGATAATACACCTTGGTCTCATACGGAGATATAAACAAAACCTTAGTGGAGGGATACTAAGGATTGAGAAAAACCTTAATGCCATAATGATGTTTTTATGTGATAAAACACGAAGTAACACATATATGATCGATATGAATACACCCTTGATGTTGATTTCCCAGTGTGCATCCCCTCATGGTGGAATACCTAGACCTGATGGTTTTTACCCTGACTCTTGTTTATGATTCAGATAAATTTCAAGGACGAAATTTCTTGTAAGGAGGGAAGGATGTGACAACCTCGATTTTTCTCTCTCTATGGATATCCACTTTCTCTCTCCATTAGTAACCCAAACCACTCAATTGGGTCACCTTATATAGTTGGAATGAGATTATGACCCAATTTAATTAAATCGTCATTCAACTTCCCAACATGTGACTTGTATATGCAAATTGAAATAAGAGCCATGCTTTAATCTATAACCATATTGCAATTAATATCAAACACCCTTTTTATGATCTTTTTGATTTCTAATATATATCAAGTTGTAGATCTCTCAATTTTGAATCCAACGATGGAAAAATCACCCTAATCGGACCTTTGTAGCCCAAGTTATGATATTTTGAAGACACTTTGATTGGCTTTGATTTAATTTTTACTTTTGCCCCTTTGTTGTAGCTTTGGGCCGCCCCATCAGGGTCCTTGAGAGGGCGCGCGGCCCAACTACCACCTCTCCCACTCCCAAAGCCTATTGCGCCCCTATTCTCAACTGTCAGATCTTTTGTCCTAGGTTTGGACCCAATCCAATGACAGATGGCTTGTCAACTTCATCCAAACCTTGAGCCGATGCAATGGGGGTGGCTGCATCTTTTGGCACCGCCATCAACCTCGTTCTGCCATCTTTTGTCTATTTAAGACCCTAAAACCTCTTCGCTTCTCTACTCTAATCTTTCCCTGTTCCCGTTCTCCCTTTTCCCCTCTTCGACTTACCCTAAATCGGGCTGCATCCACCTGCTTCCCCCTCCTAATGCTGGGGCAGCGCCGCCACCACCAAGCTATCTGGAGGCAGAACCTCAGTTGCAGGTGAGGCGGGGAATAGGTCCGGCCGACTCTCTGTTGTTTGCCCGACACCACATAAGGTCCCCAAGGCCCGGATCGGGGCAGTTGGTGGCTGCTCTGATGAGCAACAGCAAGCCACCGCCATGGCCGTGGCTTGCTGCTGCTCATCGAAGCAGCCACCAACTGCCCCGATCCGGGCCTTGAGGAGCTGCTGTGGTGTTAGGCGAACAACAGAGAGCCGACTGGACCTATCCCCCGCCTCACCTGCACCTGAGGTTTTGCCTCTAGGTAGCTTGGTGGTGGCGGCGCCGCCCCGACATTAGGAGGGGGAAGTAGGTGGATGCAACCCGATTTAGGGTAAGTCGAAGAGGGGAAAAGGGAGAACGGGAATGGGGAAAGATCAGAGTAGAGAAGCGAAGAGGTTTTAGGGTCTTAAATAGACAAATGATGGCAGAACAAGGCTGATAGCGGTGCCAAAAGATGCAGCCGCCCCCATTGCATCGGCTCAAGGTTTAGATGAAGTTGACAAGCCAGCTGTCGTCGGATTGGGTCCAAACCTAGGAGGAAAGATCTGACGGTTGAGAATAGGGGCGCACTAGGCTTTGGGAGTGGGAGAGGTGGCAGTTGGGCCATGCGCCCTCTCAAGGACCCTGATGGGCCGACCTAAAGCTACAACAAAGGGGCAAAAGTAAAAAATTAAATCAAAGCCAATCAAAGTGTCTTCAAAATATCATAACTTGGGCTACAAAGGTCCGATTAGGGTGATTTTTCAATCGTTGGATTCAAAATTGAGAGATCTACAACATGATATGTATTAGAAATCCAAAAGATAATAGCAAGGGTGTTTGATATTAATTGCAATATGGTTATAGATTAAAGCATGGCTCTTATTTCAATTGGCATGTACAAGTCACATGATGGGAAGTTGAATGACGATTTAATTAAATTGGGTCATAATCTCATTCCAACTATATAATGTGACCCAATTGAGTGATTTGGGATACTAATGGAGAGAGAAAGTGGATATCCATGTCCGCCGCGTGAGCTTGATGAGATGGGCCTCGAACGAGAGTCGTTGATCTGGATAGGAACATGATGGACCCCAAGGCAACTAATGGCCATGATCGAAGAGACATGGTCAACACAGTCAAAGGATCGACTAGTGGAGTTGATGATCTCTGACCACATGATTAACGGGAACATGGTGTTCCACATCGAACAGATTACATACTTTAATTAATGATCTGGTAACATCTCGTCCATTTCTCTATAGTTCTGGGCTTAATCTTCTAAAATTGATATCTTCCTCATTTTAAGGCCAAATATAGCAAAATTATATATCACACTGATCCTCTCGAAAAGACCTACAACATGAGCTTATTTTCAGACCCTGAATCTTCTTCTAGTTTCCTTATATTGCTAAATATGTAACCTTTGACTACTTTGAATATGCTTAACACGTGATTATGAATAATGATTGGATCTTGATGACCAATCTACCCCTGATCCTTAAATCAGTATCTTTTATGCACCCTTGAACTAAATGAAGGTCATACTCCCCCTAATACTTATACATGACTCCTTTTGTACTTTTTTGACCACATTGGACTATAATGAGGTACATTGCCCTTCTGATGCTAATCTTGCTACTTAATGATGGAACCATGTCTAATCAACTTCAAATCAGTAATGTATGTCTCTCATTGACTCTAATATCAATCCATAATGTGCCCCTTGACATGGTTGATTCTTTTGACATATAATTGCATGTATGATTTAGTATTGCTACCCCATGTGGGTTTATGGCGCCTAGACACTAGTGGACATCCCCTTACTTTGAATGTATCTATTATTGCTAATCTAAACCATCCCTTATACTAGGCTCTTATTCATTGATGATCTTTGACCTTGATTACTCTATTATGAGTCTAGTGACCTAATGTGGGCATAAATATCCTAAGCCTTGGCATGTCCACATGAAACCTCGAAATGGTATGAACATGAACCACACCCACATGATGGACTATAAATCAGTATAAGGTCATCAAATGTAATAATAAGAAACTGGTAACCTAACTCGACCAAAAACTCGAAAATGAAGATAATTAGGGTTAATGATGAGAATCTAATGCATATATGTAATTTTGTTCTTAATCAGGTTTGACATGTGGCTAGATGGTAATGGATGTGTTAAGTTATGAATCTCTGAATCAGGTATGGGCCTTATCTAGTTATATGACTACCGCTTTCTTGCTTGAAAAGACATATATTATATGCTTGTTTGTCTATTTTCTCAAATATTGCCATGTAGTATTGCTATGTCGTACTTGATGTTTGCTGCGTTTGTTTTATAACTTAAACACATATATATGGAACTCCATTATAATATTGTTGAAAAAGGGCTCTTGGTTATGTCCTTGAGGTCCCTCTCGTATAAAAGGGTTAGCTAAGCTTGAGCACCCTTACAGACCCTTCCGACGGGAAGATGGTCAAAGGCCTTAAACATGTTTGATATTATTGGTATAATGGAGTGAAATGACATAAAATATGGTTTCACATTTGTTAAACAATTAACATGTTTATTCTTGTTCTATTCATCTTGAAATCTGTTCAAATTATGCAAAGCGTATATATATGTGTATCTTTTGGCCCCATACTCAACACCTCGTGTGTTGACCCATTTATCATATGTTGTTTTTAGGTTCAGAGATGGCTAGAAGGTTGATGAGCTTGGTGAGCTATGCTAGGTGTACTTGTTGTAAGATCCAGATATAATATACATGAGCAGACTTGTACAAAGTGACTCCTGAACATGTAATTCAAATCATGTAATATAATGATGTTTCTTAATATATCTTGTTGATTGTTGAGATTATGTTGGTGCCTTTATCTTGTTATTTGTTCATGTGTGCTAAGCTTTACGCTTCCGCATTTGGCCTTTGATATACATTTGGTTCATGGGACTGGGATTGCAGTTCCATGACAGGACCACAACAAAGGTCAACTCCTAGCTTGGTAACAATCAACCAAATGGAACGCATGCAACACTGATGAGAAAACTAGGATTAGGGTTACGGTTTTGCCTTGCGACCGCAATAACTATACACATGTAGCGACTGTAAGGTGGCTCATCACATATCATTATTACGACTAAAACAACCGAATGAAGTGTTACGACCACAAAGAACCCAAGTGCAGTGATCATTGTAACTAGGGATAAGGTTGTTGCACCCACAACACACCAACAACTATGAAATGACCAAGGATAACCATGGTACTTCGACCGTGACAAGGCTGTCATGGGTTGTGGACCAAAACAGATCTCATGTGTAGAGGCCTCAAGATATACCAATCAACATGTGACCAACTTCAAAATAGAAAGGAGACACGATCAAAATAGATGGTAACCATCAAGAAGCCAAACTCCATCAAGGGGAAACTCCATCCAAGATGATCGTCAAAACTCTAAAACATATGTCACCAAGTAAACATGGAAAAATCATAATGGTAGAAGGAAAACCATGCGTTCAACTCATGAAAACCAAATATCAAAACCTCCAACATTACATGATGGTCGAAACATACCATGTGATAAAACCAAAGATAATGTTGCATGTAAGGAACATAAAACAACCAACACTTAGAAATGGAGTGCATGAAATTAGGGTTTAGGAGAAATAGTAATTCTAAGCAAGAATACATCAAAATAAAAAATCCTAAATTATCATAACATAATCTAGAATCTTGGTATCACATTTTAGATGTAGAATAATAAAATGAAAACAAATTTGTGATGCAATAATAGAAGAGGGGAAAGTAGTATAACCCGCCTTAAGAAGAAGGTCAAACTCCAAAGCCACAAGCTTCAAGAGAGAAGAGGAAGCTCCAAACTCTGATCAACTCCTCATCCATAAGGTCACCTCAAGAAGAAGAACACATACCAAGGTCAAAGGAGATCTCAAGATGAAGAAACTCAAACCCTAGACCAAACAAGAGAGAAGAAGGAAGAAATGAGAAAGGAGGAAGCTTCATATTACTTAGGTAATGCCATGTTCAAACCATATTCTTCGACCTTTGTGAAGAGAAGATCCTCAAGATAGCCACCAGGTGATCCATAGTCTCACGACCAAGAGGAGGAAGAAGGAAGAGGTAGGGATCCAAAGGAAAATGAGATCAGGGTAGATAACAACTTACCAGGAAGGAAGATCACCAAGGATCACCACAAAGAAGATGATTGAGGTCAAGATTACCACATGAAAAGATGGCAGGCCACCAAAGTTCAAAGATCAACCCTTCCCTAGCACCATCAAACTTCAAGATTGGCACAAGTAAGAGAAAGGAGAAGAGAGGGCTAAAAGGATTGGTTGCATGTAGAAGAAAGAGATTATATACTCAAGGGGTAGGAGGGAGGTAAAGATATGAGGTGTCAATATGTTAGAGAACTAAAAGGACACTTGTCCACCAAAGGATAAACCATGAAAAGAACTCACAAACAACATGAAAGAAAGGGTGATAAGAATAAGGTAGTGTAGTGACCATGTAGGTCCACTACACACCATGGTTGCAACAAAACATCAAGCTATCGACCGCAACACTCAACCATCCAAGGTAGGTAAAAACATAGGTTCATAGACAACAACACAAGGTGTAGCAGTCAAAACACACTCACAACACCACACACAAATAGTCACTACACCATCAAGTCAAGCAACCATGCATAGACATGCAAACCCTAACATCAACATGTGATCCTACATCATCAACCGAGGTTCAACAAGGGGCCCATAAACACCATCTTCTCTATCATGATGCAAGGCACAAAAAGTGAAAATTACATGTGACATATTGAATTATAAACCCTCAACATGGATAAATTGCAACTTGGTCCAAAACAAGCACATACAAAGAAAAGTTAGCCCAAACATCAACCAAACAAGACCAAACCAACGACTTAAACTTGTCACATATTATTAAGGTGCATCACATGATTATATTAAGGTTTAAGAATCTCAATAAGCAAAGAAAATACCAACCAAACAATAAGCTAGGTCAGGGGTCTTACAAGTCGTCTGACTAAGTGGTCGGTTGCATGATTGGTCACCGTGACGCCTGATTAGCGTGGTTCTAGGAGAAACAAAAGGAGTGTTTTTGAGCCATTAATCAAAGTATTTTGTGGGCCCATTGTCACTCATATGAATATAATTTCAACCTTAAGAATAGGGTTTAAACTCCCTAGACCAAGAGTACAAATTTTCCAAGTGAGAGAATGATGCGCTCCTCCTAGAGTCTCAACTGACTATTGTGTAGTTTGTGGTGTTGAACTGTTGGTTGGAGATCACAGTTGCACCTTTCCTGACATAGCTTCTCTCTTCACTGTCCTTTCTTGTTTTTGTTCTCTTACTATGGGAAATTAGTTTCCCTCATCAGTGTATGGGCTTTAGCCTCATCTCTGATACTTTGTATTGCATGTTATGAGTTTCCATTGATACAAATAAAAGATTGTTTTCATTTGTTTCTTGCATGTTTGTGGTTGATCAACCTATTTGTATCTCTGCTATAACCCTAGATGTAAATATAAAAAAATCTAGGACTACAATATCAATGATAAATGTTGAATCTAGAGGATATCATAGAAAGGTACTCAGTGATGTGATATGTTAGTGATTCGTAGGTACATTTACCTTGAGAATATGAGAAGACCTATCCGTGTGATGTTTGTATCTAAAAGGACACGAATTTCCATGGCCCCAAACAAAAATGTTTAATTGATGAGAAATATAATGTGTAGTGTGCAAGACAACTTTGTGAAACCTATTCCTTCCAATACATTAAAATATGATTCAGTCATCCATTTACCCCTTTCTGAATTACCCTACAATTTAGTTTACAAAAAAATCAAGCGATTTTTGTAGATAATTATGTTTGTTAAATTAGATTTAATAATGATTTCTTAACAACATTGCCTTAGGGGTTTGGTCCTAATGCTATGCTACAATACCATACGTCCTCTGGTGGGTGGTGATGATTATATTTATTTTAGGTAAAAATATAGGGCTTTTCCATAGGTGGATTTCTTATTCACTAAAATAACCACATTATATTCTGGTGCCTTGCTAGGAACAATAGAATATTTCTCAAATATGGTCATCGAGATTAATTAGGATTTTTCTTTATCTAATTGATATGTACTTTCATCTACTTGAATTCTATATTTGCATCCTTATGAACTTTTTTACTTCTTATCTGAGGTACACACTTAATGTATGCAACACTCTACTAGCATAAACTCTACACAACTAGAGTTTGATGCTAAATTAAAGAGGACTACTTACTAAATGAATAGAGAAAACAATTTTAAAATGGATGAAGCTGAAGTTCAACACATGGTTGAGATGGAAACACATGGTTTAGCTAGCAATGGCTGAGTAGTAGAAAAACATCACTAGAGAAACTCATACTATGATGGAAATGGTGTCAGCATCCACCCAAGATGCCAATCGGGACAAAGATCATAAGGAATTGTCCCCCCTTTAGACTACTAATACTACTGATACTACCACACTACCACTTGTAACCACCTCCACTTTTGAGATTACAACAGACTGGGTGACCTTGCTCTAGAAAAACACCTTTGCAGGAAGAGTAGGTACTGCCAATAACACTTTGTAAATTCATGGACCTTTGTGCCATAACCAAGTAGGTGGGTGTATCAAATGATTCTATAAGGATATGTTTTCTCAAATATTCTACTATTGACAAGGCAAACAGATGGTATAATTCTCTATCAGGAGAGTCAAACACCATTTGGGATCATTTCAAGAACAAGTTCTTAAGAAATGTCACCCCTAATACTCACATATGTTATAAGAGGCCAGATCACACAATTATCTCAATGTACTACGAAGTCCTTGCTAGAAGCTTGCGACACGTACAAGGAGATTCTCCAAAAGTGACCATATCATGAAGTACTAGAAAAAATAGTTGATTGAATATTTTATAGAGGGGTGGATGAAAACACCAAGAGGTTCCTTAATTACTTATCTAGAAGAACTTTATTGAGGCTAAAATATGGATGCAGAAGGAGGTTCATGACAGTTGGTCTCATAAACAAAGAAAACAAGGATAGGATGATTGAGTATCATGTGTTGAAATGTAGACATGGCTGAAAACCAGTCTGAATTAAAATCTATTGCTGACTCATAGAAGGACATGGCACTTGAACGTTACATAATGGGGACACCCTTAAATTCTTATGAGGAAAGGAGTGTGACACAAAAACAATAGGTGAAATTTGTTCCCTTGCATTGTGATGCATGTCAAAGACACTCACTCTAAATTCAGGTGCTAGTACTTATATTCTGTGATACTAAACAGTGGGTCATGCCCCCGTGGATGACAACTAATTTGATACAACCTAGGATGAAAACCTCAAATTCATCCATGTTATCACAAGACAGGGTTATTATAATCCAAACCAAACAAGAAACCATATTAGATTTTGATATGGTAACCCAATAGGAGCTGAAAATTTTACACAACAAAATCTAAAAAAGCTGAACCACCAAGGTCGTGCCCACTAGGTGTCTAGAACAAACCCAAACATAAGTTAAGAAACTAGGGGAACTACAAAGGAAACCTTCAAAATTGTGGCTATAGTAAAGTGTAACAATTGTATAATTCTAACTAGGTCCCACAACAACATCTACATTGTCAACATTGAAATGCTCCTTCATCTGATTAGGAAAAAGTTTCAGCAATGTAGAAGATTTTACACTCCCAACACTCCATATTTGAAGATCAATATTTGATGATTTAAAATCAGCAAGCCCGTCAAAAATCTATTAAGTCTCACTTGTCACAACACACTCTAAGCCACCCTACACGTCCTTTTGCTACACAGTTAGAGAACAATACCAAGAACCTAGAGAAACTAGAGGATATTTCTACCCATTAAGAAATGTCTATGCAAAGCCAGTGGTCACACCTGATGCACCATATCCAAACCATATCAATTATGACAACTTTGTGATAGTCAACAAGACAACATCACATAAGACAATTGAGGATACAATGACAAGCAAGGCATATGATACTGAGAAGGCACAAACTAACACATGCGAGGTAGATAGTGATGGTACGACACATGCAATGACAATTGAGCTAGGGATTCTAGTGTATAGGACCAGGGCTCCCCATTTGAACCTTTTAAAGTTGACAAATCTAAATGTTTGTTTCATGAAGTTCCCAAAAGATATGTTTCAAGAACCTTTGTTTTGATTATCATAAGTGCCAACCCTTAGATATAAACCTTAATCCTAAACTAATATTAAGAAAAAAACACTTCATTCTTGATAATCACGATATTTTGGGGGTAATTCGGGCTATTTATTCATCTTGCACCCTCTACAGGCCTAACATAATTTGGTTACAAGAATCCTCTTCATGCAAAGTAGTTGGATCAACATTTATAACACTTCCCTCCATATTAGATCTTAATTCTCTCAAAAAGCAACTAGGTGGCACATTACAAACTAAGTAGTTTGCGCTACTCCTTAGTTGAAGTTTGGTCAGTCCATCAGCCACTATGTTACTCTCACGAAAGCTATATACTACACCATAGCATTTAGTTCCTCCTTCAGTTTGGTCGACCAGTAAGAAAAATTTGGGAGGTTTGATATATCATCCTTCAAGATCCTTACCGTTAACTGGCTATCTATTTTGATGATCACCTTCATCCACCAATTGAGCTAGGCATGTTCAAGGGCCATCATGATCCCTACTAGCTCTACCACAACAATGTCTAAGCTATTGATCTTTGTAACATCCCTGACCTGTATTATACTTTAACCCTAGGTGTTTTGATTAAGAGAGATGATTATATGTTTAATCTTATCTTGTGAAAAGTAATTAGGGATCATGAGAAACTTATGTTTCAATTTTGGCCCTGTTTGAACAATGTTGAAGCAATATTTGCTTATTTTGGACTAAAGTGCAAATTACCCAAGTTGAGGGGTTAAATTGAAAATGTTGCATGATAAGATGTTCCTCATGTATTGAAGAATCATGAGAATGAATATGATGCAAAGATATGGATTGTGGTAGCCTGAGTACCAAGGAAGAGTTGACAAAGCAATGTTTGTGCATTAAAACCTAGTTTTGGTGTAAAGTGCAATTTACCCAAATCCTAGGGTTCAATATGCAAATTACCACTTCAATAAGGTCCCTAATGCTTCTTGGCATCATTTAGAGCAAAGAAAATGAGAGGGCCACCTCATTTGAATTAAGTTGGAGGAGAGAGAATCTTGATATTAAAATAATCAAGATTTAATCCTAATTGAAACCCTAATTCGATTTAGGAAAAAAAATGAATGTATTAATTAAAGGGCCTTCAACCAAAATTAAAATGGTTGTATTCAGATGTGTATGTGACGTCCTTGAGCCTTGCAAGGACCACGAAAATATTCAAGGGAGTGGATAACTCACACACAATTTTATAAGAAAAAGAAATATCCACTCACATATGGATATTAATATAATATGATTTAAGGTGCTTAATTTGCTTTTATTTAAATCATGGATAATTGAGAAGGATAAAAGTCAAAAAAGATATCCTCGTCCCTAAGGAAGATAAGGGGGAAGAGGCGGCCACATTTTTGGGACTAAATAAATTTTTATAAGACACTTTCTCTCTCCTTGAATTTCTTATAAAAAGACCCTTTACAAGCCAAATGGAAGGCTTTTTCGACCCCACTTCTTCTCCTTGCTTGGGAAACGACCAAGGGAGCTTGGGATGATCAGGAGGACGACCCCCAACCTGTTGGTAAGGTTCTTGATCCATTTCACCTTGATTCCATGGTGGAAATAAAAAATAAATTATGGATTTCTTCCTATTTCGATCTCCTCTTCAATTCTAACCATTCCTTTTCACTCAAATCTTGAGGACGAGCCTTGGAATGGTGAAAGGAGTTGCATCCACCATTTTTTCCCTAGACATGGAGCTTTGGAGCTCAATTGGAGGCGGGTTTTATAACTTGAACCCTTTTTCATTGTTATTCAACCATTAATCTTGCAATTTCATTGATTCCTTCATTATCTTGATTAATTGCTGGTTGAAATTGATTAATTCATGAAATCAGAAGTTGTTAGAACTTCAGGGACGAAGGTGGATGATGATGACATCATCTTGGATACTTTTCCCAAAGAGATCTTCTTCCAATCGGTTTCAACATGTTTGCTCATGCGGTTTCACCAAACCGTTTGAGAGTAAACAGTTTGAAACCATTTGAGAGAAAACGGTTTCAAAACCATTTGAGAGGGTTGACCGTTTGCGATTCCTGTTCCTAATGATGTTGGTTATTAAATCACCAAATTTTATGGATTAATTCCAAAGGAATCATGAGTTGAAGGCCAATCAATTAGGCAAAGCCTAATTGGATTAAGTGCTGATTTTCAACTTGAATTATTTGCCTTTTTGGGCAAACGGTTTCAAAACCATTTAAAAAAGTTGACCAAGGGTTAACCGTTTGAGAATCCTGTTCCTAATTATGTTGGTTGATGACCCACAAAATTTGATGGAATTCCAAAGGAATCATGAGTTGAAGGCTAATCAATTAGGTAAACGCTAATTGGATTAAGTGCTGATTTTCAACTTGGCTGATTTGACTTTTTTGGGTTAATTAGCCCAAACGGTTTCAAAACCGTTTGGGGATTACCCAAACGGTCTCAAGACCGTTTGGGGGTCACCCAAGACCGTTTGGAGGTCTAGGGTTGGATATGGTTAAGTGACTGGTGTTAACCCTAATCGGCTAAGTGATGATTTTGCATTGGAATGAGTTGATGTTTTGGGTTGATTGACCCAAATGGTCCAAACGACCTCAAGACCGTTTGGGGTCAGGTCATGTTCAATTTGGATGATGGTTCAATGGTTTCAAAGTAACTAATCTTGCATTGATTAATGTTGAAGGATCATCGAATCCAAACCCTAATTCAATTCATTCAAACCCTGATTGAGGACTAATTGAGGGTCAATTGAAATCAGTTGAAGGTTGACCTATTTAACTCAATTGAAGTATGAGGATAGGTCCAATTGATGATTGGTTCCATGAATTCAATGATTGAAGGAATCAATATTGAGAACCCTTAACCAATTGGTGTAGTTGAAACCATCTTTGGTCCATGCGGTTTTGAGGAGGTTTGGACCAAACGGTCTCAAGACCATTTGGGACCAAATGATCCCAAACCGTTTGTGCCCATGCGGTTTCAAAAGTCAAACATGGGCAAACGGTCTTCACCTACTTGCTTGGGCAAACGGTCTCAAGCACCACCTTTACCAAACAATTTCAAAGCGTTTGAACCTTGAAGGACCAAGACCGTTTGGGGCTCAAGTAGTCAAAGTTGATTGGGGACTCAATTGGTTAATCCACTTAGACACTTGTTGTAATTGAGGACTCAATTGATCAATTCAATTGGATACCTTATGTAATGGAGGTCCAAGGTGATTGAATCTCTTGAGAATAGAGATGATGAATGATTAATCGATCCAATGATGATTAGTAATGATGATCATTGAAGGTACAAAGGTTGAAACCCTAATAGTACCTAAGTGATTAGTGCCAATTAAGGGATGAACCCTAATTGCTGATAGGATCAATGACTTGGTACACTATGTTAATCATAGTAGTATGTACTTGATGGAAGGGTTTCTATGACCTAATCAAGTTGATATGATGATAGCATGAATTCATAAATGAATATGATTCATGAGGTGATTATGGGTATGATCCTTAAAGTAGAGAGATCATGAAACCCTAATCATGAACATAAACCCTAATCGAAAGGGTTATTGTGTTCTAACCCTAATTGAGGGCAATTCTAAATGAAACCCTAATTGAGCATGTATCCTTGTGAAACCCTAGTTGAAGGTGTATCTATGTGAAGCCTAATCCTAATAATGGAATAGTAGCTGATACCCTGAAAAGGGAAGTATCTAATGTGGCTGTTTATAGGCAACTCTATAATAAAACAATGCCTTAAACTAAGATAAGCCCATATCATGTGAGATAGTTGGACAATTATAATGTGTGGCCTATGCATTCTATGCTAAGGGTGAGTATTTGGTGATGGAATGTATTAAGAGGGGAAATACCTTAATACTAGATAAAGTTGTTTAACTCAAGAGGGTCTGAAATGATGAGAAAATGATACATCAAGATATGATGGTTATCACATTCAGAACTTCAGGGTTTATATACCTTGATATACTCCAAATCCAAAATAATTGGGTAAGAAATGTATGAAATGTGATATGCAACTATTACAATGAAATGTAATGAGTTGTTGCACTTGATGAGTGTTAATTAATGCACCTTGAAAATGGGGTTAAGCCCAAATGATGAGTATGATGTAATCATACCATGATGAGGATGAGAAGAGAACTCATTCCTTGAACTAATGATCATTAATGTTATATGATGAGACTAATAATCTTGAATAAATAATTATGATATCTTTGAATAAGTTGTTTCCTAGTGAGAGGTGACAAGATGTGAATGGCCTTGTGAGCCATGTGAATAAGTTGTTGCCTAGTGAGAGGTGACAAGATGTGCAGTGGCCTGATGAGCCATGTGTGATGCTTGTGTAACAAGTATCATGTATACCTTGGGTAGATGACCTGAAGGTGATGGTTACCTAATAAACGGTAATGATGCTCAATGATGAGTGAAGGGTTTGAATACCCAGAACCATATGATTATGGTGATGAGAATGTGAAGGGATGAGAATTCCCAGTATTGAAATGAGGGACTGAGTTCCCAGGGTCTTTGAAAGACTGATAAATATCTGATGAAAGTAGTACATGTCTCTTTATAGCATTATTGTAATAAGTTATGTTTGAGAACTTGGCTGATGCTAAAAGAATATGAGAATGTACTTAATAAATCAAGTGAAATCTATTCATGTAGTGCTCTAATCATAGATCCATCATTGTCAAGAATAGGTGATGGTGAAACGGGTGCCCGCGGCAAAACCCGGAGCACATATTTTGAATATGTGGGGGTAAATGGGCGAAAACATCCTTTTGGAAGGTAAACAAGAAACCTCTCAATCCTTCATGAATATGTCGGGATGGATGTATCACGAATCTCCCGATGATTGGGTTAGATGGTGTACACATATCCCAATGATACTTAATGTCGAATCAAGGAGATAAACAAGAAATATCTTGATTGGCGATGAGAGTGCAGTTGACGATGTAACTCTGTAGAGAAGGTGCCATTATACCACGGCTAGCTAGTTAGTAGAGACACGAGATGTCCTACATGTGGTCTCGTACTAACCGAGACAGGCAATGTAACGCCCAGGCCCACTGCCCAAGGCTCTAGCAAGGTTTCAGGAATGATGCTCAATGATGAGTGAAGGGTTTGAATACCCAGAACCATATGATTATGGTGATGAGAATGTGAAGGGATGAGAATTCCCAGTATTGAAATGAGGGACTGAGTTCCCAGGGTCTTTGAAAGACTGATAAATATCTGATGAAAGTAGTACATGTCTCTTTATAGCATTGTTGTAATAAGTTATGTTTGAGAACTTGGCTGATGCTAAAAGAATATGAGAATGTACTTAATAAATCAAGTGAAATCTATTCATGTAGTGCTCTCACCATAGATCCATCATCGTCAGGAATAGGTGATGGTGAAATGGGTGCCCACGGCAAAACCCGAAGCACATATTTTGAATATGTGGGGGTAAATGGGCGAAAACATACTTACGTCCTCTTGAAGAGATTGTTGGAAGGTAAACAAGAAACCTCTCAATCCTTCATGAATATGTAGGGATGGATGTATCACGAATCTCCCGATGATTGGGTTAGATGGTGTACACATCTCCCAATGATACTTAATGTCGAATTAAGGAGATAAACAACAAATCTCTCAATTGGCGACGAGAGTGCAGTTGACGCTGTAACTCTGTAGCGAAGGTGCCAGTATACCCTGGCTAGCTAGTTAGCAGAGACACGAGATGTCCTGCATGTGGTCTCGTACTGACCGAGATAGTTGTTGTAACGCCCGGGCCCACTGCCCAAGGCTCTAGCAAGGTTTCAGGAATGACGACTGGCCCCACAGACCACTACTAGCCTTAACTGCACGCTTTGTCCTCAGTCACGTGCAATCCAGGATCAACTACTCGACTGGTCACCCATCCTAGTACTACTCCAAGCTGAGCACACTCAACTATGGAGTTCCTTAGAGATGGGCTCCCTGAAAAGGAGGTGCACCTTGGTGATATGGATAGTCCAATCATTCCTTTTAAGATATGTTATCCGAGGCCTCAAATCCTCAGATGTTACAATCTCCCCCACTTAGACTCTTGACGTCCTCGTCAAGGCTAAACTATATGGCCTCGTAATCTGACCCCATTTCAGTGCAGACCCATAATGTGCCATGGACACCCAGCTCCCGTCCACGGCTACCAGTGCAAGGGTGGCTCCATCTCATCTCTACGAATATCCCTTTCCAACTTGCCTGGACCGCACGGCTCAAGACTGACATGCCACATGCCCATGTGGGCCCCACCTACTGGAGGGGAATTGGCTCTGATACCATTTTTAATGCCCGGGCCCACTGCCCAAGGCTCTAGCAAGGTTTCAAGAATGACGACTGGCCCCACAGATCACCACTAGCCTTAACATCGTGCTTTGTCCTCACTCACGCGCAAGCCAGGATCACCTTCCCGAGTGGTCACCCATCCTAGTACTACTCCAAGCAGAGCACGCTTAACTATGGAGTTCTTTAGAGATGGTCTCCCTGAAAAGGAGGTGCACCTTGGTGATATGGGTAGTCCTCCTTTTAAGATCATGTTATCCAAGGCCTCAAATCCTGGGATGTTACAGATGAGGTCTTGGAGCCTGACTCTTCCGTTGACCTATGTATCGTACCGATTTCGACTCCTAGCAGTGGTCGGTTGGAGTATGAGCGGTATACATCATCACCTCAAAGCATAAGTGTGATTGTAAAATGTAATCAGCCGTATAGCATGTTTTCTTAAGGATTGAATATAGAGATTCATTGGCTGATGTTGCATTTCTTTGTGCATTCCTTAGTGGATAAATGTTAATTATGTTTCTTTATATTCTCTGCAAGGTAGACAGATGAATTACTTATCTACCATGGGTAGATGCAATGACCTCCTTGAGAATGGAGATTATCTTATTATGTTCTATGATGAATAATTCTGCCTGATAAGGTAAAAGTAACCCCTGCTCAGTTTTAATTTAATAAACTGCAATAAAAATGTTTTTGGCAGAGAGTTATATCTCTCGCTGGGGAAATTTTCAATTGTCTCACCCCCGTGGGAAACATTTTTAGGTATGCATGGGAGGCAAAGCAGAAATCCTAGAACAAGGAAAGAGCAACAGCAACAACAAGGACATCAATAAGATCTCAGGTGGAGATATTGTTTGTCTAGTCATACGGATAGTAGTCCTATGTGTCGTCTCTGTACTCTCAGGTCCTCAGAGTTTTTAGTTAGTGTCTTATGAATCAATCTGAGGTTTTGTCTTGATGCCTCGAGATTCATATACTGTATGTATATAATGTTTATAAGACAGTTGATGTTGTAATCTTTGAGAAGGAATGGTACAGGTTGTGTACTTGTGAACCAGGATGAATTTGAAATACTTTGGTTCTTGGTTAAAGAGTTTTCCTGTAAATGGATCTCTTAAAAAAGTTTTAATTTTCAGTGATTTTCAATAATCCACTGCAAATAATTCGCTTCCGCATTAGTTAATCATGTTTTCACGAGTCGGTCGCCACAATTAGTGGTATCAGAGCTCTAGGTTTGTTGAGTCTACAGAGACATAGGACTAAGGTAGTAGAGTCTGTTATGGTGTCATCCAGTGTATTTGATAGTGTCTTCTACTTGTATAAGAGAAGAAGAACTTAAAGATGACTGGGTCACATGACTGCTGAGAGCAGCAATGTTGCACCAAGAAGAGGTGCATGGGAACAGGCAAGAGAGAGACAATTGCCTGAGAATCCCATGCTGATCCAACTATAATAAGAAAATCCTTCTTTAAGTATTACTGTTGGAGAACTTAGGGCGGCATTAATGTATATAGTGGATCAAGTTTTGGCAGTGTAACCTAGATTACCAGTCCCAATGATGATGTTATAGATATCAACAGAATTTGTAATTAGCATCAGCAGGTTGAAGCAAAAGGAAATGATGAATTTCTAGACTTAAATTGAGTCTGTGCTCAACCATAGCCTTTTGATTCAACCTTTGAGGCAGAGTTAGCCTGAGGCAGTGAATAATTCATGTATTATGACAAGTTAGGCAAGATAATGTCATGCAAATATGTTAATTTATGAATTCCTGGATTAAATGAGAAAGGGAATAATTGAACTTTCCTTGATTAGTCCTATGAGGACTTATGTTTTGCATAGTAAAACATTACAAATGTTTTATGTTGTTCTTACCTCCTTGAGAAATGATGAGGTACAGAAGAGATGCATGAATGAAATTCAGGGATGATGTCTTATGCTTGTGATAATATGAAAAGGAGGAATATGATAGTATACAAAGTGCATACCACTTAATCTCAATATTTATATACCCTGACCAGGTATACAACTATTAATGATAAAGTGGGTATGGAAACTCTTAGATTGTTGTCTTTTTTATTGCTCTGATCAAGTAGTCATTCAGAGACAATCTAATGAGTATCATGAAATCAGAAATATGGAATGAATAAATGTGTCATATCCCATGCATAACAAAGATAAGTCTGAGATAATCTCAGATGATCATGTTGTATGAGGAACTAAAAATGTACTCCTCATACGATAAGAATAAGAATGAGGAAGATGAACCCTGTTCAATAATGCTGCCCACATAATAAAGATCTTTCCCATAATGAGGAAATGGGAAATGTGATGAGATCATGAGATGATCATAAACATGCTAGATAATAATAAAGAAAGGGATAATGACATGCAATCATCCTTACAAATTCCAATGCTAAAGGCAAGGAACCTAGGACGAGATAAAGAGTAAATGGTTCAAGAATAGTTGAAAATACATGAATTAATAAGAGGAATATGAATCCTTGTTTTCTTTCCTTTCAGGGACATGGAAATCAAGTAGGTCTTAGGACACTTGATGTGCATAAGATAAAGGTGTTCATGTGATGGATACTTAGAAAAGTATCAGTTATCTTGGACTTTGGTCCCAATATGAGGAAATATGAAACAATTAATGTTCCAAGATGAAAGGAAGAGATATATATGATGTGTTTTCAACACATGTGATAGATACCAAGGTGAAACATTCTAGTATCTGAGAGTTATCAGATGGGTTAGGTTGGCTACCTGGAGTGGTCAACTGTGAAATTAGTCTGAATATATAAAACAATATGAACATCATATTTTAGGGGTTTATGCTATGCATAAACATGATATCAATAAATAATGTGCGATGTTTCTCTGAACAAGAAAAGTGTTGTTTGACACAAAGTTGACTCTATAGTCAATGATGAGGAACAGTGGAGCATGTGCCACGTGTGTTGATTCTATGAGAATCTTGTATGGAAACACTTTGTACTGATCAAAGTTTTATGGTGTCTCCATAATAAGGAGATGTTATGAGAAGACTATATAGTATGATGAATAAAATACATTTGTCTTCCTTTATCTGGATTTTGAGGACGAAATCCTTGTTAGGGGTTTATAATTTGTAACATCCCTGACCTGGATTATACTTTAACCTAGGTGTTTTGATTAAGAGATATGATTATATGTTTAATCTTATCTTGCGAAAAGTAATTAGGGATCATGAGAAACTTATGTTTCAATTTTGGCCCTGTTTGAACAATGTTCAAGCAATATTTGCTTATTTTGGACTAAAGTGCAAATTACCCTAGTTGAGGGGTTAAATTGAAAATGTTGCATGATAAGATGTTCCTCATGTATTGAAGCATCATGAAAATGAATATGATGCAAAGCTATGTCTTGTGGTATCCTGAGTACCAAGGAAGAGCTGATAAAGCAATGTTTGTGCATTAAAACCTAGTTTTGGTGTAAAGTGCAATTTACCCAAAACCTAGGGTTCAATATGCAAATTACCACTTCAATAAGGTCCCTAATGCTTCTTGGCATCATGTATAGCAAAGAAAATGAGAGGGCCACCTCATTTGAATTAATTTGGAGGAGAGAGAATCTTGATATTAAAATAATCAAGATTTAATCCTAATTGAAACCCTAATTCGATTTAGGGCAAAAATGAATGTACTAATTAAAGGGCCTTCAACCAAAATTAAAATGGTTGGATTCATATGTGTATGTGACGTCCTTGAGCCTTGCAAGGACCACGAAAATATCCAAGGGAGTGGATAACTCACACACAATTTTATAAGAAAAAGAAATATCCACTCACATATAGATATTAATATAATATGATTTAAGGTGCTTAATTTGCTTTTCTTTAAATCATGGATAATTGAGAAGGATAAAAGGAAAACAAGATAGACTCGTCCCTAAGTAAGATAAGGGGGAAGAGGCGGCCACATTTTTGGGACTAAATGAATTTTTATAAGGCACTTTCTCTCTCCTTGAATTTCTTATAAAAAGACCCTTTACAAGCCAAATGGAAGGCTTTTTCGACCCCAATTCTTCTCCTTGCTTGGGAAACGACCAAGGGAGCTTGGTAGGATCAGTAGGACGACCCCCAACCTGTTGGTAAGGTTCTTGATCCATTTCACCTTGATTCCATGGTGGAAATCGAAAATAAATTATGGATTTCTTCCTATTTCGATCTCGTCTTCAATTCTAACCATTCCTTTTCACTCAAACCTTGAGGACGAGCCTTGGAATGGTGAAAGGAGTTGCATCCACCATTGTTTCCGTAGACATAGAGCTTTGGATCTCAATTGGAGGCGGGTTTTATAACTTGAACCCTTTTTCATTGTTATTCAACCATTAATCTTGCAATTTCATTGATTCCTTCATTATCTTGATTAACTGCTGGTTGAAATTGATTAATTCATGAAATCAGAAGTTGTTAGAACTTCAGGGACGAAGGTGGATGATGATGACATAATCTTGGATACTTTTCCCAAAGATATCTTCTTCCAATCGGTTTCAACATGTTTGCTCATGAGGTTTCACCAAACCGTTTGAGAGCAAACAGTTTGAAACCGTTTGAGAGAAAATGGTTTCAAAACCGTTTGAGAGGGTTGACCAAGGGTTGACCATTTGAGATTCATGTTCCTAATGATGTTGGTTATTAACTCACCAAATTTATGGATTAATTCCAAAGGAATCATGAGTTGAAGGCCAATCAATTAGGCAAAGCCTAATTGGATTAAGTGCTGATTTTCAACTTGAATTATTTGCCTTTTTGGGCAAACGGTTTCAAAACCGTTTGAAAAAGTTGACCAAGGGTTTACTGTTTGCGAATCCAGTTCCTAATTATGTTGGTTGATGACCCAAAAAATTTTATGGATTAATTCCAAAGGAATCATGAGTTGAAGGCTAATCAATTAGGTAAACCCTAATTGGATTAAGTGCTGATTTTCAACTTGGCTGATTTGACTTTTTGGGTTAATTAGCCCAAACGGTTTCAATACCATTTGGGGATAACCCAAACGGTCTCAAGACCGTTTGGGGGTCACCCAAGACCGTTTGGTGGTCTAGGGATGGATATGGTTAAGTGATTGAAGGACAAAATATATGGTGTTAACCCTAATCGGCTAAGTGCTAATTTTGCATTGGAATGAGTTGATGTTTTGGGTTGATTGACCCAAACGGTTTCAAGACCATTTGGGAATCACCCAAACGGTCTCAAGACCGTTTGGGGATCACCCGAGACCTTTTGGAGGTCTAGGGTTAAGCATGGTTGACCAATTGAAGGTCTAAAGGTACCAAATCACTTTGCAATTAAGTGCTGATTTGATGATCAACTCAATAGCTCAAACCCTAATGATTTTTCACTACAATCCAAGGGTTGGATGAGCCAAACGGTCTCAAGACCTTTTGGAGCTCATCCAAACGGTCTCAAGACCTTTTGGAGGTCACCCAAGACCGTTTGGAGGTTTAGGGGTGAGTATGGTTAAGCAATTGATGATCCAATGATACTAAGTTAAAGTGTAATCAATTGCTGATTTGGTGATCAATCCAATGATCCAAACCCTAATGGGTTGACTTGGATTTTGATGATGTGATGGGAAAATGGTCCCAAGACCGTTTGGTGGTCATCCAAACGACCTCAAGACCATTTGGGGTCAGGTCATGTTCAATTTGGATGATGGTTCAATGGTTTCAAAGTAACTAATCTTGCATTAATTAGTGTTGAAGGATCATCGATTCCAAATCCTAATTAAACTGATTCAAACGCTAATTGAGGACTAATTGAGGGTCAATTGAGGGTCAAATCAGTTGAAGGTTGACCTATTTAACTCAATTGAAGTATGAGGATAGGTCCAATTGATGATTGGTTCCATGAATTCAATGATTGAAGGAATCAATATTGAGAACCCTAAACCGATTGGTGTAGTTGAAACGATCTTTGGTCCATGCGATTTTGAGGAGGTTTGGACCAAACGGTCTCAAGACCGTTTGGGACCAAACGATCTCAAACCGTTTGTGCCCATGCGGTTTCAAAAGTCAAACTTGGGCAAACGGTATTCACCTACTTGCTTCGGAAAACGGTCTCAAGCACCACCTTTACCAAACGGTTTCAAACCATTTGAACCTTGAAGGACCAATACCGTTTGGGGCTCAAGTAGTCAAAGTTGATTGAGGACTCAATTGGTTAATCAACTTAGACACTTGTTGTAATTGAGGACTCAACTGATCAATTCAATTGGATACCTTATGTAATGGAGGTCCAAGTTGATTGAATCTCTTGAGAATAGAGATGATGCATGATTAATTGATCCAATGATGATTAGTAATGATGATCATTGAAGGTACAAAGGTTGAAACCCTAATAGTACCTAAGTGATTAGTGCCAATTAAGGGATGAACCCTAATTGCTTATAGGATCAATGACTTGGTACACTATGTTAATCAAAGTAGTATGTACTTCATGGAAGAATTGATATGACCTAATCAAGTTGAGATGATGATAGCTTGAATTCATATATGAATATGATTCATGTGGTGATTAAGGGTATGATCCTAAAAGTAGAGAGATCATGAAACCCTAATCATGAACATAAACCCTAATCGACAGGGTTATTGTGTTCTAACCCTAATTGAGGGCAATTCTAAATGAAACCCTAATTGAGGGTGTATCCTTGTGAAACCCTAGATGAAGGTGTATCTATGTGAAGCCTAATCCTAATAATGAAATAGTAGCTGATACCCTGAAAAGGGAAGTATCTAATGTGGCTGTTTATAGACAACTCTATAATAAAATAATGCCTTAAACTAAGATAAGTCCATATCATGTGAGATAGTTGGACAATTATAATGTGTGGCCTATGCATTATATGCTAAGGGTGAGTATTTGGTGATGGAATGTATTAAGAGGGGAAATACCTTAATACAGGATAAAGTTGGTTAACTCAAGAGGGTCTGAAATGATGAGAAGATGATACATCAAGATATGATGGTTATCACATTCTGAACTTCAGGGTTTATATACCTTGATATACTCCAAATCTAAAATAATTAGGTAAGAAATATATGAAATGTGATATGCAACTATTACAATGAAATGTAATGAGTTGTTGCACTTGATGAGTGTTAATTAATGCACCTTGAAAATAGGGTTAAGCCCAAATGATGAGTATGATGTAATTATACCATGATGAGGATGAGATGTGAGCTCATTCCTTGAACTAATGATCATTAATGTTATATGATGAGACTAATAACCTTGAATATATATTTATGATATCTTTGAATAAGTTGTTGCCTAGTGAGAGGTGACAAGATGTGA
This sequence comes from Alisma plantago-aquatica, assembly GCA_963693085.1. Lineage (NCBI taxonomy): Eukaryota > Viridiplantae > Streptophyta > Magnoliopsida > Alismatales > Alismataceae > Alisma > Alisma plantago-aquatica. Next base: position 230,834,414 of record OY856412.1, on the reverse strand, counting down.
ATGGCCTTGTGAGCCATGTGAATAAGTTGTTGCCTAGTGAGAGGTGACAAGATGTGCAGTGGCATGATGAGCCATGTGTGATGCTTGGGTAACAAGTATCATGTATACCTTGGTCAGATGACCTGAAGGTGATAGTTACCTAATAAATGGTAATGATGCTCAATGATGAGTGAAGGGCTTGAATACCTAGAACTATATGATTATGGTGATGATAATGTGAAGGGATGAAAATTCCCAGTATTGAAATGAGGGACTGAGTTCCCAAGGTCTTTGAAAGACTGATAAATATCTGATGAAAGTAGTACATGTCTCTTTATAGCATTGTTGTAATAAGTTATGTTTGATAACTTGGCTGATGCTAAAAGAAAATGAGAATGTACTTAATAAATCAAGTGAAATATATTCATGTAGTGCTCAGACCATAGATCCATCATCGTCAGGAATAGGTGATGGTGAAACGGGTGCCCGCGGCAAAACCTGGAGCACATATTTTGAATATGTGGGGGTAAATGGGTGAAAACATCCTTACGTCCTCTTGAAGAGACTGTTGGAAGGTAAACAAGAAACCTCTCAATCCTTCATGAATATGTCGGGATGGATGTATCACGAATCTCCCGATGATTGGGTTAGATGGTGTACACATATCCCAATGATACTTATTGTCGAATCAAGGAGATAAACAAGAAATCTCTCGATTGGCGACGAGAGTGCAGTTGACACTGTAACTATGTAGCGAAGGTGCCAATATACCCTGGCTAGCTAGTTAGTAGAGACACGAGATGTCCTGCATGTGGTCTCGTACTGACCGAGACGGATGAGGTCTTGGAGTCCGGCTCTTCCATTGACCTATGTATGGTACTGATTTTGACTCCTAGCAGTGGTCGGTTGGAGTATGAGCGGTATACATCATCACCTCAGAGCATAAGTGTGATTGTTAAATGTAATCATCCGTAAAGCATGTTTGCTTAATGATTGAATACAGGGATTCATTGGCTGATGTTGCATTTCTTTGTGCATTCCTTAGTGGATAAATGTTAATTATGTTTCTTTATATTCTCTGTAAGGTAGACAGATGAATTACTTATCTACCATGGGTAGATGCAATGAACTCCTTGAGAATGGAGATTATCTGATTCTGTTCTATGATGAATAATTCTTCCTGATTATGTATATGTAACCCCTGCTCTGTTTGGATTTAATAAATTGCAATAACAATGTTTTTGGCGGAGAGTTATATCTCTCGCTGGGGCAATTTTCAATTGTCTCACCCCCGTGGAAAAAATATTTTTAGGTATGCATGGGAGGCGAAGCAGAAATCCTAGAACAAGGAAAGAGCAACAACAACAACAACAACAGGGACAACAATAAGATCTCAAGTGGAGATATTGTTTGTCTAGTGATACAGAATGTAGTGCTATGTGTCGTCTCGGTACTCTCAGGTCCTCAGAGTTTTTAGTCAGTGTCTTACGAATCAATCTGAGGTTTTGGCTTGATGCCTCGAGATTCGTATACTGTCTGTATATAATGTTTATAAGACATTTGATGTTGTAATCTTTGAGAAGGAATGGTACAGGTTGTGTACTTGTGAACCAGGATGAATTTGAAATACTTTGGTTCTTGGTTAAGGAGTTTTCCTGTGAATGGATCTCTTTGAAAAACTTTTAATTTTCAGTGATTTTCAATAATTCGCTGCAAATAATTCGCTTCTGCATTAGTTAATCATGTTTTCGTGAGACGATCACTACAATCTTCTTGCTCGACACTCTCCACCAATCACCATGTACATCTTTGGCCACCACAACAACTACCACATCAGTCGCCTTGAGTGCTACATCTAGGTTCAACTTGATGGCATCTTTGTTCGGCCTTGTCCTTTAGAAATGTAGGCTCGTCCCTTCTAGCTTCATTATTCATTTGTATCACACTGATTATACCTATAACATGTGCTTCTACCCTCTTGTTTTCCCCTTCAAAAACAAGGTCATTCCTATTAAGCCATAGTTTGTGACAAGTGATCCAAAAAGCATCCCTTGTTAGTGATTGCAGATTAATACCCACCTTCACCCACTCCTCCTTAGTTGTAGGGTTGAAGAACACCCTATGTTCCTCCATCCTGATCAGGCTACCCCATACTTCCTTCACTACTTCACAATCCCTCAAAGCATGAAGGATTGACTCATTAACCTGCAAGCTTCATGTGCATTGACTGTCATTCACCATATGTCTCACCATATGCCATTCGTTAGTAAGAAGTTTTCCATGCTAGACTAACTAGGCTAGTGTCCGAACCTTCACCAATGACTTTACCTTCCCTATACTCTCCCAATATCCCTATCACAACTTCTCCATCTTCACTCTAATTACTATGTAGGCTGACCATGATGAATATTTTCCTTCCGCAATGTGGATCCATGACCAATAATCATTTTGATGCTTTTCCAACGACACCTCCATATTAAGTATTAGTTGAACCATATCCCCATTGTTGGTTGTTTACACTAACGAGTTTCAATCATATAATGATCTTTTACTCAACTAGCTATTTCCCACAAGTATATGAGAGTAGTTGTAGTCGAGGTCGAACAGAAGTAGTGTTGGTTAGCTAGGCGCAACGGTTATGATTGTCAATAATCTAGATCATTGTACACACGATGATTGGATTAGAACAACTAAATGATAGATTTAAAACAAAACAATAAATTACCACTTAAGAAAGGTTAAGATTCAGATTTAGGAGGATCTTAGACTTGGGATTTCACTATCACATCATAGCTTATATTAAAATACAAATTTAAACATGTTAATTAACTTGCAAAGGAAGTTTGTAGTCAGATCTCTCAGATTATGAAAGAAAGCATAAAACATGCAAGTATGATGACCAATCACACAAACAAGCATTTCAGATCTGAAACAACTCTTGGAATATGCAAGAAACTAACATTTAGTATGAAATTCATATGTTCATACAAGCTATGACATGGGAGTTACTCTCTCATGTCCAAGGAAAGGAAACTACTCGTCCATGATAGTGTACAGCAGAAAATGTGTAGAATTTTCAGAATTCAACATGGTTTAGAGAAGGAAAAGCTAAGTAATCTCAAGGTGTAACCCAAGAAAGGTAGAATTCTAGCTTGAGGACGGAATCCCACTCCTACAACTGCTCCAAATTGGGAAAACCTCTCTCCCAAGAAGATTGGTGGAGTGAAGAAGCTCTGTTGCACCTTGGAGAAGAAGCTTGAAGAAGAAGCGAAGAAGAATTGAGGTTGTTTGGCAAGGAACCACCTATTTTCTTATCCAAATCCTCCTCCTCTACTTTAGGCTTGCTCTACGATGAGGGAACTGACACAAATGACTAAGCATAACCGCCCTTTACGTTCCCACTTTGTTTTAAATAAAAACTCGTATTTTTCAAAATGTTGAAACTGTGAGGTGCACGCCGTGCACCCAAAGTGCATACCGTGCAACTTTCTAGAAACTTTTAATTTGCTCCAGATTGCACTGTGCACAGCGTGCGCTGAAGAAATGCACGCCGTGCGAATTTCTAGAAACTTTTAGCTCCCAGGTGCACGCCGTGCAACTTTCCAGAAATTTTCAGTCTGCTTAACGCTCCTAGGTGCACGTCGTGCACTTTTGGTGCACGACGTGCACTTGGCTGTTCTGGGCTGTTGTGTATTCTGCTCATAACTTTCAGCGTGTAGGTCCGAATTACATGACGTGAAAAGTGGTATTTGCGTAGTTTCAAACCCAAAAACATGTAGATATTTGAGGAGTGATCCAATAAGAGATAATATGATACATTCATCATCATTTCATTGCAAAATATAGTACCTACAATCCAAACCATGAGATAAGTAAGAATAGCTAAAAATATAGAATCTAGCATGAATGAGAGTGATAATTGAGTCAAAACAACATGGATATGCAACCAAACATGATCCAAAAGATGATATGATTTGTGCACATCAAATCCCCCTAAGCTTAAACCATTTCTTGTCCTCAAGCAAAAAGATCATAGAAAGATAAATGAAGAATTTTCAAGTTCATGAATAGCTCGAATGAAATGAAAGATGTGTATAAGACCAAACCAACCATGATCAACATGTTTATACTCATAGCCATTAATTCAACTTAAACACCCAAGAAAGAGATTTTTAGTTCAACAAGGGTGGTCACAATTAAATGAATCAATCAATTAAACAACACTAAGTAGAATTTGGATGACCAATCCAAACAATTAGTAGATGTGCAACTCAAACTCTCAACTATTAAGGATACAAATGATGAAATCTTAGTTATAATTGACAATTTTAGTTATACTCTCCTTCTTTCCCAAAAAAGATATGATAATGGATTATGGGTTCCGACACTCGGCTGCTAATGTAGGCTTATGCACACGTGGAATGTCAGTTGGGGTATTTTACCCTCTTTTATGACATACCACTTAACCATCGTGGCCAGATCAGACTTACACTAGGCTAGCATGATATGTGGGCAGTTTAGCCATCTTTTATGGGGTATAAAGATGAGATAAGACAAAAGAAATTTTAAAATTTTTCCAAATCATAGGAGAGTCAACTAAATTGCAACATTAGCTAGATTTCATTCATTTGTTTTGAAATTTTTTCATTGAAAGAGTGGTAGAAAATGCACTAAGAGCTTGGCAAGGGCATCCTGTATTCCAAATGATGTTATAAAGTTGATTTACTCACAAAAATTGAAACCATTACATGTTTTAAGAAATCAAGGATGTGAAAGATGAATGTTCAGGATAGAAGCATAAACCAGAGTTAAGCACATGTTGATGGCCAAAAGGTTTCATTTGATTAATGCATGCCTTTTACAATTTCTCCAAATGAAATTTCTCATCAAAAGAGGACAATCAGTTAAGCATAGGAGTTCTATCCACATATAAAAGATAAACCTCATATCATACTAGATTTTCCACAAGAAGAGCAGAATTGAAAAAAAAAGATTGAAATGTGAACACAAAACAAAAGAAATTGACAAGAAGCAAATAACATGAAAGGGAAACGCTAAAAGCACTAGGTTACCATCTGGTTGCTCCCCCTAATCTTGAAATCTGCAGTGTCCTCACTTCATAAATCAAACTAAAAAGGTTGCAACTGGGTACCTCATCATGGTGGAAACATCAAAGTCCATGGAGGACCGGTGCTCTAATTTGCAGCTGGAAATTGTTCTACTAAAGATTTATGCCTCCTTGCAAATATGTTCTTGATTTGGGGCAAGCAAAAGCACCTATGAGCTACAACAAGAATATTCTTTTGTATGCCAATATTATTTAAGTTTTCATTCTCCTTTGAAGCATCATCAAAATATGAGTTGGGAAGAGTGTTATCATTATAAAGCAATGTGGTATCTAGAATGTGAAGAGGAAGGACATGTGGCTTGCTTGAAGAATCAACATGTAGAGCATGTGTTGTAGCTTTCTCCCCTTTAGTTGCAACTTCATAATCATCTTGGGTATCAACATCATTATACTTTGAAGGATATACTTCTATAACAACTCCATTCTTCAATGTCACTGGCCTGAAATATGTAGGATTCATCTCCGGTGGACTAGGCAAGAAAGGTGGAAATGCTTCTTTGCTAAAAAGAGCTTGCTGGGTAATTTGTTTCTCCAAGATGTGTGCATGAGTGGCAATATCATCCACCTTAGAAGAGAGTTCGCAAATGGCATCCTTCATTGATTTCTTTGTTGATGGAACTCCTCATTTTGTTGCATTTGAGTTGAAATAAATGTTGCAAGCATGGACTCTAATCTAGAAGTTACTTGTGGTTGTTGTGGCTGAATGAAATTTGGGTTCATATTTTGTAGAAGTCCGGTGGAGGGTAGCCCATTGGAGAATAAATAGAAGAAGGATACCATGTAGAAGATGAGTGTCCAAGCAACCCACATGCATCACAATTAATATTGGCAACTTGAAATGGCTGTGTGCTTAGCTTCTCAAACCTTTGTGATAAAATGTCTAGTTTTGCTGCAATTATTTCTATAGCACCAACTGTGTGATCTTCCATTTGCTTTCCGGAAATATTATGTGAAAAGGATGGGCGGTAGCTTGTAGCTGGACTCCATTGTCAATGATTTGCTTCCATATTTTCAATAATAGCATAGGCTTCTCCATAAGATTTGTTCGTTAGAGCTCCATTTGCAGATGCATCAATAGACATCGTTGTATTGTAGCATAAACCATTATAGAAAGATTACAATAGAAGCCAATTTCTTAGACCGTGATGTGGACAAAGATGTTGAAGATCTTTGAACCACTCCCATGTATCATAAAAGGTCTCTCCTTCCCTTTGAGAATAATTGATGAGTTGAATCCTTAGCTGTAAAGTTTTGCAAGGTGGAAAATATATTGCCAAGAAGACCTTTAGAAGCTCCTCCCAAGTGTTGATTGACTTATTTGGAAAAGTATAGATCCATGCCTTGGCTCTATCTCTAAGACAAAATGGAAAAAGGATTAGGTGTATCCCATCAGTAGGAACACCGTATATCTTTATAGTGCTTAGCAACTGCAAAAATTCATCAATGTGGAGGTTTGGATCTTCCATTGGTGTCTCTCTAAATGCATTCAATTGTAGCAATTGTATGATGGCTGGGCTGATAGAAAACTCCTTTGCCTCAAATTTTGAAATATTAATAGGTCCACTCATGTGCATTGCAGATGTACCAAAGTAGTCCTTAAGAGGAAGGTCATCCTCCTTGACTAGTTCTTCATGTGAATCCGGAGGATTAGGTGGATGTGGCATAGATGGTGGTGGTGTATGTGGTATGGATGAAGGTGGTGGATATGAGGATGTGAAAGAATGTGGTATGGGTGTTGGTGGTGAATTAGGTGTGAATGATGGTGATGTGGATGAAGGATGAATGGGTGAATGTCGTATGGATGATGGTGACATGGATGATGGTTGTGTGGGTTGTGATTCCTCCATACATGTTTGGGTTTCACTCCTTTCTCCATGAGGGCTGCAATTAGTGTGTTCATTTTTTGAATGTAGAGATATGCAAGGTTCAAGGATCTTTTTATGAACACCCTATATGCTCCTGCAAATAAACAAGGTGAGTGAGATATAAAAACAAACATGGAAGATACAACAAATTATGATGATCATTATGAATTATGATTTATGGATATGATGGTGGATGTGAAGGTTGTGATCTAGTCTCATTTACTTATCAAAAACTCTTACTCTAACAAGAATACCGATGCTCCCCGACAATAGTGCCAAAAACTTGTTGGTTGTTTACACTAAAGAGTTTCAATCATATAATGATCTTTTACTCAACTAGCTATTTCACGCAAGCATACAATAGTTGTAGTCGAGGTCGAACACAAGGAGAGTTGGCTAGCTAGGCGCAAGGGTTATGATTTTCAATAATCTAGATCATTGTACACAAGATGATTAGATTAGAACAACTAAATTACATATTTAAAACAAAATAGTAAATTACCACTTAAGAAAGGTTAAGATTCATATTTAGGAGGATCTTAGACTTGGGATTTCACTATCACATCATAGCTTATATTAAAATATGAATTTAAACATGTTAATTAACTTGGAAAGGAGGTTTGTAGTCATCACTCACCTCCCTGTGAAGTGATGACGATTTTAACTCCATACATCACTCTCGTGTATGTAATTCATTTCAAATCACAAACCTTGCTTCTCAACATAATCCCAACCACTCTTGTGGTCAAGGACAAGTTGCCAAAAGAGTAACTCCATACACTCAAACACATCTTCTTAGATTATGAAAGAAAGCATAAAACATGCAACTATGATGGCCAATCACACAAACAAGCATTTTAGATCTGAAACAACTCTTGGAATATACAAGAAACTAACATTTAGTCTGAAAGTCATATGTTCATACAAGCTATGACATGGGAGTTACTCTCCCATGTCCAAGGAAAGGAAACTACTCGTCCATGATAGTGTATAGCAGAAAATGTGCAGAATTTTCAGAATTTAACATGGTTTAGAGAAGGAAAAGCTAAGTAATCTCAAGGTGTAACTCAAGAAAGGTAAATTCCAGCTTGAGGACGAAATCCCACTCCTACAGCTTCTCCAAACTGGGCAAACCTCTCTCCCAAGAAGCTTCGTGGAGTGTAGAAGCTCTGGTGCACCTTGGAGAAGAAGCTTGGAGAAGAAGAGAAGAAGAATGGAGGTTCTTTGGCAACGAACCACCTCTTTTCTCCTCCAAATAATCCTCCTCTGCTCTAGGCTTGCTCTGGGATGAGGGAACTAACACAAATGACCGAGCATAACTGCCCATTAAGTTCCCACTTCGTTTTAAACAAAAACTCGTATTTTTCAAAATGTTGAAACTGTCAGGTGTACGCCGTGCAACATTCCAGAAACTTTTAATTTGCTCCAGAATGCTCTGTGCATAGCGTGTGCTAAAGAAATGCACACCGTGCTACTTTCCAGAAACTTTTAGCTCCCAGGTGCACGCTGTGCAATTGCATGCACGCCGTGCAATTGCATGCACGCCGTGCAACTTTCCAGAAACTTTCAGTCTGCTTGACGCTCCTACATGCATGACGTGCACTTGGCTGTTCTGGGCTGTTGTGTATTCTTCTCATAACGTTCAACATGTAGGTCCGCATTAGATGCCGTAAAAAGTGGTATTTGTATAGTTTCGAACCCCAAAACATGTAGATACTTGAGGAGTGATCCAATAAGAGATAATATCATATATTCCTCATCATTTCATTGCAAAATATAGTACCTACAATCCAAACCATGAGACAAGTAAGAATAGCTAAAAATATAGAATCTAGCATGAATGAGAGTGATAATTGAGTCAAAAAAACATGGATATGCAACCAAACATGATCCAAAAGATGATATGATTTGTGCACATCAAATCCCCCTAATCTTAAACCATTGCTTGTCCTCAAGCAAAAAGAGAATAGAAACATAAATGAAGAATTGTCAAGTTCATGAATAGATCAAATGAAATGAAAGATGTGTATAAGACCAAATCAACCATGATCAACATATTTATACTCATAGACATCAATTCAACTTAAACACCCAAGAAAGAGATTTTTAGTTCAATAGGGGTGGTCACAATTAAATGAATCAATCAATTAAACAACACTAAGTAGAATTTGGATGACCAAGCCAAACAATTAGTGGATGTGCAACTCAAACTCTCAACTATTAAGGATACAATTGATGAAATCTTAGTTAAAATTGACAATTTTAGTTGTACTCTCCTTATTTCCCAAAAAAGATATGATAATGGATTATGGGTTCTGACACTCGGCTGCTAATGTAGGCTTATACACACGTGGAATGTCAGTTGGGGTATTTTACACTCTTTTATGACATACCACCTAACCATCGTGGCCAGATCGGACTTAAACTAGGCTAGCATGATATGTGGGTAGTTTAGCCATCTTTTATGGGGTATAAAGATGAGATAAGACAAACGAAATTTTAAAATTTTTCCAAAACGTATGAGAGTCAACTAAATTGCAACATTAGCCAGATTTCATTCATTTGTTTTGAATTTTTATCATTGAAAGAGTGGTTGAAAATGCACTAAGAGCTTGGCAAGGGCATCCCGTATTCCAAATGATGTTGTAAAGTTGATTTACTCACAAAAATTGAAACCATTACATGTTTTAAGAAATCAACTATGTGAAAGATGAATGTTTAGGCTAGAAGCATAAACCAGAGTTAAGCACATGTTGATGGCCAAAAGGTTTCATTTGATTAATGCATGCCTTTTATAATTTCTCCAAATGATATTTCTCATCAAAAGAGGACAATCAGTTAAGCATAGAAGTTCTAACCGCATATAAAAGATAAACCTCATATCATACTAGATTTGCCACAAGAAGAGCAGAATTGAAAACAAAAGACTGAAATGTGAACACAAAACAAAAGCAATTAACAAGAAGCAAATAACATGAAAGGGAAAAGTTAAAAGAACTAGGTTACCATCCAGTTGCTCCCCCTAAGCTTGAAATATGTAGTGTCCTCACTGCATAAATCAAACTAAAAAGGTTGCAACTGGGTACCTCATCATGGTGGAAACATCAAAGTCCATGGAGGACCGGTGCTCTGATTTGTAGCTGGAAATTGTTGTGCTAAAGATTTATGCCTCCTTACAAATATGTCCTTGATTGGGGGCAAGCGAAAGTACCTATGAGCTACAACAAGAATAGTCTTTTGTTTGCCAATACTATTTATCTTTTCATTCTCCTTTGAAGCATCATCAAAATATGAGTCGGGAAGAGTGTTTTCATTATAAAGCAATGTGTCATCTAGAATGTGAGAAGGAAGGACATGTGTCTTGCTTGAAGAATCAACATGTAGAGCATGTGTTGTAGATTTCTCCCCTTTAGTTGCAACTTCATAATCATAATGGGTATCAACATCATCATACTTTGAAGGATATACCTCTATAACAACTCCATTCTTCAATGTCACCGACTTGAAATATGTAGGATTCATCTCCGGTGGACAAGGCAAGAAAGGTGGAAATGCTTCTTTGCTAAAAAGAGCTTGTTGGGTAATTTGTTTCTCCAAGATGTGTGCATGAGTGGAAAAATCATCCACCTTAGAAGAGAGTTGGCAAATGGCATCCTTCATTGATTGTCTTTGTTGATGGAACTCCTCATTTTGCTGCATTTGAGTTGTAATAAATGTTGCAAGCATGGACTCTAATCTAGAAGTTACTTGTGGTTGTTGTGGCTGAATGAAATTTGGGTTCACATTACTGTAGAAGTCTGGTGGAGCGTAGCCCATTGGAGAATAAATAGAAGAAGGATAACATGTAGAAGATGAGTGTCCAAGCAACCCACATGCATCACAATTAATATTGGCTGCTTGGAATGGTTGTGTGCTTAGATTCTCAAACCTTTGTGATAAAATGTCTAGTTTTGTTGCAAATATGTCTATAGCACCAACCATGTGATCTTCCATTTGCTTTTTGGAAATATTATGTGAAAACGATGGGTGGTAGCTTGTAGCCGGACTCCATTGGCAATGATTTGCTGCCATATCTTCAATAATATCATAGGCTTCTCATAAGATTTGTTAATTAGAGCTTTATTTGCAGGTGCATCAATAGACATCATTGTATTGTAGCATAAACCATTATAGAAAGATTGCAATAGAAGACAATTGCTTAGACCGTGATGTGGACATAGATGTTGAAGATCTTTGAACCTCTCCCATGTATCATAAAAGGTCTCTCCATCCCTTTGAGAATAATTGATGAGTTGAATCCTCAGCTGTAAGGTTTTTCTAGGTGGAAATATCTTGCCAAAAAGACCTTTAGAAGCTCCTCCCAAGTGCCAATTGACTTCTTTGGCAAAGTATAGAGCCATGCCTTGGCTCTATCTTGAAGAGAGAATGGAAAAAGGATTAGGCGTATCCCATCAGTAGGAACACCATATATCTTTATAGTGCTTAGCAACTGCAAAAATTTAGCAATGTGGAGGTTTGGATCCTCCATTGGTGTCCCTCTAAATGCATTCACTTGTAGCAATTGTATTATGGCTGGGATGATAGAAAACTCCTTTGCCTCAAATTTTGAAATATTAATAGGCCCACTCATATGCATTGCAGCTGTACCAAAGTAGTCCTTAAGAGGAAGGTCATCCTCCTTGACTAGTTCTTCATGTGAATCTGGAGGATTAGGTGGATGTGGCATGGATGGTGGTGGTGTATGTGGTATAGATGAAGGTGGTGGATATGAGGGTGTGGAAGAATGTGGTATGGGTGTTGGTGGTGAATTAGGTGTGAATGATGGTGATGTGGATGAAGGATGAATCGGTGAATGTCGTTTGGATGATGGTGACATGGATGATGGTTGTGTGGGTTGTGATTCCTCCATACATGTTTGGGTTTCACTCCTTCTTTCTCCATGAGGGCTGCAAATAGTGTGTTCATTTTCTGAATGTAGAGATATGCACGGATCAAGGATCTGTTTATGAACACCCCATATGCTCCTGCAAATAAATAAGGTGAGTGAGATACAAAAACAAATATGGAAGATACAACAAATTATGATGATCATGATGAATTATGATTTATGGATATGATGGTGGATCTGAAGGTTGTGATCTAATCTCATTTACTTATCAACAACTCTTACTCTAACAGGAATACCGATGCTCCCCGACAACGATGCTAAAAACTTGTTGGTTATTTACACTAAAGAGTTTTAATAATATAATGATCTTTTACTCAACTAGCTATTTCTCGCAAGCATACGGGAGTAGTTGTAGTCGAGGTCGAACACAAGGAGCGTTGGTTAGCTAGGCGCAAGGGTTATGATATTCAATAATCTAGATCATTGTATACAAGATGATTGGATTAGAACAACTAAATTACAGATTTAAAACAAAATAGTAAATTACCAATTAAGAAAGGTTAAGATTTAGATTTAGGAGGTTTGTAGTCATCACTCACCACCCGGTGAAGTGATGACGATTTTAACTCCATACATCACTCTCATGTATGTAATTCATTTCAAATCACAAACCTTGCTCCTCAACATAATCCCACCCACTCTCGTGGTCAAGGACAAGTTGCCAAAAGAATAACTCCATACTCTCAAACACATCTTCTCAGATTATGAAAGAAAGCATAAACATGCAAGTATGATGGACAATCACACAAACAACCATTTCAGATCTAAAACAACTCTTGGAATATGCAAGAAATTAACATTTAGTATGAAATTATATGTTCATACAAGCTATGACATGGGAGTTACTCTCCCATGTGTAAGGAAAGGAAACTACTCGTCCATGATAGTGTACCGTAGAAAATGTGCAGAATTTTCAGAATTCAACATGGTTTAGAGAAGGAAAAACTAAGTAATCTCAAGGTGTAACCCAAGAATGATAGAATTCTGGCTTGAGGATGAAATCCCACTCCCACAACTGCTCCAAATTGGGAAAAACTCTCTCCCAAGAAGCTTGGTGGAGTGAAGAAGCTCTGTTGCACCTTGGAGAAGAAGCTTGGAGAAGAAGAGAAGAAGAATGGAGGTTCTTTGGCAAGGAACCACCTCTGTTCTCGTCCAAATCATCCTCCTCTTCTCTAGGCTTGCTCTGGGATGAGGGAACTAACACAAATGACTGAGCATAACCGCCCATTAAGTTCTCACTTCATTTTAAACAAAAAATCATATTTTTCAAAATGCTGAAACTGTCAGTTGAACGCCGTGCACCCAAAGTACACACCGTGCAACTTTTTAGAAACTTTTAATTTGCTCCAGAATTCACTGTGCACAACGTGCGCTGAAGTAATGCACGCCGTGCAACTTTCCAGAAACTTTTAGCTCACAGGTGCACGCCGTACAACTTTCCAGAAACTTTTAGCTCCCAGGTGCACGCCGTGCAATTTCGTGCACGCTGTGCAACTTTCCAGAAACTGTCTGTCTAGTTGACGCTCCCAGGTGCACGACGTGCACTTTTGTTGCACGGCGTGCACTTGGCTACTCTGGGCTGTTGTGTATTCTGCTCATAACTTTCAGCATGTAGGTCGGAATTACATGCCGTAAAAAGTGGTATTTGCGTAGTTTCGAACCCCAAAATATGTAGATACTTGAGGAGTGATCCAATAAGAGATAATATGACATATTCCTTATCATTTCACTGCAAAATATGGTACCTACAATCCAAACCATGAGACAAGTAAGAATAGCTAAAAATATAGAATCTACATGAATGAGAGTGATAATTGAGTCAAAACAACATGGATATGCAACCAAACATGATCCAAAGGATGATATGATTTGTGCACATCACCCATTTAACCAGTTTGAAAGGAAAACCTCATCCCACTTTGCTGAATTGAGAACCATAAGGGAGGATCATGCATTCCACTATGCAAGGCTAGTAGTGATGGTGGATACATAGAATGACTTAGCGGCTTCAATCTTAATGGAGTTAAGTACAAGGTTATCAATGATGGGCTTCAATTGGCATGTGACAAGTGTGGGATGGAAGGACATATTTCTAAACATTGTAATGTAGATGTGGATAAGGAGGGCAATAGAAAAAAAGATGGGTCTCACAACACCCAAAAGGAACCCAATGCAGAGGGCGAGGAGGAATCAGGTGAGTGGTAGTATCAAAAGCATAAAGGAGGTCTCAGAAGACGTAAACATATTGTTATCAGTCCATCAACTGACACTACAAATCGGTTCACAAGATTGTGGGAGGAAGAAGGGCGAGAAGGAATTGGCGACAACATGATGATGGATAATAGTGGTACAAAACAAGAATGATAAGTGAATTTGGTGAAAGTGTGGAGGAAAAAGAAGGCTCACGTACAAGGAAATGAGACAACAGGAGGAAGAGTAGGTCTGGGTTATGTTACTAACAATGTTGAGGGAAACATGAGAACACCTAATGGGGGGAAGTCTAGTTTGCAATCAAAGGAATAACATATGGTAGTGAATCCAGAGGTGGAGAAAGTCATTATCAAGATGATGGAGATAATGTAAATGCAATGGAAGTGGGCATGCATGACTTTGAATGCTAGAATGAACTTGAGAAGGCAACAATGTCATCAAGAGTGAGGAAGGACAGAACTAACAAGGGAGATCATGAGATAGTCAAATCGTTAAGCCATCGTAAGTCTAGATGCAACAACAACCTAACCAAAAAGAGAAGAGACAAAAGCGAACCCCATGATCCATCTACAACACACCAAAGGAGTCCAAGGTTGAAGAGAAACTCAAAATCTAGGAACAAACCATTGGGACAAGAGAATCAAGTAGAAGGTCACACCAACACAGGGTCTGAGGCTACTATTGAGAGGAATGAACACGCAAATTCTACTGAGGTCGAGAAGGTTAAGGAGAGTAGTGAACTAGTTTCCAGCTTGTCCTATTTGTAGAAGAAGTAGTAGATCAGTGTCGAGTGATTATTCAATAAAGATTATGTGTTGGAATGTTTGCGGAGTGGGTAACAATGACAAATGTTCTATCTTGGCATATTTTATGCAGAAGCACAAACCTGATGTGGTATCAATTCTTGAACTAAGAATGAGTGAGAGATCGACCATTAAAAATATAAAGAACCTTGGCGTCACTCATTATCATAGAGTGGAAGCTAGGGGCTTTGCTGGATGTACATGGATCTATCGGAAAGGGGAGGAACAAATTGTTAAAATCATGAATAGCCACATACATTTCATAACTTACTGAATAAATGATAATGTGGTGACCACCTTTATCTATGCTAATCCACACATTACTTTGTGAAACTTGCAATGGAAACACCTAATAGAAGCAAGCAATGGAATTAGTGAACCCTGGATAGTAATGGGAGACTTCAACACGACGTTGGTACCATCGAAGAAGTTAGGAAGTGATAGATATAATTTCACAAAGGAAAAGGCGCTCAAGGACACTCTGATGGAGGTGGGTCTGTTAGACCTGGGGTTTTCTAATGTGCGCTTCACCTATAAGCATATAAGGTTGCAAGAGTGGATGGATCATGAATTTTCTAATGAGACATTCATTAGGAAATTCCTAGACTTGGTGATTGAGCATCTTCCAAGGTTATTGTAGGATCTTTGTCCATTATTATTAAGACCAATTTGAAGGGACAAGGGGGTAGAAATGTTTCTTATGAAGGCTTCATGGAACAAAGAATAAGCATTCAAGAGACTGGTGGAGAAGGGTGGGTGGGATTAATTCATTTTTATGATGTACTAGAGAGCTAAAAGAAATATTATTAGGTGGGAACGATAGGAAACCAAAGTTTGAAACAAACATAGGTTACTAAGAAACACAAATATCCTGTAGAGAATGTTGACTGAGAAATAGGATGAGCACACCGTTAAATTTGCCTAGAAATGCAGTCATATCTTTAGAAGATCATTAGTGAGGAGGAGGACAATTGGAACCAGAGGGCTCATACCAATTGGCTCCAGAATGGGAATGACAATACAAGATTTTATCAATCCTTAGTGAATGATTATTCTAATTCCTAAGTTGTCTCGTCTAGAGAAGTGAGAACAACTACATCCAATTTCATTGAATAACATAGTACTCAAACTTGCATCAAAAATCATTGTTGAAAGGTTGAAGATGTTCATCCCCAGATGGATCTAATCGGAGAAGAGAAGCTTTGTCTCGGGAATGATGATTACAATCAACATTTCCTTCGTTCAAGAAATCATACATGGAATGAAGGGCAAATGGGAGGCATATACAATGGTATTGAAGGTCGATCTGATGAAGGCATAAGACTGCATGTCCTGGGACATCATTGCAGATAAGCTAGAAAAGGTTGGTCTACCCTTCAAAATCAGACAATTCATCATGAGCTCAATTACATGAGGGAGATCTACCATAGTCTGGAATGGGAAACAATCACACTACTTTAAGGCCAGTAGAGAGTTGAGGTAGGGGGATCCCTTATCACCCTACACTTCTATCTTGTGCCTAGAACAACTGACCCAAATGATACGAGGTAGGGTCCTAAACAAGAGGTGGTTTCCAATCAAATTGGGGCATACCATAGTACATTTAGCACATGCATGTTTTTCTTATGATCTCATATTATTTGCACAAGCTATCAAGGAACATATACAAATGATTTTGCAATGTTTCAAGTAGTTTTAGGTGGCATTTAGGCAAGCCATCTATGTTGCAAAGTCACAAATTTCTTCTCCTACAGCGTACGTACCAAGGACTATCAGAAGGGTGATACAAAACATGAGTAGGTTTTTTATGTTGGAGGACTTCGGGAGGTATTTAGGTGTGCTGATTATACATTCATGCGTTACAAAGGGCATATATGCAGAAATTGCAAACAAAATGTAAGGAATAATAAATGCTTGGGCATCTAAGAGTTTATCATTAATAGGAAGGATATGTTTAGCCATATCCATGATCACAACCATCCATATTTATGTAATGCAGACATTGATTCTTCCGATGAGCTTGTGCAACGAAATCCAAGGGATCATACTATAGTTCATTTGGGGTGGCAGCTACAAAGTAAAACTTACATCTTTAGTATTATGGGATAAACTGACGAGTTCTAAGAAGAATGGAGGATTGGGAACAAAATACATCAGGGACTAGAACATGACCCTGGTATTGAAGAACTCTTGGGAGTTAGTGAAGGGAATAAGACCAATCTAGGGAGGAGCGATGAAGGAGAAATTCGACAAAGTGGAGCTTGGGAAATATATATCAGCGTCTAGTCTTAGACAAGTAGCAGTTGAAGGCAAGAAGTTCATTGCTGAACACTCCTTGAAGATTCCTGTGGGTGGCAAATCAGTGACTTTTTGGAATGATACATGGGTTGGAGACAAAATTCAGCAATGTAAGCACACCAAATGGCCAATCCCACACAAATTTGAAGATTTACAAGTTAATAGTCTGGTTCTCAATTCAACAATCACGATTTAAATTGTACATGAAAACACAAATAAGTTTTTAGATTTTCCTTTCTCATTAAACCTCATAAACCAATGTCACATAAAGTACAACACATTTAGTTGTCACACATTTTATTCACTCTGTAAAAACCAAAATCAAATGGCATTACTCTTATCTAGTCCAATTAACATCAAAACATGTATATGAAAGAACAAATTCAGTATACTACATGTCCATGGAAAGAGAGACTATATTGGACATTCTAATTTATATTATTCTAATTACATCTTCTTTGCCATGACCTCTATGTTGGACTGCATTATACCTAAATACATTTGAAACAACCTCACGAGACAAATATAGAGCGCTAGTGAGTGGATACCACCCACTCAAACTATGTACATGAATCATCATTAAATTAAGTATATTGAACTTAAAAGAAACTTATATATATTGAAAAGACTAACATAATATTCTAGAATTTGGTCAAGTTTGATTCATGACAAAAGTCTAGCTAATCATAAAGTAATTCATTCAGTTAATTCTGAACCTTTTTAGTAATCAGTGAGAGTATATTTATGAATAGATTAGCATATACTAATAATTTTTTAGTTCAAATTCTATAGCAAGGGAAATAATTCAAGTTCTAAACATTTTTAATCAAAACATAACAACTAAACCATCTTTGTGACACCCCACCATCCAAAACAAAAACATATCCTGTAGTCCTAAAGCTGAAATACACATGTACCAAATATGATTATACAAATCATAACTAAATTCAAATTATAATAACAATGCATATTAAATCCCAACATAATATAGTTTTCACAATCAGATCAAGTTCCATACTAGATAGATTTGAATAGGGAAATCTATTATGTTTATACAAGAACGACTACTTTCCAAAATGGCAAAACATTTAGCAATAGTAGATTTATCAACTAATAGTAAAAAGAACATAACACACATTCAACTCACAGTCTACACGACTATTCATCTTTTATTCATTTGCCCTGAAACTTCTTGGCTCATACATCACTGTACTAGAAATCACTACACCTAATTCGT
The DNA here is from genome assembly GCA_963693085.1 of Alisma plantago-aquatica. NCBI lineage: Eukaryota > Viridiplantae > Streptophyta > Magnoliopsida > Alismatales > Alismataceae > Alisma > Alisma plantago-aquatica. The sequence continues at coordinate 230,815,945 of OY856412.1, read as the reverse complement.
ATGTCAACGACTCACTATCGTTATCTCAGACTTTATTTGGATACCCAAGATATCTACAACTGACCATGGTCCACCATAGGATTGACTAAATATTCTTACATCCTCATCTCGAGTACAAGAGATAGGATAAAAAATAGAGTATCACATATAAGGATATTTCTCATATTTGTTTTGGAAACCGGTAATATATTACTCCATAAAAGAAAAGGAAAAGTGTCAGATCCAATAGAAAGGAGCTACAAGCAGAACCCAACCCTGTACACAAGGGTTACACTACAAAATCCCAGTAAAGCCTAAGATGTGGGGTTAGGTTAGCATGTAGAGAAGGTTGGGCTGTAACAAGCCTAGCAATCTCCTTCTGTAAACTATCAAAAAGGTGTAAGTAATCCATGGCAGGTTTCCCATGAATTATGTTGTTCCTCTCCTACCAAACCTTGTGGCAAAGCCCCGTCAGGCAAATACCACCGAACTGGAAAGTCGTCTTCTCCATGGTGCAAGTCACTGCCTCATGAAGATGGATAGGTGGGGAGTGGCCTCAACTGTTCTTGAGGTATAACCATTCCAACATGTAGCGGGAAACCTTACACTCAAAGAAAAGGTGGGTATGGGACATTTCATAGAGTATCACATATAAGGAAATTTCTCATATTTCATTGTTTACATTTCATTAGAGTTTATTCATCATGAACATAGACTTTCATAATAAATAATTTAGGGCCAGAATCACCCCAGACGACTCACTCCTCAATGACAGTGGTCGAACCTTTACGGCCTTAATCCACACTCTAGGAATCTTTCTCATATTTATATAATTATTGTAAGGGAATCTATTTCATTTCCCCAGTATAGAGCTCGAGGGAAGCTCACATTGTTCTGAGCACCTAACTAGATGTACTAATCATTTCACTTGTTACTTAATCTTGTTACCCATCTTATAAAGTTTTCAATAATCATCTATCATGTTTTTGCACTCTTGTGAAACTAGAATTACATAAATCATTTTATGATTATAAATATAGACAATTGTTAAAACAAGAGGCACAACGATATGTAATTTACATCATATATGTTCCTTTCCATATCCACTTTGTTTCACATAATTCATCTTATGTAAGATATCAATATGTGACATAATCTCATTCTTATGTATTTATCCTAAGCATGGTATCTCAATTGCAAACAAATTCATATTTTTCTAATCCTAACACATTTATTATCATTTCACTTTACTTCATAAATTTTAGTAAATATGCACAATGATATTAGGGTTATAAACACTATCAATATATAAATATCTAGTATCATCCATCTTGATCAAAATAGCTTGATTATACAACCTATAAATATTCCATTTGATTTCTGTAGATATTAACAAATATTAGTACATAGACATTGAATGGAATACTTATGAGTACTCTTTTACCATATGATGTGTGTAATTTGCACACCAAATCACTAGGAAATGTCCTAGAGTTTAACCATCTAAAAAGGAAGTCAACTCATTACAAGCAACAATTCAACCTTCTAGTAGTGAGTTATCTATCCAAGGGATGGCAAAAAGAAAATGGTTAAAATCCAAAGCCAAACCCAAGGACAAGAAGGAAAATGAGAGTTTGTTATGCTAAGAACAAGAAGTAAAAGTTCAAATAGAAACTAATTAAGATTAAATGATAAACCAGGGATATATGGGATCAAGACCAATAGCCATTCTTTACTGAATGACTCAACTCTTAAGATTTTATAATCAAAATAGGACCAAGTGAATTTTTTAGTTGCGGATCACAAATCCCCCAAGTGGTGGACTTCCCATAAACTTGTTGATCCCGACATTTATGAAGTCTCATCCAACCATCCAATGTATAACTGTCTGAGATATCATCGAGAAATATGTGATTTCTATTTAAAGTTCAAACCCATGGATCAGGTGATCGATTCACCATAGGTTAAAGAAAACAAGTCAAACAGGTAGAAGGATCATAATCTAAATCAGGAGATTGCATCAAAAGATAATGGGTTAATTGTTGTGAGGATCCTAGATCTCAGAACCTCCATAAGAATATAATAAATGTAGTAGAAAAACAAGTACGAGATTAGAAGGGTAAAAATATAAGAACCACAATCAAGGGATCATTGGTTCATTCTTGTGTAGATTTGTAATCACATCTCTTCTCAAGAGTATATAAATTCAACCAACAATCAAATTTCAAGAAAAAGGAAAACATTCTTCTACTAAATCATTGGAGTCAATTTTATCAAATATGAACAAGCTATGGGGCTAGTCCCCATGCCCCAATAAAGAACAACTTAGACATGATAACAAAAGAGAACCAGAATAGACCCAAAGTGGGCTCTAGGAATGGAAATTTTAGTATGTTTGTATAGATTCCTCCCTCCTTTTATAGGGTGAAAGGAGGGGAAAAAACCCTAAAAATGAGGCTTTGTGGTGGTGGAGGCCACTGGATCTACTTTGATCAAAGTTTGACTACAATAATGGCCTTCTTTATTATGATTTTGATTAGATATGTGTACGAAATGGTTGACTCATTTAATGAAATGATCAACTCATGAGACTGGATCGGGGCAGCTGCATGATCTCCCTGGATTGAGGTTTGACTACAGTAATGACCTTAATTTGATTTTTACCAAATCTGGGCACAAATCGGTTGACTCTAGATCTGAACTAGTTGATTGGCTTTAATGTCAAAGTCAATTTGATTGAACCCTAGAATGGCTGGCGGCATCAGTGATTTGGCTGAGTCTGGGTGCAAAATGGTTGACTCGTTATCTGAAATTGGTCGATTGGGATCTCAGATGGTCCACTCGTGAGACTGGGATTTGGATTTTTGATCATTTCCTTACAGAAGTCACCCTAAAGCTAGTAAAAACTCAAAATAAAAGGTTGAAAAGCAAAATTTGACAAATATATGTGAAATTATTCAAAATCAAACAAATTGTTGTCAATAAAGATAATAAATTGCATATAAAGGTAATGAGTTTGCACTCATAAAAATACCTTAAATTTAAAACATTGCTCGTCCTTGAGCAACATTGAATATAAAAAAACTGCCACATATTACATTTGGCCCATCATCTTCACTTGCATAACACCACTTGATTCCTTTCACCTTATATGGCCAAGCACCCTACACAATATGGATTCATAGAAAACAATTTGCATGTCCCCTACTTCAAGATAATTTTACATGTTGGTTCTATTTCAAGATCCACTATAAAATAGAATTCATATTTCCTTTGAATTTTGTACTCCCATATATTCTTACGAGTCATTTTGCTAGAACATGGGTCGAGGATTTGATGGGTTAGGTAGATTCCTATGGGCATAGAAAGTGGAGTGAAAGGAGGTACGGAAGGAAGTGGTCTCTCCTCTAATAGATATGATAACTTTTTATTTCTTTGTTTGCATTTACATTGACCATATGTTTTGGTGTGCTCTTTTGGCATCTTTTCTTGATGGTACACCCTATTAAATTTATGAGGGGTATGGAAGAAGTGATAGAGGGAGGAGTATGGGGTGTGCCACCCCTAAAATGGATCTTGACACATATTCTTGAGTTTTCCATTCTTTTTTTTGTGGATGGGGAGATAGGAAGACTATGGAGGAAGTTTAGAAAAAGACTATTCATTGTGAAACTCATTTTTTCATGGAAACGCACTGGGAGTATATATATTGGATCAATTAATTTTGAGTTATGAAAAATCAAGATTTTTTCAATTTATTCTATAACTCCTAGATAAGGGAGGATTGTCTTTGAATCCTATCAGTTCTCTACGGCTTGCCTTCTTTTCTAAGGAATGGTGTTAGTTCAATTCTAAGGTGACTGGATAATTTCTATCCATGATAGATTTTATAATTTATCTTACAATATAATTTGTATTATTCATGGGAGTATACTAATATACATACATATCATCATGTACAACTAGATAAAGGCCTAGATAATTAAATAATGGACAAAAATAAGGGGAATTTTTTGAATTTTTTAAAGCCAAAATACATAACATAATGGAAATTGCAAACATTTCAGATAGAGTGGGTGGAATGAGTACATCCCACCCACCTCCACCGTGAACATAAAAAATTTTCTCGTACCAAACAAAACTTAAATACATAATGGAGGGAAAGATTTCTATGGGGTCACTACGAGGCCCTGGTATGTCCAACTGAATGCAATGCTGACGAGGGCTAGAGCCTTGCAAAAGTGAGCTTCATAGTACATCTGATGATTGGGTGATCATAATAGCTCAAAGGCTCTTCCAGGTAGGGATAAATGACTTTTCTTTTTTCCCTTTCGTCATTCCAGTAAGATCAACAGATCTTCCTTCAATAGTGGAGGAAGTGCTATTGATGTATGTGGATCGGGAAGGATTGATTCAATCTGGAGTTTATGCCAATCTAGTAGCACATGAGATGATGGTTGTGCAACATCAGGGGGAGTATTTGGATCAGGTTTCTTCTCATAACTAAATTTGTACACGAGAGAAGTGGTTTGGATATGAAAGGAATAAATTCACTAAAATAAGGATTATAAATATTTTTGTTCTTCTAAAAAATCATGTAGTTAACATTCTTTCTTTATTAACATTTGAGTGAAAAGGATTAGCATGTGGCTCAAGTTCCTCTATGAAAAATGTTCCTAAGGGTTCAGGGGGAAATAAAAAGGGAATACCATCTTTACAGTAAAGGAGTGGGGGTACATAAATTTCTTCAAGTGGTGGTTGCTCCCCCACTAGATCAAGCATATGTGAAACATGGCTCTGGTAGAGTGTAAGGCTCTTGAAGAGGAAGTCATTCCCCAAAAACATGTATTGATTTATTATGGAGGGGTGGAGGTTCATTATCCATAAAAGGTTCCACCCATGTGGATTGGTCATTGATAACTTCTAGACCTATATCTATGATAGGAGGAGTTGTTAGAGGACAATTATCATTCAACAGTCTCTCTGGACTCCAACTGACCCCTTCTAAAAGACAGTTGTTCCTTAGCAAGATGGCTCCTATAAGCATCAGTTCTCGATTACAGATTGTGAAAACTGAATTTCCAGTATGATATTTGGGTTTACCACTATTCTCTAGTAGACTAACCAAAAGCATGTGTGCTCCTTTGGTTGATAAAATTAAAGCAAAGCTCGACTCATGGAACACCAAACTCCTAACGGTAGCTGGTAGACTAGAACTAATCATGTCCACACTATCAGCTTATCATTTATATTGGACTGGCACATTCCCCCAACCTAAAGGAACCATCGAATAAATTGATAGTCTATTTAAAGCTTTCCTATGGGGTGATCAAGAAGGACAAAGAAGATTCCATACAGTTGCATGGGAAAAGATATGCATGCCAAAAATAGAAGGCGGCCTTGGCATCAGAAGTGTTGAGGCCTGGAGTAAAGCTGGACTGACTAGAGACTACTTTGGGACATCACTGACAGCAAAAAAAATATGTGGGTTAGATGGATCCACTGCAAGTACCTTAATGAAGAATCTCTCTGGTCGTATACACCAAGATACAATGACTCTTGGATGTGGAAGGCAGTGCTTAAGCATAGAGAAAACTTAATCCACAAGGTTCATTTCAATATAGGTGATGGATCCACCATCTACCTCTGGAAGGATCCGTGGGTGCATGGATCATTTCTTGCTCCTCTAGTAGGCGATGGTATAAAAATGAGAACTGGATTGGGCAGTAACTACAAACTGAACAACCTGATCAGAGATGGACAATGGGGTCTACTGCCAGTCAGAGGTGTTGATGAGTTATCTGTACTGTGTGACTCAGTCAAAATTAGTTCGAGAAACCAGTGTTTCATGATTGGGATGGAGACATTCTCCTTAATGGGAGCCTGGGACCTGACAATAAACCATGTGACTAAAAAAACCTGGGCCAAATGGCTACGGAAGACAAAGGTTCCAAATAGAGTCAAATTGTTTGGATGGAAGCTACTACTAGACAAATTAGTCACAAAACAATTCCTTCAAAGCAGAGGTTTCTGTCTTGCTTCAAGATGTCCCTTGTGCCGAGAAGCTGAAGTTGAAAGCCATCATATCTTCTGGGAATGTCAGTTTTCACAGGAGATATGGGGAAGACTTCATCAACACATCACAACCCCATCCGAAAAAGATGAACTGCTTGCTCTAACACATCCCAAGCTGAAACAACTGGCTCTTTTCACACTCCATGTGTGGAAGGCAAGAAATAATATCCTTTTTGAAGATGAGGGTATCATCCCATACCTAGTCTAGAAGAAAATTCTTTCAGACTGGAGCCTTTTGTATAACTATTGAGCAATGCATAAACAGGTTGTTTTACTTTACCTATTTACCACTTGTAAATGTTGTTTGGTTGTTTTATAAGGAATAGAAGGAGAACGCTTAATGATAAAAAAATCTAATGAAAATACTACATGTCTACAAAACAACAAACAATCCTTGCCAGTGTCTCTCAGGAGAATTGCTTTGTGGACCAATGAAACTGACAAGAAAAAATTGAACACAGTCATCTAAGTACCATTCATTTTTCACCTAGGATGAGAGAATAATTCAAAACATACCCTCATGTTCTTGATGGCTGACATAGCATTTGAATCATCACCATAATAGATCTTGAAGACATCTCAACACAGTTACAAAATATTTTTGTAGACACTTCCACTAAAACTGGAAATAATACCACCACGGAAAATATTCAACAAGCCTTCAATTAGAAATTTAGGTTGATGAATTTACTAACACGATTGTCGAAAGACTCTTAATTGAAAATCTACCCGATAAAGAAAATATATTGCCACTAAATCTTTAGTCAAGAAACAAGTAAGTATGTGGGCAGAAAAATCACAGAACCTTGTTGCTTCTTTATAATACTTTCCCTTTAATTAGTTTCTATGAAAATGACTAAATATTGTGCATGAAATTCATATATAAATGTTAAATTATAAAATCAACTTTTTTGTTTCTTAGCATACAAATACATCTCCCTAACTGCACACACAAAAAACGTTGGTATTATTAACATTTCCCCTATTATGCATAGTGTGCATATATTAGTTATATGTGGAAGAAGCAAGATAAGAAAATATGTTGTACACGTGTGTCATTAATTGAATAGTCACGTTCAAACCAGACCCAAATAATTACAATGGCGACAATGCTTAACTAACTAGTTTCTTACACAAGGTTTTCTATGACCACATTCAATACAGACATGGTTCCAATCATACTTGAATAGGCTTTCTGATGCAAGGTCTTGTGTTTACAGCTGTGTTGATATAATCTAAGAAATGAACAACATTCCAATGCATATACAGTACTGGAGGGGTATTTATTGGTATGCCGATTGTTATGTGGTGGTTAAAGTCGAATTTCCAACCAAATCAAAAATACAGTACCAATGAAACAAACTTTAGAAGTTATTAAGAATGGGAGTCAGTTTCAGAATTGAAACACTCAAAATTTCATGCTTTAATGGGTATTTGTGTGTTAGAAGAGGGGTAGCAAGTTACCTCACTGCATGCCAGAGAAGAAGAACTAGAAAATTGGCAAACTTTGACCTTGTTCTTGAGTGAACGTCAGCAACCTAGCTCCTCTCCTCTCCTCTTTTTTGTTTTCATGCTTTGCATCATCCATCCAACACCTTCTTTCTGAATATCAGCCAGGTCAGCTTTTTGTAGAGGGGAGCATATGGGGGTGCTGGGGAGGAGAAAATGAGAAGACTGTGAATGTATTTGGAGGCTGTGAGGGGAGGAGAGGAGGGTGAGAAAGAGAGGATACGGTCCTAAGGTGGGGTTCTAGGAGGAAGCAAAGTCGGAGGAGGTCGTGAATGTGATGGAGGATACATGTGCGACCAAGACGGGGAGGATCCCATGCGTGATTGGGGGAGGAGAGTGGACAGATTGGGTGTCACACTCGATTTCGAACACAGGGAACATTGGCGCCTATAGGGAAAAAAAGAGATTGGCGTGAAAATGTGGAAATTTAAGCGGGGTTAATTATTTGAGTGGGGGCGGGGGAGAGAGACCAAGCGGGGTTTAGTATGTAATGGATTGATATTCTTAGTCATATTGTACTTATAACAATTAACTACAATGTTTTTACTTACATATTTAATTTTTTTAAGAAAAAGTAACTTTTGACTACAAATAAGGTATATATAGTTAGAATAATTGTAGTTAAATCATACTTTTTTTGTGGTGAACATTCGTTGTATGATGGTTGGTGGCCTTACTTTGTTACCAAACATGATGTCATTCCTCCTAGTTCAGATCACCCACATGGCTGCTACCATCATCTCGTCTTCTTCCTCATTGGTCGAGCGTGTAAGCTTCATGATGGAATCATGATGTCTCCTCTCCCATTCTCCTATACCTGTCTCTAAACATCCGGCAGGCATCCTGACTAGAGATCCCAAGCTTGCGAACATCTGAATAGCAAGTGGTTGATATCCACCTTTTCCCTCATAGAGATTCTGCAAATACTGTTCTTGTGGAAATGTCTATCGTAGAGGCATCCCAGTGTTGCTAGATATCCTATTGAGCAACGCCAGAGGAAATGTGCCAACTTGGGGAGGAGTCCTCTTTTCCAAATGGCTCTCCATCTGATCGTTGTTTCATTGCCATCTGTGGGAGTTGTTGTGGTCACTGGGTTAGTGACCATCCCATATGTCGAGCTAACTATGAACTCACCCCGCTTGTTGGGTTTCCAAAAGATGTTGTCCTCCTATCCCGCTGTGCCAACAAATATTGCTAGAATTTTATATGTTTTATCAGTGGTGAAGAGGTTATTGATGCATTCAACTTCCCATTCATTTTCTTCTCTATTTATAAGTTGATTTAATTACTGGAAAGTGTTGCTCAACACCTCGTACATAGACTCCAAGCTTCCCCCTAGGTTCAGGATCCAATTGTCCTCCCAAATTTTGATGTTTGATCCGTCCCCAACTATCCATTGTAGGCCCTCCAGAATGATACTTTTAGCATTCCAAATACTCCTCAATGTAAAGCTTGGGTTATGTCCTCACCTTGCATTTATAATTGTATCCCCAGGGAAATAATTGGCTTTTTGAACCCTGTACACCCGAGTGTCCCTCCTATGAAAGAGCTGCCAAGATTGTTTTTCCAGAAGTGCTTGGTTGAATATGTGAATGTTCCTAAAACCCATACCTCCTTGACTTTTCGGCCTGCACAAATTTTCCCAACTGACCCAAGCTATTTTCCTTTCCCTACTTTTGGCTCCCCACTAGAATCTTGCTATAATGCTATTGATGGATTCTAACAGATATGAGGGTAATTCAAATATACTCATGATGTATGATGTGATGCCCCGATCCCCATGCCATCTCTAATGAACCCAAAGACTAGGGAGTCACCCTCGGTAAACCACTCTTAACTTTTTCTTTACTTGATCACTTAAATATTTATTTAAAAGAAATCTTATGACTTGAAATAAAATGAAATCTTACTAAACTGTGGAAACAAACTTACTATTTCTAATTCTTGAAAGATACCACAGAGTTTAAACAACATATTACATCTTACTTGCGGAATATAAAGTACAACAGTTAATTGAAAACTAAGCTACAAATTACTATACATTCTCTCACTTTCTACCACACCATGTCCCAAGGACCGAGGAGAAAGGACTAAGAGACCTCTAAACCTAAATAAACACTACCTTCTAAGCGTCTGGGTGATACAATCCTTCAGCTTCCTCGTGCTGACACTGACCTAAAAAATGTTTTAGTACGTTGGTGAGCTACTAGCTCAGTGAATAGAATTTCACCCAACCATCTCAGATAACTCATTTATGTTTATTAATTTGAATAATATGCAAGAAATACTACACTAAGAAGGTATAAAACAATATAGCTTAAATATTAGGAAATATCAACATCTCATTAAAATAACAACTACTGCAAGCTAATCAACATCTCATTAAAATAACAACTGCTGCAAGCTAAAGTTATAGTTAAATAACAAGGATTATCAACATTTCATTTGAAGAACAACTGATACGAATCTAAACTCCATCTTTCTTAACTCTTTATCTTATAAGAAATTCTGTGAACCGATATGAACATATTTTATCTTATGCCATGATCATATGTAGTGTACTCTACATATGAAGACTCGTAGCGAACTACGATCCCACCATACAAGACTTAGCTGACACCTCGGGATAGCTATGTCTGACTACTGTCCTGGTCTGCTATAGGAAAATTGGCTCTCTGGCCTCTACACTCCTATGGTGTCATAAACTGGACTCCTCCTCTAACCTGAGCAAACAGGCGGAGAGTCAAGCCGTGCTATCGGGACGTCTCGTTAGTGTTGGACACACTTTTCTGTACTCCAGTGCCACCAGGACGTCTGGTTAGTGTTGGACACTGTAAACTGCTCTCTAGTGCCACCAGGACGTCTGGTTAGTGTTGGACACTACAAACAATATTCTCGTGCCACCAGGTGGTCTGGTTAATGTTGGACACGAGCCCCCCCCCCCCCCCCCCCCCCCCCGTGTACTGGACACTGCCAGTGTTAGGTCATTTCACCCCAAAGGTGCAGACCTCTCAAAGGGGTTCTACGGTGTCAGGGCCCTTAAGTCTATTATTTTATTAAACCTAGAAAACTCTTACTACATTGTACCTTTTCCTTGTGTATACTCGACTCTGGTACCTCTAGGGTACCACGTATATTTACTTGAACTTTATAATACCACATACTTTACTTGCCGACAGTTTAAGTTCTTAAATATCAAAATTTCATGTCAACTTGGAACATATACACTAAATTCATGCAATTGAACGTCATAATACACTGATAAGAGAAAATTACTCAACAATTGAGAAATCGTCAGTATCACCTGTAATTTATCTAAAATTCCTCGAAAAATGTGCACATTAACCCAAATCCTATTTTGTGCATCACCCAACTCAATTAAGAGTTAACTATTTATCATGACACAAATTATTAATAATAATTGAGTATTTCTAATAATATCTCATAGAAACAGACCAATTCATATAAATATTAAACCATTCTCATTAAACATAGTAGAAAGCATGTAACTAGGGTTTTCATCTAACTTTCCATGTCATCATCATTTTCTTGAAATCGTGCATCTGATAAATTTCTAAGAGCTGTACTGCCAGGGTTTATACCCAAACCATACCATTATTTGTCATGTGCTACTGATTTCATGATTCAAACTGAGCAATTTAGACTCTGATTAGCCATGCAATTCCACTGGTCCAAACCACACTCATCAGATGATAAACTAGATCATATAAAAGTGTAAAGAAGCGATTTGTGAAATAAAAAGTCGGGCGATGCCAAATACTGCACGGTGCCTCGTAACTGCTGTTATATGCAAAAAATGCAAATTTAACCAAAAATTTCCAAATACCGAAGTTAAATCATGCTAGGTGAGTGAAATTCTACTCACAGCTGTTCGGGATGTCTGAATTCATCGAAAAATGCATCCAGAGCATGTTTCTCAGTGATTTTTGGGTTGTCCTTAACCTTTGAATTTGCTCTATTCACGATCTAGCTGCAATAGCAGCTTACGCCTATGCTCAGGTTGACGGAAGGGGCTTTGATTGATTGTTGTGAGCTGTGATTTTGACCATAGAACTTCATGCCGAGCTCGAAGACACCTCCCCTATTGCTGGGCGCCCCAAGGTGGCCCTTGGTTGCTGTCGTACGTAGCATCTTGCTGCTGCAAGCTTGCCGTAAGCAAAGCAGCAGGGTGGCAGGGCTGCTGGCTAAGCTAGGGCGGATGGAGTGGAGGAAGAAGAAAGGAAGAAGGAAAGAAGAAGAGAGGAGGTGGTAGCTGGAAAACGGAGCTCCTGAGCTCCTCTAAAAATCACCTGATCTGGCCTGGTTTGTGCCACTACTGTGCCCGCTTGAAGCGGTGCTCGCAGAGGGGATAAGGGAAACAAAAAGAAAAAAGGATTATAAAGCTAAAAACTTGGAAAAATTGCAAATTCGACCCTGGAAATTGAAAAAGTCATAACTTTCGCCTCGTAGGTCCAAATCAAGCGTTTTCTTTTGCAACTTTTCAAGCGTGAGGTCCTCTACAACCCCAAGGAATGAAAACATGCTATTTAGCTTATATCAGATAATAAAAACACTAATCACATCTTAAGCACTTAACTTATATCACCACATGAGCACTTAACTTATCTCAATTAACTTAATGATATTGTTATCATGATACTCACTAGTTAACTTTGGTGTGGGTCATAACAATCTCCCTCCCTTACAAGCATTTCATCCCGCAATTCCTAAAAGAGAAAAGAAAACTTGTTACACATCTCTGACTCCAGATCCCACATAGCTTCCTCTAAGTTGTGGTTCCTCCACAGAACTTTCACTAATGGTATCTCACGATTCTTAAACTTCTTGATCCTTTGATCAACTATCTGTACTGGTCCTTCAACATAGGACACATCTATTCTAAGATGTGCAGGTTCTAGGTCCACTATCTTCTCTGTACCAAGGTAACACTTCTTCAACATCGATACATGAAACACATCATGTAGATTAGCCAACTCAGATGGCAAATCCAACCTGTAGGCTACAGGTCCAATCCTCTCAATGACATGATATGGTGCCATAAATCTAGGAGTCAGTTTTCCTTTCTTACCAAACCTCAACATTCCATTCAATGGTGAAACTTTCAAATACACTTCATCACCAACCTCAAACTCAAGAGGTCTACGTCTCTTCTCAGCGTAACTCTTCTGCATGTCTTGTGTAGCTTTCAACTGCTCTCTGATCACTGTAATCTTTTCTATAGTCAAATCCACTATCTCTGGTCCCAGAATCTCTTTTTCACCCACCTCGTACCAACATACAGGTGATCTACACTTTTTGTCATACATAGCTTCATACAGGGCCATACCAAGATTGGAATGGTGACTATTATTGTATGCAAACTCTATAAGGCTCAAGTGTTCTTCCCAACTTCCACTAAAATGCAAAACACATGCTCTCAGCATGTCCTCAAGAGTCTGAATGATTCTCTCTGACTGACCATCCATCTATGGGTGAAAAGCTATATTGAATCTCAACTTTGTGCCTAAAGCACGATGCAACTGATTCCAAAACCTAGATGTGAACTTAGGATCTTTATTTGATATAATTGAAACTGGGATACCATGCAACCTGACTATCTCATCCACATATATCTTAGCCAACTTTGGGACATCAAAGGTTGACTTAACAAGAAGAAAGTGAGCAAACTTAGTTAGTCTATCCACAATCACCCATATCGAGTCACAACCTCTAGGTGCCCTGGGCAACCCTATCACAAAATCCATTGTGATATGTTCCCATTTCCACTATGGTATGGAAGAGATTGCAAGGTACCTACAGGTTTCTGATGCTCAGCCTTAACCTACTAACACACACTACATCTAGCCACATACTCAGTTACATCCTTTTTCATACCTGACCACTATTACAAATCCTTGCGATTCCTATACATTTTAGTGTTACCTGGATGCATGGCATACATCGATACATGTGCTTCCTCAAGAATATACTCTTTCAAATCATTGTTTCCAAGTACACATAACCTATCATGCTGATATAACAAACCATCATCTGAAAACCTAAGATCTGGTCTTTTGCCCTTTGTCATATCATGCATGATCTGTTGTAACTCACTATCATTCTGCTGAAGTTCTTTAATCTGATCATAAAAAGTAGGCTTGACTTGCATCTGTGCAATCAAACCACTCTATTCTGTCACTCCTAAGTCTAAGTTCAATTCATGCATCTCTACTAGAAGGCCTCTCTTATAACATGCCATAGAGAATACATCAGCTGTTGAATTTGACTTCCTGCTCAGAGCATATGCTACCACATTTCCTTTACCATAATGATAATCTATTGTCACATCGTAATCCTTAATCAATTCAAACCATCTCCGTTTTATAAGATTTAAATCCTTCTAGGTGAAGATATATTTCAAACTCTTATGATCTTTAAACACCTGGCACACCTCACCATAAAGATAGTGACACCATGTCTTAAGAGCATGAACTACATCGGCTAACTTTAGATCATGTATCGGGTAATACTCCTCATTCTATGCTACTTACTTCTTGTTACTTATCCTTCTCATTTTGATCATATAGAATAAACATCCCTAAAATTGAAACACACAAGGTAAGAATATATTATTCCTCATTCTTGTTATTGCTGTAAGAATTTATTTCATAACACACTTCACTTATATTATATTTCTCCTTTTGTTCAAAACACACTTGTTACATTTCAAATTTATATCTTACACTTTTCTCCGAGTCATTTTCATATTGTTTATCTACCTTTCAGATTAGCTACCTTTAAACCCTGGATTTTATTAGTGCTAGCTTACATTTCATAGTGCAAATCTCATGATTTTGTTTTATAGAGATTCTAGTATTCAAGGTCAAATCGCTAGTGACATCCCTTGAACTACATCAACTCTAAACATTCTAGGGTTTGATCCTTATCAGTAACATAGCATTATTATGATGTGACTTTGCTCCCTTAATTTGAAATTCAAACTTTGGATCTCATAAGTTTTACTAAAGTTTTCTTTATCTTATCACTGGAATTTCCTTTCTCTTACTTGGACATTCAGATAAATTACATTCTCAATTTACTTTCCTAGGGTTTCATCATCATATTGTGTGTCATTATTTCATTCACTTAGACGTCTCTACCATGGCAGTTATGCATCATATATGATTCATTTTCTTATCACTTCATCCAACATTGCTATCATTAAGGAAGATATGAAAGAGAAGATGATTCCGAGACTTACAATTCTTATCTTCAAACATTCCCTTATTACATTTCTCGTATGTAGGTTTAATTATTTATCAACATGGATACTTGACTAGTTAGCACTTACTTAAGTGTCACAATCTCTTTCTTTTATAATCTATATTACCTCCTCCAGCTTCAAACCCTTCCCTATATTTCCATAATCCTCTTACCATATCCTACTCTTTCTATCATGTTGCTTATTCATGTGTATCTTCATGTATACCATGTTTCTCTTCCAAAGGTTCTTCTATTTTCCCTTTTCTTTGAAGTACATAAAAGTATTTTACTCTATTACATGATCCATTCCATGATTGATTCTTACTATCTTAGCCCTTACATATTTTTCTCATATCTTTTCCATATTCTCATATTTAGAGTTCATATAATACTAATCATTAAATTTAATCTGAACCTTATACCGTGTTACTTTATTTCGAATTAAGGATTGCTCATGTGAGGCCCCACTGTTGGGTCTCCGATATAAGTTCCAACTAATTCTTAGCTGTTCTAATCTTTCCCTTATATCTCAACATCTTAGTGTATGTACATTCTCACTATGATGCAGGTCTAAATTATCCAGGGTCTACTCTTGTTATACTATTAATAGGAGTCATTAGATCCCAGTAACGCATCCTGCCAGTAGGACCAGGCCGAACCTATAGTCTTAAAACCAAGAGCTATCCAGGATTAACCAACTCCTATTAATCTCAAACATTTGGAAAGAATATCCAATTAGGGCAAACTAATTTAAACATAACTTCTGGTCTACTTAATACAAAGAATATAAATAATAAATAAATCACTTCATGACACACAACAATATAAAAGAATCATATTTATTCTACAAACTGAAAATCAAAATTCATACATATAAGAGAATTTCTAGTGATCTCCAATCAAATAAGGAATATAAAGAAAGAGTTGTATCACATACTATGTTTAATCTCTTACTCCTACATTAATTTCCAGTTTCTTAACCCTAAGATTTCTAGGGTTTCTCTCTAGCCCATCCTTCCTCTGCATACCTGGCTAGGGCATTCAGAGAAGAATAGACAAAGTAGCTTGATACTGGTCAATCTAAGTATTCAGATACCTAGCCGGGGTATCTAAATACTCAGACCTCCCAGAGCTATAGACACATCACTTCCTATCTGCCACACTTATAACTCTAACTTTCTATCCTAATGGTCCCTGACGACTCAGCCTAAGCTCTCAGCTTGATCCTCATGACCACGTCCTCTTCCTGTCGTCTGCAATAGTATAATAGAACACTTCCTATTAGAAAATTGTAGTTAGAAAGAAGACACCTAAGTCCTAATTCTATTGGTCTCTTGTCGTCCCCTGACCCTGACTTAGAGTAACCATGTACTCAACCTATGCTATGATACCAAAGCTGTTGTGATGCCCTGATCCCTGTGCCATCTCTAATGACCCTGAAGACCACGGAGTCACCCTCGGTAAACCACTCTTAAATTTTTCTTTACTTGATCACTTCAAAATTTATTTAAAATAGATCTTATGACTTGAAATAAACTGAAATCTTACTAAACTGCAGAAACAAACTTACTGTTTCTAAATATTGAAAGATACCACAGAGTTTAAACAACATATTACATCTTACTTGTGGAATATAAAGTACAACAGTTAATTGAAAACTAAGCTACATATTACTTTACATTCTCTCTCTTTCTACCACACCATGTCCTAAAGACCGAGAGGAAAGGACTAAGAGACCTCTAAACCTAATTGAACACTACCTTCTAAGCATCTGGGTGGTACGATCCTTCAAATTCCTTGTGCTGATGTTGACCTAAAAAATGTTTCAGTAGGTTGGTGAGCTACTGGCTCAGTGAATAGAATTTCACCCAACCGTCGCATATAACTCATTTATGTTTATTAATTTGAATAATATGAAAGAAATACTACACTATGCATGTCTAAAACAATATAGCTTAAATATCAAGAAATATCAAAATCTCATTAAAATAACAATTGTTGCAAGCTAATCAACATCTCATTAAAATAACAACTACTGCAAGCTAAAGTTACAGTTAAATAACATGGATTATCAACATTTCATTTGAAGAACAATTGATACAAATCTAAACTCCATCTTTCTTAACTCTTTAACTTATAAGAAATTTTGTGAACCTATATGAACATATTTTATCTTATGCCCTGATCATATGCAGTGTACTCTACATATGAAGACTCGTAGCGAACTACGATCCCACCGTACAAGACTTAGCCGACACCCCAAGATAGCTAAGTCTGACTGTTGTTCTGGTCTGCTACAGGAAAACTTGCTTTCTGGCCTCAACACTCCTATGGTGCCGTAAACTAGACTCCTACTCTAACCTGAGAACACAGGAAAAGAGTCAAGCCGTGCCACCAGGACGTCTGGTTAGTGTTGGACATGATTTTCTGTACTCTAGTGCCACCAGGACGTCTAGTTAGTGTTGGACATTGTAAACTCCTCTCTAGTGCCACCAGGACATCTAGTTAGTGTTAGACACTACAAACTATACTCTCGTTCCACCAGGACGTCTGATTAATGTTGGACATGAGTTTATGACCCCCCATGTACTAGACACTACTAGGGTTAGGTCGTTTCACCTCTAAGGTGCGAAACTCTCAAAGGGGTTCTACGGTGTCAGGGCCCTTAAGTCTATTATTTTATTAAACCTAGAAAAATCTTACTACATTGTGTTTTCCTTGTGTATACTTGACTCTGGTACCTCTAGGGTACCACGCTTATTTACTTGAGCTTTATAATACCACATATTGTACTTGGCGGTAGTTTAAAATTCTTAAATATCAAAATTTCATGTCAACTTGGCACATATACACTAAATTCATGCAATTGAATGTCTTAATACACTGATAAGAGTAAATTACTCAACAATTGAGAAATCATCAGTAGCATCTATAATTATCTAAAATTCCTCGAAAAATGTGCACATGAACTCAAATCCTATTTTGTGCATCACCCAACTCAATTAAGAGCTAACTATTTATCATGACACAAATTATTAATAATAATTGAGGATTTCTGATAATATCTTAGAGAAACGACCAATTTGTATGAATGTTAAACCATTCTCAGTAAACATAGTAGAAAGCATGCAACTAGGGTTTTCATCAAACTTTCCATGTCATCATCATTTCCTTGAAATCATGCATCTGATAAATTTCTAACAGTTGTACTACCTGGGTTTATACCCAAAACATACCATTATTGGTCGTGTGTTACTGATTTCAACATTCAAACTGAGCAATTTAGACTTCGATTAACCATGCAATTCCACTGGTCCAAACCACACTAATCAGATGATAAACTAGATCATATAAAAGTGTAAAGAAGCGATTTGTGAAATAAAAAGTCGAGCGACTCCAAATACTGCATAGTGCCTGATAACTGTTGTTCTCTACAAAAATGCAAATTTGACCAAAAAATTCCAAATACCAGAGTTAAATCATGCTAGGTGAGTGAAATTCTACTCATAGCGGTTCGGGATGTCTGAATTCATCTAGAAATGCATCCAGAGCCTGTTTCCCGACGATTTTTGGGTTGTCTTCAACCTTTGAATTTGGTCTGTTCACGGTCTAGTTGCAACAATAGCTTATGCATCAGCTCAGGTTGATGGAAGTGGGTTTGAGCAATGGATGTGAGCTGCAATTTTGAGCATAGAACTCTGGGCCGAGCTCGAAGACACCTCCCCTATTGCTGGTCGCTCCAAGGTGGCCCCTGGTTGCGGTCGTACATACCAGCTTGCTGCTGTAAGCTGGTCATAGGCCAAGCAGCAGGGTGGCAGGGCTGCTGGCTAAGCTAGGGCGGATGGATTGGAGGAAGAAGAAATGAAGAAGGATAGAAGAAGAGAGGAGGTGGTAGCTGGAAAATAGAGCTCTTGAGATCCTCTACAAATTGCCTGGTCGGGCCTGGTTTGCACCACTATAGTGCCCGCTTCAAGCAGTGCTCACAGAGGGGATAAGGGAAACAAAAAGGAAAAATGGTTATAAAGCTAAAAACTTGGAAAAATTGCAAATTCGACCCTAGAAATTGAAAAAATCATCACTTTCTCCTCGTAGGTCCAAATCAAGCGTTTTCTTTTGCAACTTTTCAAGCGCGAGATCCTCTACAACCCCAAGGCATCAAAACATGATATTTAGCTTGTCTCAGATAATCAAAACACTAATCACATCTTAAGCACTTACTTAACTTAAATCACCACATGATCACTTAATTTATCTCAATTTACTTAATGATATTGCTATCATGATACTTACTAGTTAACTTTGGAGTGGGTCATAACATATGAGGGGATCGCTTATGCTACAACTTTGATGATGATCTCCTTCCCATCCATAGATAGTAATTTCTCTTTCCACCCTTGAAGCTTCTTCCATATCTATTCTTGGATGAAAGCAAAGACCAATTTCTTGGACCTGCCCACCGTTGTGGGGAGTCTCAAGTACTTTCCATGCCTATCCACATCCTTAACCTACAGTAAATTTATTATCTCATCCTTTCTTTCTCGGACAACCCCGTTGTTGAAAGCCACTTTATTCTTGGATAAGTTAATCTTCTACCTTGATGCCTGTGCATATTGGCTGATAATCTCAATTAATTCCAGGAACTCTTCCTTAGTTTCTTTGGAAAAGAGAATCGAGTTGTATGCAAAGAAAAGATGTGAAATACAGGGGCCATGGCGGCTAGCCCATACATTGTGGATAATATTGCATTGCGATGCTAGAATAAGAGAAGTAGAGAAAGCTTCAGCACTAAGAATGAAAAGGTATGGAGAAAGTGGGTCACCCTGGAGAAGTCCTCTGGAAGGTTGAGTCTTTCTAGTACGTTCCCCATTGATGGAAAAAGTGTGAGTAACAATTGACATGTAGTCCATGATCTTCCCCCTCCATCTCTCACCAAACCCCAATTTGCCTTGAATGAAATCCGCAAATCTCCACTCTACTCAATCACACGCTTTAGACATGTCCAACTTCAGAGCAATGTGGCCATTTTTATTCCCCGTTCCCCCCTTCATAGTGTGGAACAAATCATATGCAATAAGAGAATTGTCAGTGATGAGTCTGTCTGGGATGAAATCACTTTGGTTCTCAGAAACTAATTTGTCCATGAGGGGTCTCAGTCTATTGGAAATAACTTTGGAAATAATATTGTAGATAATGTTGCACAGACTGATAGGTCTGAATTCTCTAATCTCTGTCGGCTTCGAGACTTTTGGTATCATAACCACTAAGGTAGAGTTTAGGTTAGCTATGATTCTCTCTGATTTCCACAACCCTTTGATATAATTAGACACATCCTCCCCCACTATGTGGTAGAATTTTTAGAAGAAGTGGGCCTTCATGCCATCTGGGCCCGGAGCTTTGTTTGGGTGCATGCCTTTAAGAACTGTGAGAATTTCTTTAGTGGTAATGTCCCTCCCTAAATCATCCCTTGTGCTTGCATTAATTTTAGTAGAAATCCCCAGCGTCTCCTCCTCCCATCCAGTAGGATTAGAAGATGGGAAGAGGCCTTGGAAGAACTCCTTAATGATTTTTTTAATGTCCTCATCACTAGTCCTCCATAGACCATCCACGTCCTTCAAGCCTTCAATATTGTTTCTTTTCCTCCAATGTGATTCTTTATGATGAAAGTATGTTGTGTTCTTATCCCCTGATTTCATCTCATTGACCTGAGCCCTTGCATGCCAGTATTGTTCATCCTTCATGTGCCAATCCTGTGTTCATGATGGAGATTCCACTCATGTGGAATTGCTTGCACCACTAAAAATACTAAAGATAATAAGTCTTTAGGTTTAGCCTTGCTTATACTACATTAAAACTCCACCCACGTATGCTAGGATATGTGGAAGTCTTATCGTAGTATAGTTAAGGGTCGAATCCACAGGACAACGATCTTGTTAGGATCAAAAAGATAGAAAACGTTAAAATTTCATTTAGCTGCTTAACAGTTGGTATTTAGATCAAGAGTTGGTTTGGTTGGTTAAACTAAGTGCAAGTAAAGCAAAAGCAAGAAAGTACATTTAAGGTTGTAAACAATGTTAAGAAACCACTAGGATGTGATCGGCTTTCACCACCACTACGCATGGATCAAAGCATGCAACATAAAAAAATAACCTACAAATAGAGTCTAAACAGTTAGTATCTTTGTAGATTTAGTTTCCTTTCAGAGAACTAACTACGAGAAGTGTGGGAATGTTGCAATGCCATCCATCCCCAAATGAATGGTCACTTGCTTTGCAACATTCCCTTCACCAAGTGTGTTTCTCGACTTATCAAGGTTGTACTTTCATACGTCAACTGATTCCATTTCATAGTATGAAAGTACGATGATGGAAGTGAGTTTACTCCACTTCTTGAAAGACACTCCTAGATACCAAAATAGATGCATGGTGGCTACATGCATCAAGAACCGACATTCAATCGAGATTTGAAGCTAATAGTACAAACGTAGACAATTCAAACTAAAAGATAATAGATAACATAAGTTGGTGATCAAGCAACAAGCATTCATTAAACGATAGATGTTGAACTGAAAAGAAAGTATATCTCTATTGCAAACTTATGGATTACATTGCATGAAATGAAAACACGGATAGCGGGGCTACTCCCCGCACCCTAGTATATAAGACTACTCGCTCATGGCAAGGACAAAGAAGGAGGTGAGAAGAGAGAGAGAGAGAGCGTCATATCCACGAAGGAGGGAGGAAGGTCGACCCCTTGGAGAGAGAGAGAGCAACGATCTTCACACTTCATAGGTTGCTTGATGATGAATCCTCCTCTTCCCACTTTCTTTGGTGATGAGAGAGAAAGTAGCTTCTGGATTGAGTATGGATCTTAGACCGGCAGCCTTGGGGCAGTGGATGGAGGATGGAACAGTTCTGGAACAACAGAGGCAGCCTTTGGACATCTAAAAACTTCCTCCTTGCGAGGACCCTTAGGGTATTATTTATAGGCTTTGACTGAAGTCCAAACGATTTGGGCGGTTTTGGGCCCAAATGGTCATGAAAACCATTTGGGATCTGAGACCATTTGGACTCTCTCGATTTCAAAACCGTTTGGACTCTCCCAGTTTGGAAACCATTTGATTCCTTGCGGTCTTGAAATCATTTGCCTTTATTCGGTCTTGGGACTGTGTATCTTTATGCGGTCTTGGGACCGGTTGATCTCCATTCAGTCTTGGGACCGTTTGGCTTTATATGGTCTTGGGACCAATTGGCTTCATCCGGTCTTGGGACCATTTGGTGTCCATTCGGTCTTGAGACTGTTTGGTGTCCATTCGGTCTTGGGACCATTTGGTGTCCATTTGGTCTTGGGACCATTTGGTGTCCATTCGGTCTTGGGACCATTTGGTGTCCATTCAGTCTTGGGACCATTTGGTGCTTTTGTAATTTTTTTGTGCTTTAAGAAATAAAAGAAGAAAAGTTATTTTAATGGTATATTTGCAATAAGCTGGAAAGTTAAAGATTTTATCTAATTTATCTAAGAAAGAGTATGGAAAATTGAGAAAAACCAATAAGATAACATCACAAAATGGGAGTTTATCACCCCCCTAACTTAGAGTCTAGCTTGTCCTCAAGCTAGATAGAGCTAAGGCACATAGCGACGAGGTGATTTCATTTAGTTAAGATTTCCATACTCTTTCTTCGATTCTAAACCAGAGATCTCCTACGGTCGTATTAGGGCTTTTGCTTGCCCTAACTCTTTCAGGTGTTGAGAGTTTCTTGGATCTCATGTTTCTTCCATATTACGTAGCTAGCATTGGGACCACCTTTTTTCTTGATTTTATCTTGTGCATGTCGTCGACTCTAATCAGTTTTATACTTCTCTGAAAATCCTGTCGGAAGCTAGAGTGGGTATGAAGGTTGGCTAAAGGCTGTTGTGTAACTCCCCCTTCAAGTGGGGGAGGGATTGTCTATGCGTTTAGGGTCTCACTACCGGGCACAATACATCTACCTTTGTGAGGGAAGTTGAATGTATCGGCCGGGCGAGTCCTTTATTAGCCTTTTCATTTATTTGGATACCTTAGGATCTCACTACTGGGCACGACACATCTGCCTTTGTGAGGGCAGCTGAATGTACTAGCCAGGTGAGACCTTTATTGGCTCTTTCATATAGATCCTTATGTGTGGCACAACTCTCATATTTTTATTCAACACTCTGGATTTCATTCATAAACTCACAGGCTTAGGATTTGGGATTTTTGGGGTTTGATTGGGCGGCCAAGCCTCTTTTATTGAAGAGAAGAAAGTTGTTCTTAGATTTTCTCGACATGCACTTATTTGGTTTTTACTTGGTGGTCCACTTGTGAGGTTTCTTGATTTGGATGTCACCTGATATCCCTCCCATCCTTGAGAGTGTTTGGCTTGTTTCGGCCCTAATTTTGACCTATGGAGAGTCAGATGTAGAATTGAAGCAAAGGCATGAAAATCTAGTGTGAAGGTAATTTATTAATTCGCCATTACATGCCTATATGCTATTCTTGTTATTGCTTTTGAGGACTAACTGGATTCTAAATTTAGCTGGGGATGACTTTTCCAAGAGGGATGTTATTCTTATGTGCATGATTTATTTTAACAAATGAATTACTTAAAACAAAAACTAAATGTGCAGAGAAGGCTAAAGATTTTGTACAAAATTGAGAGAGAAGGTAGAGTGGGAAGGATTTTAAAAAATGATACCTCGCCCTTGTCCAGTGTACTCCCCCCCTAACATATCACTCACTCTGTCCTTAGAGTGTCAAAGTGATAGGTTGATAAGTACAAGGACAAGGGCATTAGGCTTTTGTTAGTCCTTTGTTAGCTCCATGCGTTCGGAGAAGATTAGCTGCGAACTTCCCACGTGGACCGTGATAATCCACGTCTGTCATGTCCTCTACTAGTCTTACAAGGACCATGATGGTGTACATCCAGTAGAGGACGTGGAAGCCACAGTCGTTTGACTCTCAGAGCTGTTGGGGACATCTGTGGCTGAAGGTTGGGCGATGAAAGTGGTCTTTATCGTACGCCCTTGTGTGCTTGCTTAAGAGATCGTGGAGTTTGTCAGCACACTCCTTTGCCACCTCCTCCATGGGCATGTTAGCTGTCACAACCTACTACTTCTGGTTTGCATCAAACTGGCTATCAGAACTTTTGTAGATGATAGTTGTTCTGTCGTGAAGGTTTGTTGCTAGTAGCATCCAGTGCTCTGAGTGAAGGAAAGGAAGCATAATGAACTTCAGAGTCATATGTTGGAGGCAAGAGATGAGTGCCTCTATGGTTTTGAAGTTCTTTAGCTTTAGGAGATCATCCTTCATATATGTTGATGCCATGTAAACCGTAGGGTGATTCTGTCTGAGTAGATATTGATAGGCGATCATCAGACACATGGATAGCAACCCGTTGAATTGAATAGTTTCATAGAGCGTATCTTCCATAACCACAATATCTCTGGCTAGAAAAAACAAGATCATCTCTCTCGGCATATAGCCTTGACATGAGGAGCTGGAGTTCACTATCAAAGAGATTCTTGCAAGCTGCAAGGTCAAAATTAGGGAATGTCAGTTCACTGGCAGATAGGGGCACCTTTTATGAAGATTGTCTGTTGATGGTGGCACCGGTTAGCAATTTGATGTCCCCTTTATCATCCTCTAGATCAAAAGAGTAAGGGTCCCATTGTTTCTTCTCGGGGACCTTGGCGGGTTGTTGTTTCTCCAACACCTTTATTGTTTGCCAAAATGGTTGTTTTTGAGGACGTTGGATAGTCGAGTAGAGGTAGCAAGGGACGCCGTCAGGTGCCATAGTTGGGTCCTTGAAGAACCTTCTGTCACATATTAGCTCCATGGTGTAACGTCCTCGTAGAGAATGAAAATCCTCTATGGCCAGCTCTGTGAAAGGGATTTGTTGATTGAGCGCTTAGATGTGGCGTATAGTGAAGAAAGTGCAATCCCCAGATCCTTCTTGTGTTTGGACTTGTGGGTTTATGATTTGGAACCAGGGTTGGTTCCAACCATTTTGGAGGGATGGGCATGCAACCCAGATTAGTTTCAGAAGACAGACAGGGATGCATCTTGCCTCCCCGATTCCTAGACCAGCAAAATTGATGATTCCGTCTCGAAGCTAACTGGCACAGAAATTGTACACCTTGGCCTCGCGAACCTTGGTGTCAATGATCATGAGCATCCAGTGGCCGGAAACTTGGAAAGGTACCATGATGTATCGCACCTTCTGTGCGATCCCCCTATGCAGCCGCTCGATAGATTTGTTGTGTAAATCCTTGTACAGTAGACTTAGAGAGAAGGCAGGTGAGGCATTGAATATTGTCTGCAACCTTTTTGAGCTTCTGTATACTTCTATAGCATTGGCAAGGAGGACATGGAAGATCGCCATCTTCACCGTTGATTGGGGTTGAAGGATGAAGCAGAAATCTTCACGTGTCATCGTGTGCAAAGTCTTTGTGTTTGTGTAAAGGATGTCCCCTCCTTCTTTGGCATCATCTACAATAGTGTTCATGATGAAGATGTCCTGAACATCTAGTGTAGATATGGCTGCTATGTCAAGATTTTTCATCTTGTGAGGTAGAGGTGGCGGCGGGGGAAGCTCTTGTAGGGGTGGGAGAGAAGTCTGCTCCAAGTCATCCATATAACATTGCAAATATTTGTCTTTGTCTGAATCAAATTCGGAGTCGAGTCTATCATCTATATCTAGACTCACTTTGCCTGACTTTTCTTGTTCTTGGGGTAAAGGCACCGATTGTTCTGGTGCGTAGAATTGTTGAGCTTTTATTGCTGGTGGACTAGTGTTGGTTCCTAAAATGCATTGATGGAACTCAAAAAAGCCGCTTCTTTTGCAGCTTCCCCCAATGATCCCAAGGGAGAGTAGTTAAGGAATTGATCCCCATATGACATGTTAACATTGTCATTATGAGTAGGGGAGTTGGGATCATATCCACCGTCGTGGTGGTCTGTGTCATCCTTCTTCTTTGATGGTTCCGCTCTTCGGCTTGTGCCCTCCCCAACATGTCTTGGGTCATGAGGTTTATCATCTGAGGATGAGGTATCATCATTGGAATCTGCGGAGGAGTCGGAATCAACTTCGTCTTCATCTTCGTCTTTTCCTTTTCTGCCACCTTATCTTTTAGTTTCTTTTGTCTAGTCTTTTTGCACTGTCGATGGATTGATTGTAGTTCATCAAAAGCCATTTTCACATGCTCATGCATCTCAAGCAGTGCGTCGTGGGTTTCCTTGAGATCAGAGTATCATCCCTCGGCATAGAGGAGTCGCGCAGAAAGATCTGTGACTTGAGCTCGAAGTTGATTGATGTCATTGTTTGATGACTCCTCTTGGCAGTGGTTTAGTTGTGCCAGGATTTTGGTGACATCGTCCAAGCGTGTGCTTAAAGCAGATTGTTGCTGCTTAAGCTTGTGAAGGGTCTCTGGCAAGGGTTGAGTTTGCGTTGAGACCCTGTGGACTTTCTTGGCCAACATTTCTTGCTGGCTTTTTACTCCAAGGACCAGCTCAGGCAAGTTGTTGTAGCAGTTGTCAATGAGGTCGACTTGTTTGGCCACGACTTTCTATCGTTGCTGAATACTTTGGAGGATGCCTGGAAAGGCGAGGTTACGCTCGTCCATCTTGGCGATCTATTTAGCGAGATCTTGCACACATGCAAAAATAGATGGCATTATGTTAGTAGGGTTGGTGAGGAAGTTTCGGATGGCATCAAATTGACGTCTGAATTCCTCACCAACATTTGTAAAAGGGACCCCAGTTGTGGAAGGGTGGGGTGACCGGGGTCGGGGTGGATGGGTGGTAGTGCCTTGCGAAAGAGACACTATTGATGGTCCCACGAACTGCGTGGTTACTATAGATGGAGTCACCAGCGGTGGCAGGGTGGTGGCGGATGGGAAGGTTGGTGACATTCCCGGTGAGGATTGTGGGATCAAGAATGTTGAGGGAAAAAGTGTGGAAATGGATGTGAAGGAGGTGAAGTCGGGTGTTGAGGTGGAGAAAGGGGTACCCGAAGAGAAAAAGATGAAGGTGGAAGATGTGGGTGGAGGAGTGGATGTGGGGAAAGGAATTATTAGTGGAATTATTATGGAGAATGGTTGGAGAGAGGTGGATGGTGGGATAGTGGAAGGGGGTAGAGTGGTGGTGGTGGTGGTTGAGGATAATCTAGCCTCTAGATTCATGATGAAGGAATCTAGGGATACGGTGATAATATTTTCTTCAGAGAGGGGAGGTTTGACCTCATGATTTGGTTTTGATGTCGGCGTCCCCGACAAATGTTGTGTTTGTAAACACCCTTTGGGTGGTCATTTCACCGAAATTTTTGTTATTTTAGCTATCGGGTGGTGATACTGTGCTCTGTCTGCCCCGCCTTGGTTTTCTTCTATTTTTCTTTGACCGAAGCTAGAAGAGTTGCAAGATCCTCTTCAGAGAAGAGTAGCTTTTCCTTGTCATAGTTGGCAAGCTCCGGGAGCGGCAGTAGAATCCTTGATGATTTAACTGCAGGGAAGAAGATGTAGTGCAACTTTGCATCCTTCTCCTTAATGATGTATGAGTTCTTTAGAGTTTGCTCATTGGGAAGAATGTTGCCCTTGATTTCTGCACATCGGGGCAGTAGTCTGTCCATCTTGAGATATTTTAGGATGGATGTTATGTGTCCACCCATACATATTTCTTTGCTTAGGGAATAAGAAAAAAGCTTTTGTAGCATATGTCGTCCAATGTTGATTGGCATCCCATGTAAGATGGACTAGAGGATAAAAAGATCATAAATAAGAGCATTCCCGACCTCTATCCTTGGGAAAAGCACACCTATGAGAATTTTGTGAAGCGTGCACACCATCCCAGACTGCATATTTGAGGCCTTGCAGGTCTTCGCCTCATAGTTTGGGATCCCTGTCAGGGATTTCGAAAAGTTGTGTCTGTTATATTGTGAGTTGTTTGTGCCAACCTGTTTAGCTCTCTACAGTTGCTCTGGGTTGTCGATGAAGATATCATTTAGAAGGTTCTCCGTGATGAGAACCTTATTGCTAAAGATATTGTTGACTAGCCTGCGGTCACCTCCGTCCCTTTCTCTATCCATAATGTCTATAGATTCTTTGTTGAGATGCGTGAAGAATTCTGTAGTGGGCTCAACATAAGAGATTTCAGGGACGAAGAAGAGCTGAGAGAGATTGGCGTTGTCGAGTAGGGTGAGGATTCTGTCATATATCCCCATCTTGATTAGTACGCTTGAGCAAACACACTTTGTTGGTTTCAAAGTTTTGTCGATGGATGGGAGGGTGTGGATGAATAGGTTTTCTGGGGGTGGTGTTGTAGTGGTAATGGCGGGGAAGATAGGAGCATTGGTGGTAGCGGGAGTGGTGGTGGCGGTTGGTGGGATGTATCCTGCCAGGGTTTGTTCCCTAGTAGTGGCGGGGTGGACCTGCTTCCTTGCCCGTTTCTTCATAGGTTGTTCTTTGGCAGCTTGCTGGGCCGTCTTTTTTCCTTTGGACTTTGTAGTTGGGGATTCCTCCACTGGGGTTGGCTCGTATTCTGAGCCTTCGACACTGGAAGAAATTTCTTCTACTTCTTTGTCAAGCTCCTCAGATAAACAACTGTTGAGACGGTCTATTTCATTCATGACCACAAGAAAGTTGACTTTAGGTGGGATCGTTCCAGTCTTGTCATAGATGTCTACAATTTTCTAGAGCTTGGCTCGGTCCTCCATCAGTTGCTCTGTTGTCCAGAACGGAGCGTCAGTAGTTCCAGTGGCTTCTTTTGCATTTGATGCCATAACTGAAAAGTTTGCAGAAAGTCGTGTGTTAATAGAGTTTGGATTTTTGCACAGATAAAAAGTGTATTAAAAGAAAAGTTTACATTATGTATGTGTTAATGTTTGTAGGTTTTAGTGGAATCCAAGAGATTTGTAAGGCCAAACAGTTTCAGGACCGTTTGGCTCCAAACGGTATCAAGACCGTTTGGCTCCAAACAGTTTCAGGACCATATGGCTCCAAACGGTTTTAAGACCATTTGGCTACAAATGGTTTTAAGACCGCAAGGAAGGTGGTACGTCTGGGGAGAAGCAATCGGCGGTGGAAAAGCGTTAGTGGCGACAATAGTGATAGTGGCGGTGATTAGTGATAACGGCGTTGGCGACAGTGATAGTGGCAGGGATAGTGAAAGCGAGGTGGCCGCGAAATGCCTTGGCATGTCGGAGATGCTGGTGACTGTTTGACGGACTACCTTAGTGTGTGAAGGTGTTGCTGGAGATGACGGAGCAGGTGATGATGGTAAAGAGGTGAGGAACAGTGATTACGAAGCATGGTGACGGTGCGAAAACATGTATCGAGGAAGCGACGTCGGTGAAGATGGCGAAACGAACAAGGGTTGCATGAGCGAGGGTGCGTGGGAGCACGGAAACTAGAGGGATGGAATAGTGCTCATGCTCGGGTTTAGAAAACAAGAGATTATAGATGTAGAAAAACAAAGGGGTGGGGTGGGGTTATATTTATAAGATTTTGGGGGTGACGATACAAATTCCTAGGATTAAAGAGTTTTGAGACTGTTTGGGCTCCAAAAAGTTTTAAGACCATTTGGCTCCAAACGGTTTCAAGATCGTTTGGCTCCAAACGGTTTCGAGACCATTTTGGTTCCAAACGGTTTCAAGACCGATTGGGGTCTAAACGGTTTTAAGACCGTGAGGCCCAAATAGTTTCAAGACCGTTTAGGATAAGATGGTTTAGGCTTTTGATTTTTATATTTTTATGTTAGTTTTGGTTGTTTATGTGAATTTTTATATTTTCAGATTAAATATGATAAAAATATGATAAACAATTAAAAGATTAGAACAATTAACAGAACTAGCCAGAAAACAAAATGAAAAGATGATACTCAGATCTTGGGTTTCCTCCCAAGTAGCCTTGGTTTTGCGTCGTTGGCTCGACGAAGTTTTGATTTTGTTGTGGTGATGATGTGGGGTCTTGGATCTCAATAGTTTGTCTTGGAATTTTGTCAGCTGGAGTATAGTATTTCTTCACTCTATGGCCATTGACTGTCCTCTCTCCTCCATTGTCATCAAAAATTATGATGGCTACAGTCGGATATATGTGTTTGATGGTAAAAGGTCTGTACCACTTTGTATGAAGTTTCCCGGGGAACATTTTGAGTCTGGAGTTGAAAAGAAGGAATTTGTCTCCAATAGTGATGTCTTTTCTTTTGAGACAACCATCGTTCCACATCTTGGTTTGTTCTTTGTAGATCCTGGCACTTTGGTATGTAGTCATTCTGAGCTCCTCTAGTTCTTACAACTGGAGTTGTCTTTATTCACCAATGCTTTTAAAGTCAAAATTCAATTGTTTAATGGCCCACCAGGCCTTATGTTCCAGTTCAACTGGAAGATGACATGATTTCCCATATACCAGACGGAATGGGGTTATTCCAATCAGTGTTTTATAAGCTCTGCGGTAGGCCCAAAGGGCATCAGGAAGCTTTGCGGACCAATCAGTATGATGTCTATTGACAGTTTTCTCCAATATTGTTTTCAGTTGTCTGTTCGAAACTTCGACTTGGCCGCTAGTTTGTGGATGGTAAGGTGTGAAGACCTTATGGTTGACTCCATATTTTTTTAGGAGGGCTTCAAAGCTTCTTTCCAAAAAATGGGTCCCTCTGTCAGATATGATGGTTCGGGGGACTCTGAATCTGGGGAAAATTATATCTTTGAACATCTTGATGACTGGCTTTGAATCGTTGGAAATTGTGGGTATATCTTCTACCCATTTTGAGACGTAATCCACAATGACCAATATGTAAGAAAATCCATAGGATGAGGGGAAGGGACCCATGTAGTCTATTCCCCAAACATCAAAAAGTTTGATTTCTTGCCATAAAGTGATAGGCATTTCATTCCTTTTAGTTATACCGCCAGAAAGCTGACATTTATTGCACCATCTTATAAAATCATAGGAATCTCTTGCTATTGTTGGCCAAAAGAAACCTGATTGTAGAACTTTCAAAGCGGTCTTTTTCAAACTCATGTGTCCCCCAGTGGGGCCAGAATGACAATGCTCTAAGATAGGAGTGATTTCTTCTTCTGGTATGCAACGACGGAAAAGTCCGTCTGTACATAGACAAAAAAGATAGGGTTCGTCCCAGTAGTATTGTTTAACATCATGGAGAAATTTCTTTTTATCGTGGTGAGAGGTGGAGGGATGGATGATTCCTGTAGACAGATAGTTCACTATGTCGGCATACCAGGGGAATCCGGTGGAAACTTTCCAAAGATGGTCATCAGGGAGGGAGTCTCGGATAGGTACATTGTCATTGTCTTGATATTTGATGCGACTTAGGTGGTCAGTGACAACATTTTCCACTCCACTGTTGTCTTTTATTTCAAGATCAAATTCTTGCAGAATTAACACCCAGCGGATGAGTTTGGGTATTGCTTGCTGTTTCTGAATAAGGTATTTGATGGCAGAGTGGTGTGTATATACTACGACCTTTGATCCAATTAGATAGGAATGAAATTTTTCGAAAGCGTAGATGACGGCTAAGAATTTCTTTTCCGCAGTAGTATAATTCTTTTGTGCCTTATCTAACGTCTTGGATGCGTAATATATTAACTATGGCTTTTTGTCTATTCTCTGCCCCAGCACAACCCCTATGGCATAGTCGCTAGCGTCACACATTATTTCAAATGGTTGTGACTAGTCAGGTGCTCTTAGAATGGGTGCTGAGATTAGAGCATTCTTCAAAGTTGTAAAGTTGTACCGACATTCCCGGTCAAAGTTGAAATCAACATCCTTGGTCAATAGGTACGTCATAGGTTTTTCTATTTTTGAGAAGTCTTTGATAAATCTTTGGTAGAACCCGGCATGACCCAGAAAAGCTCGCACTCCCCTTATGTCTTTGGGTGGTGAAAAATTTGAGATGACATCAATTTTTGCCTTGTCTACTTCGATTCCTCTTTCGCTTACTTGATGTCCGAGGACAACACCTTTGGTCACCATAAAGTGACATTTTTCCCAGTTTAGGATTAGGTTTGTTTCCTCGCATCTCTGTAGGACTTTACTTAGGTTGAGTAGACAGTTGTCAAAAGAATCTCCATATACTGAAAAATCATCTATAAACACTTCCATAATTGTTTCGGTTAGTCCTGCAAAGATAGCGGCCATGCACCTTTGGAAGGTTGCTGGTGCATTGCATAGCCCGAAGGGCATTCTTCTGAAGGCATATGTTCTGAAAGGACAAGTAAATGTTGTTTTTTCTTGGTCTTTGTGGTGAATTGGGATTTAGTAGAACCCATAATATACATCCAGGTAGTAGAAAAACTTTTTATGGGCTAGCCGCTCAAGGACTTCGTCAAGGAAGGGTAAGGAAAAATGGTCTTTCCTTGTTGATTTATTCAATTTTCTGTAATCTATGCACATTCTCCAACCAGTAACGGTCCTTTTAGGTACTAGTTCATTCTTATCATTTAAGACAACAGTGGTCCCCCACTTTTTAGGGACTACTTGGACAGGACTAACCCACTGGGAGTTAGAAATTGGATAGATAATACCTGCTTTCAAGAGTTTAAGAACTTCGAAGCGAACTACCTCTTTCAGATTTGGGTTTAGTTTTCTCTGGTGCTCCCATGAGGGATTGAATTCTTCTATCATATGTAATTTATGCATGCACAGAGCTGGGTTAATGCCTATTAGGTCAGTCATTTTGTACCCAATTACTTTCTTGTGCTTCCTTAATTCAGTAAGAAGTCTCTTTCCTGATCGCCAACTAGAGAAGAGCTAATGATCATTGGACATAGTTTTTCTTCATCTAGGAAGACATGTTTGAGCCCAACTGGTAGAGTTTTCATTTTTGGGGCCTTGGGAACTTCTGTTGTCTCTAATATGGAGACAAATTTTAGTTCTTCAAAAGTAGCTTCATGGGCTTTTTCAGCCTGCCCCAAGTATTGCAGGCATTGCTGAACTAACTCATTGGTTGAGAATTCAGCTTCCAGATTTATCAGAGCGTCCTCAAGGGCATCTGCTAGTTCTGGATTTGCTTGCTTGAGTTGAGACATTTTAGTGATAGCTTCAAGCAGAAAAACCTCTTTGTGGATACTTGGGCTCTTCAGACTGTTGAAAACCCTGAACTGAACAGTTTCTTTACCCAACCTTAATGTAATTGTTCCAGCCTCGACATCAATTAATGCCCAAGCTGTGGTGAGGAAAGGTCTACCAAAAATTATCAGGTACCTTAGGTCTTCTTTTATATCTGTAATGACGAAGTCACAAGGGACATTAGAGTCCCTCCTTACTCTAACTAGAATGTCATCAATGATTCCCAAGGGTGCAATAATGGTGGAATCGATGAGCTGGATGGTCATTGCTATAAGCAATAAGTCTGTAACCCTAATCTTTTGCACATGGAAAATGTCATAATTGATATGTTGGCTCCCAAGTCAGCCAATCCATTTTTACAAGAAGTATTCCAAATAGAGAATTGTATGCCAAAGGAGCCAGGGTCCTTTTGTTTTTTGGCATTTTATTCAAAATGATATCAGAGGTTCTGGCATCCAAATTATAAAAACAAGATTAACTAATGCGGAAGCGATCACTAACAGCGGATTATTGAAAATCACTAAAAATTAAAAATTTTGCAAGGAGATCCATTCTTTGGAAAAATCTTTCAACAAGAACCATCATATTACATTCACGTACTGGTTCACATAGTGAATTCTCTGTACCATTTCTTCTCAAGGAATATATACATCATTTTCTTTATCAAAAGCTCAAGTAATAAAATCCTCGAGGTATCATGCCAAAATCTCAGATCGATTATAAAAACACTATTACTGATTCCTAGGACCTGAGAGTACAAAGACGACACATAGGACTCTATTTACATATATACAAGCCTTGACCAGTATCTCCACCTTAGGATCTACTTCTATCCTTGTTGCTACTGCTCTTCTCTTTTTATGAGGACTCTGTCTCGACCTCATCCGCATCCACCTAAAAATGTTGGATTCCACAGTGGTAACAATTATAAAATTGCCCCAGCGAGAGATATAACTCTTTGCCGAAAACATTGTTATTATAGTTTAATAGAAATAAACTAAATAGTGGAATCATATATTCAACAAAAGATAGTTCAATATCAATGTGTATTAGAGCAACATTTCTATTCAAGAAATTAAGTTAAAACTTGTTAAAGCAGCATGTCTCTTATTCAATAAGGAGTTGAAGTACATATATAACATTTATGTATTTAAAATATGCTAAGTAGAATAACATCAACCAGTGATTCTTGTATTTCAATCTTTTGCAAATACGCTACACGGATGATTATATTTTTACAAACATTCTTAAGCTTATGACCTGAGGAGATGAGAAATATCGCTCATACTCCAACCGACCTCGATTACGTAAAGCATTGGTACCACACAAGGTCAATGGGAGAGTCAGATTCCATGACCTCATATGTCTCAGTCAGTACGAGACTACTTTAGCAGAGACATCATGTGTCAAACTGCAATTAGCTTGCCAGGGTATATTGGCATCTTTTCTTTAGAGTTATATCTTGTACCATATACTCTCTTCAGGTTTATGGCCCGTAGCCAATGCCTGGTATTATATTGAGAAGTTATGGCCCGTAGCCATACTCTTATTGGGGTATGGTCCGAAACCAATCCCGTACATAGGACATAGCCCGTATCCATTCCTATGGGGCATAAGGATATATTTGCCCAATTACCCCCACATATTAAAAAATATATGTTCTGAGTAAAACTCATTTCATCATTCAGCTAATTCTGACGCTGATGAATCTGTGGTCACAGAAACTACATTCTATAGTATCACTTGATTAATTAAGTAGATTATCGTATTCTTCTAGCATCAATCAAGTATTCAAACATAACTTATTAGGACAAGTGCTACAAAGAAACATGTACTGTTTGCATCGTTACTTCTCAGTCTTTATAAGACATCGGGATCTCAGTCCCTCATTTCAATATTGGGAATTATCATCCCTTCACAATCTCAATACCACAATTATATGGATCTGGGTATTCAAACCCTTAGCTCATCACTGAGCATTGTTACCACTTTTTTAGGTAATTATCACCTTCAAGTCATTTGACCAAGGTAAACATGATACTTACTACACAAACATTTCTTATGGCACTTGAGGCTCATTAACTCTCTTGTTGACATTTACTAAGCAACAAGGTATATTATGGCACACAAGGCCCAATGAATAATTTTCAAGGAATAAAGCATCATAGTTCATACCTGGCTATGTTCATCTTCTCAGGATACCTACATGGTTAGCATACATGATAACAGATACATCAATCATATTTCACTTTCATACTATTCAAGGGTAACACCACTATTCCCTTACCAGGGTTAGGGTTTCCCATTTCATGTCAAACATGGTTACTCATTCCTTTTCCACAATTAGGACCAATTATTTATCATTTCATTCTCCAAGATTAGAGTTTCATGCTATATAATATTACCCCGAATTAGGGTTTCACAAACCTTCACCATATTTTAGAATTATAGTTTACCATTCACATCACATCAGGATTATCATATACTAACACCCAATTTAGGGTTAGGTTTTACTATTCCTCCCAATTAGGGTTTCATATTCCATTACCATAACTAGAGTTTTCTATTCATCCTAATTAGGGTTTATCATAAAGATACCCTGAATTAGGGTTACTCATGTCATTACCCCAAATTCATATCACATTATCCTCCTAGTTTAGGGTTTCACTCAAACTTGCCCTAGATTAGGGTTGGAATTCATTAATCAACTCAAATTTGGGTTTATGATCTCATTATCAAGGATCATACCCTAATTGTATATCACATCTTTTTGATTATTTTAAACTTAATTATTACACGATTATCATTCATGTATGAATCTTTCTCTCTCATCCTACTCAGGATGTCCACTACTCAATTCCTTATCAAATCGAGCCTACTCTTTATGCAAATACATGCATTTATAGTTAGCATGATGTATTGAATTATTACATCATTATGCATCAATGATTAATCCCACTGAGGGTATCAATTCTCTAAATACATCAAGTCTCCAAGAGATTTGATCAATTGAACCTTCAATTATATGAGGGATCCAAAAGAATGGACCAATTAAACTTTCAATTACATTAGGTGATCAATTGGATAAACCAATTAAATCTTTAATTGCATTAGGTATCCAATTGGATTGACCCTATTGGACCTTCAATTACATTAGATGTCCTAATGGATCAACCATGTTGCACCTCAAAAAGATCTGATTACATAGGCCCTAAACAATCTTAGTTCTCAGAATTCAATTGGTAGAAAACCATTTGGGGAAATTATTCTTGAAACCGATTAGACAAAATAGGTGTCGAAACGGTTTGCACTTTGGGTCGCCAAACGGTTTGAGACCGTTTGGACCCAAATGGTCTTGAAACCATTTGGGCTCAAACGGTCTTAAGACCGTTTGGACCAAACCATCTAAAAACCGAATGGACCAAAAAGTCCTTTCAACACTTACACGATTCATGATTTCAATGCATGAACCATTATCAATCGAGTCCTTGATTTCTCTATCATTTGAACTATTGAATCAAACTTCAACTAGACCATTAATTAGGGTTTTAAACCCAATTGATCTAGGATTTCTACTCAAGAATCTTCAATTAGGGCTTTGAAATCGAGGAACCATCAATGATCAACATTGTGGAATTGATTCAATTGAAATCAATGAATCATCATCAAATTTTTGATATGACCTGACCCCAAACGGTCTTGAGGTCATTTGGATGACCTCCAAACGGTCTTGAGACCATTTTCCTCATCGTATCTTTGGATTTTGTGAAATTCCATTAAGGTTTAAATCAGTGGATTGATCATCAAATCAATACTCAATTGCATTTCAATTTGGTATCTCTAGACCTTCATTTACTCAACTATATCTAACCCTAGACCTCCAAACGGTCTTGGGTGACCCCCAAACGGTCTTGAGACCATTTGGGTGACTTCTAAATGGTCTTGAGACCGTTTGGGTTAATTAACCCAAAAATCTAAGTTAATAAAATTGAATTTCAGCACTTAACCCAATTAGGGTTTGCTAATTGATTAACCTCCAACTGATGAACCCTTTGGAATTAATCAATCAAATTTGATGGGTCATCAACAATCAATATTAGCATCAATTTTTCCAAACAGTCAACCCTGGTCAACTCTCCCAAACAGTTTGCAACTGTTTAGCTTCAAACGATTTTATGAAACTGTTTGCTTTCAAACAGTTTTGTTGAAACTGAATGAGCAACTTGTTGAAACCGAATGAAACACAATTTCTTTGGGAAATGTGTCCAAGATGATGTAATCATCATCTACCTTCGTCCCTGTAGATCTTAGTACTTCTGATTTCATGGAATTACCAATTTCAACCAACAATTAACCAAGAAGATGAAGGAATCAACGAAATTGCAAGATTGATGGTTAAATAACAATGTAGAGGGGTTCAAGTTATATAACCCACCTCAAATTGAGCTTCAAAGCTTCAAGATCAAGTCAACAATGGTGGATGCAACTCCTTTCACTATTCCAAGGCTCGTCCTCAATCTTTAAGTGAAAAGGAATGGTTAAAATTGAAGATGGGATCGAGATAAGAACAAATCATGCATTGTTTTGTGATTCCCACCATGAATTCAAGGTGAAAGGAAGTCAAGAAGCTTACCAACAGGTTGGGGGTCGTCCTCCAGCTGCTCCTATCTCCCTTGGTAAGATTGCAAGAAAGAAGAAGAAGTGGCTTCGGAAAAAGCCTTTCAATTGAGTTGGAAAGGGTGTTTTTATAAGAAAATCAATGAGAGAGAAAATGGCTTATTAAAAGTCTTTTAAATTCCAAAATTAGTGCCACCTCTTTCCTCTCAATTCCTAGGCCACGAATCCACCTTCATTCACTTGCAAAACCTCTTCATTATCCAAAAATTAAAAGAAAAGGAATTAAGCACCTTAAACATATTATAACTAATATCCCCTTTTTAGTGGAGATTACTTTTTCTTTTAACAATGTGAGAGAGTTATCCATTCCCTTGGATATTTTCGTTACCTTTACTAGGCACAAATACATTCACACTTGAGAAACCTCAACCATCTCGTTTTTGGTTTAAGGCCCTTCAATTATTTTTATTTATTTTTGCATTAAATTGAATTAGGGTTTTCAATTATGCTTAAATCTTGATTATTTTAATATCAAGATTCTCTCTCCTTCAAAGTAGCTCAAATAAGATGCCCCTCTCATTTTCTTGCCTCTACAATATGCCAAGAATTATTAGGGACCTAATTGAAGTGAAAATTTGTTTATTGAACCCTAGGTTTTGGGTAAAATACACATTACACCAAAACTAGGTTTTAATGCACAAGGATTGCTCAACGAGCTTTATCTTGGTGCTCAGGCTTCCACAAGTCATACCTCTACATCATCTTCATTCTAATGATGCTTCAACACATGAGGAACATAGTATCATGTAACATTTGCAATATAACCACTTAATTTGGGTATTTTGCACTTTTAGTCCAAAGCAAGCAAAACATTATATTCAACATTATTCAGAAAGGACTAAATTGAAATATAAGTTCCTCTTGAGCTTAATTACTTTTCAAAAGATAAGAGAAAGCATCTAATCAACTTTATTAAGAAAAATACCTAGGGTTAAAGCATAACCCAGGTCAAGGATGTTACAAGTTATCCACCCCTTACAAGGATTTCGTCCCCGAAATCATCAACGAAAACATTAAGAGAAAAGAGTAGGGTACTTACTCCTCATCTCTTCCTCTAGTTCCCACGTAGCTTCTTCAATGCCATGGTGATGCCAGAGAACCTTTACAAGACTTATATCTTTCTTTTTCAGTTTCTTGATTCTTCTATCAAGAATCAACATAGGTCCTTCAACATATGATATATCATCATTTAGTTTTACTTCCATAGGTTGCAGAACTAATTCTGTGTCAGGATGACACTTTCTCAACATAGAAACATGGAACATTGGGTGCAATCTATGCAACTCAGGTGGTAACTCCAGCTTATAGGCTACCTTTCCCATCCTTTCAATTATTGGATAAGGCCCCATAAATCTAGGAGATAACTTCCCCTTCTTTCCAAATCTAAGGATACCTTTCCAAGGTGAGACCTTGTGGTATACTCTGTCTCCAACTTGGAATTCTAAAGGTCTACGACACTTATCATCGTAAGATTTCTGTCTATCCTGAGCAACTTTCAACGATTGTTATATTACTTTAATCTTCTCAGTTGTCTGCTGAACTAGCTCAGGACCCAAAAGTTGGTACTCCCCTGTTTCATACCAGCATAAAGGAGATCTACAATGTCTACCATATAATGATTCATATGGTGCCATTTCAATACTGTGCTGATAGCTATTATTATAAGAAAATTCGATCAATCCCAAGTGTAGATCCCAACTTCCTACAAATTGAAGGACACATGCCCTAAGCAAGTCCTCCAAAGTTTATATGGTCCTTTCAGATTGTCCATTTGTCTATGGGTGAAAGGTTGTACTAAACCTTAACTGCGTACCTAAATCTTTATGGAGTCACTCCCAAAAACAACTCGTGAATGGGGACCTCTATCGGATACAATAGTGGTTGGAACCCCATGCAGACACACTATCTCATCTATGTATATCCGTGCAAGCTTCTCAGCTGTTCTAGGCAAACCAACCACAAAGTCCATGGTCACATGATCCCATTTCCATTGTGGTATAGGCAGAGGTTACATTGTTCCTGCGGGCTTTTGATGTTCAACTTTAACTTGCTGACACACTGGACACCGCATAACAAACTCAGCAACATCCTTTTTCAAACCAGGCCACCAATACATATATTATAAGTTATGATACATCTTGGTGCTTCTTGGATGCATAGCATACATCGAAGAATGAGCTTCTTCGAGGACTAACTTTCTTAAGTTATCGACATCAGGTATTATCATCCTACCATGATAACACGCTACCTAATCATCTTACCATGATAACAGGCAACATCCTTCTTCAAACCAGGCCACCAATACATATCTTATAAGTTATGATACATCTTGGTGCTTCCTGGATGCATAACATACATCAAAGAATGAGATTCTTCCAGGACTAACTTTCTTAATTTATCGACATCAGGTACTATCATCCTACCATGATAACAGGCAAACCAACCCCAAAGTCCATGGTCACATGATCCCATTTCCACTGTGGTATAGGCATAGGTTGCATTGTTCCTGTGGGCTTTTGATGTTCAACTTTAACTTGCTGAAACAATGGACACCGCATAACAAACTCAGCAACATCCTTCTTCAAACCAGGCCACCAATACATATATTATAAGTTATGATACATCTTGGTGCTTCCTGGATGAATAGCATACATCAAAGAATGAGCTTCTTCCAGGACTAACTTTCTTAAGTTATCGACATCATGTACTATCATCCTACCATGATAACAAGATACCTGATCATCTGAATCATGGAAACCATCTCGTTTCTCACTACCATACTCTAACCCGATCGGCTGAATCACATCATCAGCATGTTGTGCTTCTTTAATGTCTTGTCTCAGAGTAGGTTTCACTTGCATCTCCGCTAACAACCCGAATAATAATGATACCTTAAGTTGTACATTATCTTGCCTTAAACAGATAAGCATATCTCTCTTACAGCACACTAAGGAGTTTAATTGTGCTTTATCTAAGGCTGGTGTTGTTTATTTTCTACTTAAAGCATCAGCAACCACATTGGCCTTCCCTGGATGATAATCAATTGAACAATTGTAGTCCTTGATTAACTCCATCCAGCGGCATTTCCTCATGTTCAGTTCATGATGTGAGAAGATATATTTTAAATTCTTATGGTCTGTGAAAATCTAGAATGTCTCTCCATAGAGATAATGTCTCCAGATCTTCAAGGCATGGACCACAGCAGCTAGTTCTAGATCGTGTGTTGGATAATTCACATTGTGTTTCTTAAGCTGTAGAGAAGCAAAAGAAATCACTTTTTTGTCCTGCATCAACACACATCCTATACCATTCTTGGATGCATCATAGAAGACTATGTACCCCTTCCCTTGCTCAGGTAATACTAACACAGGTGCATTTGTTAATCTTTCCTTCAACATCTGAAAAGATTGTTGGCACTTGTCATTCCAGACAAAAGGAACCTCTTTCCTAGTCAACTTGGTTAGGGGTAAAGCTATAGAACTGAAGTTCTTAATGAACCTCCTGTAATAGCCTACCAGTCCTAGGAAACTATGTATCTCTGTCGGTGCCTTTGGCTATTCCCATTGTAGGACAGATTCTACCTTCTTAGGATCAACATGAATACCTGGGGCAGATATTATGTGTCCAAGAAAAGAAACTTCTAGTAACCAGAACTCACACTTGCAAAACTTATCATACAACTTATGCTCTCTTAGCAAAGTCAAAGCCTGACAGAGGTGCTACTCATGCTGTTGAGCATCTCTACTATATATCAAAATATCATCTATGAAGACTACTACAAACTGATCAAGAATAGGTCAAAAGATTCTATTCATGAGTTCCATGAATGTAGCTGGTGCATTAGTTAGTCCAAATGACATAACTATGAACTCATAGTGACCATACCTTGTCCTAAAGGAAGACTTAGGTATGTCACTCTCCTTAATACGTAACTGATGGTATCATGACCTCAGATCTATCTTAGAAAAGATAGTTGCACCACACAACTGATCAAACAAGTCATCAATCCTTGGCAGATGATACTTGTTCTTTATGGTTACTTTATTCAACTGCCTATATTCAATGCATAATCGCATGGACCCATCCTTCTTCTTAACAAAGAGGACCAAAGCACCCCATGGTGAAGTACTCGGTCGGATAAAACCCTTCTCAAGCAACTCCTACAGTTGTTTCTTGAGCTCTGCCATTTCACCAGGTGCCATTCTTTACGACATTTGGGCTATTGGTTGCGTGCCCGAGATTAGATTTATCTCAAAATCAATCTCTCGGGGCGGTGGAACACCTGGAAGTTCCTCAGGGAATACATCTTAAAATTTCCTAACAACTGGAACTTCAAAAAGTTTAGAACTCTCCATTGTGGTATCTACCACATGAGCCAAGAATGCAAAACATCCTTGTCTCAACAACTTCTCAGCTACCATGGCTGACACTAAGCAAGTTGGAAGA
This sequence comes from Alisma plantago-aquatica, assembly GCA_963693085.1. Taxonomy (NCBI): domain Eukaryota; kingdom Viridiplantae; phylum Streptophyta; class Magnoliopsida; order Alismatales; family Alismataceae; genus Alisma; species Alisma plantago-aquatica. The sequence continues at coordinate 230,773,903 of OY856412.1, read as the reverse complement.
ATCTTTCTATCTCCCTGAAAGATCCATGTGTCACCATTGTTTGTGAACACAGCCTGCTTGGAATCAAAATCCAAGACCACCTTATACTTCTCTAAGGTATCCATCCCAAGAGTTATATCAAACCCATGCATTTCAAGTGGTATAAGATCCACCTGAATGCGATGATCAGAAAAAGAAAGAATGCAGGAAGAACACACCTCCCACAACACTGTGGATCCCAACAAAGGTGTTTCTAACAACAAGCTATCTACTCTATGTCTGACAATCATGTTATAGTCATGAATCACTTCTCGAGTGATAAAGGAATGTGTAGCTCTCGGATCAATTAACATAATATAAAATAGTATGAAGACATATCATAATGAAATATTTCCATCTGACCTGTCACAACTCATGGATTAACCACTGCTTCAGGCTGATTCATTGCATAGAATCTCGCCATTGCCTGCTGTTGACCCTGTGCTCTATTATTGGATGCAGAAGATCCTTCCTGGGATGCTTGTCCACATCCTTGGGTACCACTAGAAAAAAACTTTCTCTGAGAGCCTTACTGACTGTGTCTCGGGGGTTGATTCACCACTGCATTCCCCGTTGGGCAATCCCTTGCTAGATATCCTACTAGTCCACATTGATGACAAGTTCTATTCTCTTGATGTGGTCTATAGGGTCCAGTTACCGATGTTGATGTTGTGCTAGGGGATCTACTCAGAGGAAAACTACACCCTCTACCCCTTCTTGACGTCCACTATGTCTGGGTATTGAACCTCTGTGGTGCTACTGGTGCGGAAAACCTTGGTTTCTTGAAACCCTCAGACCTTTGTCCATGAAACTAAAGATACACTTTCTTATTACTGGTCTGTCGCTTCTCGATCACAAACCACTCTATCCATCTTACAGACTCTATGAAGGTGGCAAACCTCTCCCAGTTCTCTAAAGCAGACACCATTGTGGTCATTTTAGCGTTCAACCCCTTCTCGAAATGCTAAATTCTCTCCACATCAGTAGATGCCATATGCAGACAAAACCATAAAAGTTCCATGCTTCGCCCCATACTCGCTAATGTTCATTTGTCCCTGCCTAATCCGTTCAAATTGAGTAATTTTCTTGTCCAGACTAGTCTTGGGAAAGTATTTATTGACAAATTATCGTCGGAACTCTTCCCATCCAACCTCAGCACCTGGCCTCTTGCCCTCCTCAATGGTCTACCAGTGACCAGCACTCCCTTGAAGGAGGTATACATCATGACTCACCTTCTTATCCTGAGGGATATTAAGGATCCTAAAGGCTTTCTCCAGCTCAGTCAGCCATAAGTCTGCATCAGCTGGATCAGCCGTACCTGCATAATCTATGGCCCCAACCCGACGAAGTCATTCAAATGTCTTGCTGCCTCCATGTCCTTCATGATCAGATGGTACCCTAGGTGCCGGTAGCGGCATCCTATCTATCATATGAGTCATGGCTGCCATGAATTGCCCAAACATAGCTTGGAAGGCTGGGTTCCTCATATCTTCTTGATTGAACTGGGGTTGTTTAGGTACATGCTCCTCCCTATCTTGGTCTCTTGCACCTCCTCCTGGTGTAGCAATGCTGCTCTCAGCAACATGTTCATCGTGTGATCCAGACATCTTTAGTTTTTCTTCTCCTCCTATATGAGAAGAAGACACTATCAGATAAACTGGAAGACACTAGAACAGACTCAATGACCTTAATCCTATGTCTCTGTAGACTCAGCGAACCTAGAGCTCTGATACCATTAAATTGTGGCATCCAACTTATAAAAACAAGATTAACTAATGCGGAAGCGATTAGTAACAACAGATTACTGAAAATCACTAAAAATTAAAACTTTTTGCAAGGAGATCCATTATCCAGAAAACTCTTTCAACAAGACCATCATATTACATTCACATACTGGTTCACATAGTACATTCTATGTACCATTTCTTCTCAAGGAATATATACATCATTTTCTTTATCAAAAGATCAAGTAACAAAATCCTCGAGGCAACATGCCAAAATCTCAGATTGATTATGAAAACACTATTACTGATTCCTAAGACATGAGAGTACAGATACGAAACATAGGACTCTATTTACATGTATACAAGCCTTGACCAGTATCTCCACCTTAGGATCTACTGATGTCCTTGTTGCTGCTGCTGCTCTTCTCTTTTTATGGAGTTTATGTCTCTACCTCATCCACGTCCACCTAAAAATGTTGGATTCCATGGTGGTGAGACAATTATAAAATTGCCCCAGTGAGAGATATAACTCTTTGCCGAAAACATTGTTATTATAGTTTAATAGAATTAAACTGAATAATGGAATCATATATTCAACAACAGATAGTTCAGTATCTATGCAGATTACATTTCAATTCAAGCATTTAAGTTAAAACTTGTTAAAGCAGCACGTCTCTTATTCAATAAGGTGTTGAATTACATATATAACATTTATGTATCTAAAATATGCTAAGTAGAATAACATCAACTAGTGATTCTCATATTTCAATCTTATGGGAATATGCTACACGGATGATTACATTTTTACAAACATTCTTAAGCTTATGCCCTGAGGAGATGAGATATACCGCTCATACTCCAACCGAACCCGATTACGTAAAGCATCGGTACCACACAAGGTCAATGGGAGAGCCGAATTCCATGACCTCATCTGTCTCGGTCAGTACGAGACTACTTTAGCAGAGACATCATGTGTCAAACTGCAATTAGCTTGCTAGGGTATATTGGCATCTTCACTATAGAGTTATAGCCCGTAGCATATACTCTCTTCAGGGTTATGGACCATAGCCAATGTCTGGTATTATATTGAGAAGTTATGGCCCGTATCCATACTCTTATTGGGGTATGGTCCGAAACCAATCCCGTACATAGGACATAGCCCGTAGCCATTCCTATGGGGCATAAGGATATATTTGCCCAATTACCCCCACATATTCAAAAATATGTGTTTCGAGTAAAACTCATTTAACCATTCAGCTAATTCTGACGTTGATGGATATGTAGTCAGAGAAAGTACATTCTATGGTATCACTTGATTAATTAAGTACATTATCATATTCATTTAGCATCAATCAAGTTTTCAAACATACCTTCTTAGAACAAGTGCTATAAAGAAACATGTACTATTTGCATCAGTTACTTCTAAGTCTTTAAAAGACATTGGGATCTCAGTCCCTCATTTCAATACTAGGAATTATCATCCCTTCACAATCTCAATACCACAATTATATGGATCTGGGTATTCAAACACTTAGCTCATCACTGAGCATTGTTACCACTTTTTCAGGTAATTATCACCTTCAAGTCATTTGACCAAGGTAAACATGATACTTACTACACAAACATCTCTTATGGCACTTGAGGCTCATTAACTCTCTTGTTACCATTTACTAAGCAAGAAGGTATATTATGGCACACAAGGCCCAATGAATAATTTTCAAGGAATAAAGCATCATAGGTCATACCTGGCTATGTTCATCATCTCAAAATACCTACATGGTTAGCAAACATGATAACAGATACATCAATCATATTTCACTTTCATATTATTCAAGGGTAACACCACTATTCCCTTACCAGGGTTAGGGTTTCCCATTTCATGTCAAACAGGGTTACTCATTCCCTTTGCACAATTAGGACCAATGATTTATCATTTCATTGTCCAAGATTAGAGTTTCATGCTATATAATATAACCCAAAATTAGGGTTTCACATACCTTCACCCTATTTTCGAATTAGGGTTTACCATTCACATCACATCAGGATTATCATATACTAACACCCAATTTAGGGTTAGGTTTTATTATTCCTCCCAATTAGGGTTTCATATTCCATTTCCCATAACTAGGGTTTGTTATTCATCCTAATTAGGGTTTATCATTGGGATACCCTGGATTAGGGTTACTCATGTCATTACCCTAAATTCATATCACATTATCCTCCTAGTTTAGGGTTTCACTCAAACTTGCCCTAAATTTGGGTTTGAATTCATTAATCGACTCAATTAGGGTTTTATGATCTCTTTATCAAGGATCATACCCTAATTGTATATCACACCTTTTTATTATTTTAGACTTAATTATTACACGATTATCATTCATGTATGAATCTTTCTCTCTCATCCTACTCAAGATGTCCACTACTCAATTCCTGATCAAATTGAGCCTACTCTTTATTCAAATGCATGCATTTATAGTTAGCTTGATGTATTGAACTATTACATCATTATGCATCAATAATTAATCCCACTGAGGGTATCAATTATCTAAATACATCAAGTCTCCAAAAGATTTGATCAATTGAACCTTCAATTATATGAGGGATCCAAAAGAATTGACCAATTAAACTTTCAATTACATTAGGTAATCAATTGGATTAACCAATTAAATCTTCAATTGCATTAGGTATCGAATTGGATTGACCCTATTGGACCTTCAATTACATGAGATTTCCTAATGGATCAACCATGTTCCACCTCAAAAAGATCTAATTACATAGGACCTAAACAATCTTATTTCTCAGAATTCAATTCGTAGAAAACCATTTGGGCAAATTGTTCTTGAAATCGATTAGAAAAAATAGGTGTTGAAACCGTTTGCACTTTGGGTCTCCAAACGGTTTGAGACTGTTTGGACCCAAACGGCCTTAAGACCGTTTGGGCTCAAATGGTGTTAAGACCGTTTGGTTAAGGCCGTTTGGGCTCAAATGGAGTTAAGACCGTTTGGTCCAAACCATCTCAAAACCGAACGGACCAAAAAGTCCTTTCAACACTTACACGATTCATGATTTCAATGGATGAACCATTATCAATTGAGTCCTTGATTTCTCTATAATTTGAACTATTGAATAAACCTTCAATTAGACCATTAATTAGGGTTTTAAACCCAATTGATCTAGGATTTCTACTCAAGAACCTTCAATTAGGGCTATGAAATTGACGAACCATCAATGATCGACATTGTGGAATTGATTCAATTGAAATCAATGAATCATCATCAAAATTTTGATATGACCTGACCCCAAACGGTCTTTAGGTCATTTGGATGACCTCCAAACGGTCTTGATACCGTTTTCCCTATCCTATCCCTGGATTTTGTGAAATTCCATTAAGGTTTAAATCATTGGATTGATCATCAAATCAACACTCAATTACATTTCAATTTGGTATCTCCAGACCTTCAATTACTCAACCATACTTAACCTTACACCTCCAAATGGTCTTGAGTGACCTCCAAACGGTCTTGAGACCATTTGGGTGACTTCCAAATGGTCTTGAGACCGTTTGGGTTAATCAACCCAAAAATCTAAGTTAACCAAATTGAATTTCAGCACTTAACCCAATTAGGGTTTGCTAATTGATTAACCTCCAACTGATGAACCCTTTGGAATTAATCAATCAAATTTGATGGGTCATCAACCATAAATATTGGCATAAATTTATCCAAATGTTCAACCCTGATCAACTCTCCCAAACGATTTGAAACCATTTAGCTTCAAACGGTTTGATGAAACCGTTTGCTTTCAAACAATTTTGTTGAAACCGAATGAGCAACTTGTTGAAACTGAATGAAACACAATTTCTTTGGGAAATGTGTCCAAGATGATGTCATCATCATCTACCTTCTTCCCTGTAGATTTTAGTACTTCTGATTTTATAGAATTACCAATTTCAACCAACAATTAATCAAGAAGATGAAGGAATCAACGAAACTACAAGATTGATGGTTAAATAACAATGTAGAGGGGTTCAAGTTATATAACCAGCCTCCAATTGAGCTTCAAAGCTTCAAGATCACGACACAAATGGTGGATTCAACTACTTTCACTATTCCAAGGCTCTCACTCAAGCTTTAAGTGAAAATGAATGGTTAGAATTGAAGATGGGATCGAGATAAAAAGAAATCATGCATTGTTTTGTGATTTCCACCATGAATTCAAGGTGAAAGGAAGTCAAGAAGCTTAACAACAGGTTGGGGGTTGTCCTCCAGCTGCTCCAATCTCCCTTGGTCGGTTTGCAAGCAAGGAGAAGAAGTGGGTTCGGAAAAAGCCTTTCAATTGAGTTGGGAAGGGTGTTTTTATAAGAAAATCAATGAGAGAGAAAATGGCTTATGAAAATTCTTTTAAATTCTAAAATTAGTGCTGCCTCTTTCCCCTCAATTTCTTGGCCACGAATCCACCTTCATTCACTTGCAAAACCTCTTCATTATCCAAGAATTAAAAGAAAAGGAATTAAGCACCTTAAACATATTATACTAATATCCCCTTTATAGTGGATATTACTTTTTCTTTTAATAATGTGAGAGAGTTATTCATTCCCTTGAATATTTTCGTTGCCTTTACAAGGCACAAATACATTCACACTTGGGAAAATTCAACCATCTCGTTTTTGGTTGAAGGCCCTTCAATTATTTTTGTTTATTTTTGCATTAAATTGAATTAGGGTTTTCAATTATGCTTAAATCTTGATTATTTTAATATCAAGATTCTCTCTCCTTCAAAGTAGCTAAAATGAGACGCCCCTCTCATTTTCTTGCCTCTACAAGATGCCAAGAATTATTAGGTACCTCATTGAAGTAAAAATTTTCATATTGAACCCTAGGTTTTGGGTAAATTACACATTACACCAAAACTAGGTTTTAATGCACAAGTATTGCTCAACAAGCTTTAACTTGGTGCTCAAGCTTCCACAAGCCATACCTCTGCATAATATTCATTCCCATGATGCTTCAACACATGAGGAACATAGTATCATGTAACATTTGCAATTTAACCCCTTAATTTGGATATTTGGCACTTTTAGTCCAAAGCAAGCAAAACATTATATTCAACATTATTCAAAAAGGACTAAAATTGAAATATAAGTTCCTCTTGAGCCTTAATTACTTTTCAAAAGATAAGAGAAAGCATCTAATGAACTTTATTAAGCAAAATACCTAGGGTTAAAGCATAACCCAGGTCAGGGATGTTACAGAGGTGGTTTGGGCTAGCTTGATAGTTTCATGCTCTTCTGTCATATATTTCTTTGACAGCAGGGTCTTCAAGTATTTGGACCAGGTTGGGATTTTAGATAAGGCATTGAGAAAGGGAATATCAACATAAAGTTTCTTCATCACCTCTTTGAATTTCTGGAATCTAGAGTCTAGTCTGGTTTCCTTTAGCCTGCCAGGATAGGGTATCCTCGACTTATATTGTGGAACCCCTGGTTCTTTGTGACCTTGTTCCTTTTCTTTCCTCTCATCAGCATCATGACTTGATTCTTCTGTTGGGATGATTTCAGTTACGTCCCTATCTTTTTTATTAATCGAGATGGCTTCTGTGAGAACACGACCAGACCTTATTGTAACATCATTTAATTGTTCTGGTCTTTGTTGGTCGTGTCTTGGATTTGCTTCTGGTTGGCCAACGAAAGTACCTACTGGAGGTTTTAGCTGAGCTGCTATCTATGCTAATTGAGTTTCCATAGCTTTTTGTTGGTCCTGCTGGTTAGCCAGCATGGTTTGCTATGATTGCAATATCTGCCTTATCAAGGACAATTCATCAGTCTGCTGTGGTGGGGCATTCTTTTGTTGAAATTGAGTAAGTTGCTGCTACCCTTGAGGTGCCGACAACTAAGGTTGCTGTGGCTGTTGTAGCTGAGTTTGTTGTAATTGCGGGTGCAGAGGAGGGTGAGTATAGTGTTAGTATGCGGAGGGATTTCTTGGATAGTTAGATCTTTGGAAATTGTTTCTAAGGTTCCCTTGATTTTGGTTGTAGTTACTTTGAAATTCAGGTGGTAGTCTATTGGAGGATCCACCTTGTGTTTGATGTTCCGGGTTAGCAGTTCCCGCAGGATTTCCATATTGAAAACCAGGATGATTTCTCAGTTGATTTGGATTGTAGTAAGCTTGTCCTGGTATGGAGTGAATGGAATTTACTTTTTCTGGCATTTGATCCTTAGGGTGTTCAATGATCGACTCATATTGTGGTTGAGGTGGTTTCAAGTTCATGATTACATTGTATAGAAGACCACACGACAATGTGGGATGGTCTGATGCATGACAGGCCTCACAAGTTCCTATGGCTGATTTGACTTGTTGGGGGTTCTTCTTTCTATCATACTCCCCAAAGGATGCCTCGAGGGCTTGTTGTTTGTTGGCTATGGTTTTCAAGGCTTCGGCTATGGCTTTCATTTCCATAGATTCTTCATCTTTACAAACCTTTCGAACTCCTCCTGTGGTCGCCCTCCCCCAATTGGATTGATTTTCCACTCCAAGAGTGACGATTCTCCAAGCGTCTTCGTAGTTCTGCCTCAAAAGTTTCCTCCAAATGAGGAATCTAAGAACTTTTTGATTTCATCACTTACTCCCCTATAAAAAGTTTCTATGAGTTGATTTTGCGAGATTCCATGGTCAGGGCACTTCCTCAAGAGTTCTTTGAAACTTTCCCATGAGTCAGCTAGTGACTCTCCCGGTAGTTGAAGGAATTGATTGATTTGTCCTCTGATTTGGTAGGTTAGTGAAGGTGGGAAGAATTTCTCCAAAAACTTTTCTTCTAAGGGAGCCCAGGTGGTGATTGGCTCCCCGTCCAAGGATTTGTACCAGCTTAGTGCTCTTCCAGACAAGGTGAAATGGAAGAGTCTCAGCATAACTGCATCCATGGTTGTTGCAACTCGTGGTACCAGCCTGCAAAGGGCTTTGAACCTCTTTAAATGGTCCATGCAGTCATCTCCGACACTTCCAGAGAATGAGATGCCCTGCATTATTTGGATCCATTGTGTCCTAATCTCAAAATTAGGAGTTTTGATGAGTGGTGGTTGGACTGGATGGTTGTCTTTGTAGTTCTTGGGAATGGCGTAGTCCCTTAGTTGCTTGCTTCTTACCAATAGTTGAGCAGCGGCTTGGGCAGCTTCATTTTCAGCACGGATGCGGGCTTTCTCTTCAGCCCGTACTTCAGCCTGAACTTGGGCACGTGTGTCAGAAATGAGTTGCGCTCACAGGGATTCTATGGCTACGTTGACCCTTTCCATCACTAGTGCGGCTTGGCGTTGATCCTCGGCCATTTGTATGGCTCTTTGACGATTAAGTCTAATGCGGCGGTGGAAGCTTCTCTCTACCTCAGAGTCGTACTCTGGATCAGGGGAGAATCCAAGATTATGTGATGGTTGCATACACGTCTTGTACCTGAGTAGAGGAAGAAACACACTTTTTAGATGATGCAGGAGATATGATGGAATCAAGAGAATATGGAGTAATGTTTAAAGAAAAAGTTTAAAACCCTAACCAACTAGGAAGATGATAAATGAAAGTAGAACGTTCTGTTGTCCCCGACAACGGTGCCAATTTTTTATGGAGCTTCCACTCATGTGGAATTGCGTGCACCACTAAAAATACTAAAGATAATAAGTCTCTAGGTTTATCCTTGCTTATACTAGATTAAAACTCTACCCACATATGCTAGGATATGTGGAAGTCTTATCGTAGTATAGTTAAGGGTCAAATCCACAGGAGAACGGTCTTGTTAGGATCAACAAGATAGAAAACGTTAGAATTTCATTTATCTCCTTAATAGTTGGTATTTAGATCAAGAGTTGGTTTGGTTGGTTAAACTAAGTGCAAGTAAAGAAAAAGCAAGAAAGTAAATTTAAGGTTGTAAACAATGTTAAGAAACCACTAGGATGTGATCGGCTTTCACCACCACTACGCATGGATCAAAACATGCAACATAAAAACATAACCCGCATTAAGAGTCTAAATAGATTGTATCTTTGTAGATTTAGTTTCCTTTCAGAGAACTAACTACGAGAAGTATGGGAATGTTGCAATGCCAGCCATCCCCAAATGAATGGTCACTTGCTTTGCAACATTCCCTTCGCAAAGTGTGTTTCTCGACTTATCAAGGTTGTACTTTCATACGTCAACTGATTCCATTTCATAGTATGAAAGTACAAAGATGGAAGGGAGTTTACTCCACTTCTTGAAAGACACTCCTAGATACCTAAACAGATGCATGGTGGCTACATGCATCAAGAACCAACATTTAATCGAGATTCGAATCTAATAGTACAAACGTAGACAATTCATACTAAAAGATAATAGATAACACAAGTTGGTGATCAAGCAACAAGCATTCATTAAACGATTGATGTTGAACTCAAAAGAAAGTATATCTCTATTGCAAACTTATGGATTACATTGCATGAAAAGAAAGTATATCTCTATTGCAAACTTATGGATTACATTGCATCAAACGAAAACACGGGTAGCGGGGCTGCTCCCCACACCCTAGTGTATAAGACTACCCACTCATGGCAAGGACAAAGAAGGAGGCGAGAAGAGAGAGAGAGAATCATCTCCACGAAGGAGGGAGGAAGGTCAACCCCTTAGAGAGAGAGAGGGCAATGATCTTCACACTTCGTAGGTTGCTTGATGATGAATCCTCCTCTTCCCACTTTCTTTGGCGATGAGAAAGAAAGTAGCATCTGAATGGAGTATGGATCTCTGACTAGCAGCCTTGGGGCAGTGGATGGAGGATGGAATAGTCCTGGAACAGCAGAGGAAACCTTTGGACGTCTGCAAACTTCCTCCTTGTGAGGACCCTTTGGGTCTTATTTATAGGCTTTGAGTGAAGTCCAAACAGTTTGGGCGGTTTTGGGCCCAAACGGTCATGAAAACCGTTTGGGTTCTGAGACCGTTTGGACTCTCTCGGTTTCAAAACTGTTTGGACTCTCCCAGTTTGGAAATCGTTTGAGTCCTTGCAGTCTTGAAACCGTTTGCCTTTATTCGGTCTTGGGACCATGTAACTTTATGCGGTCTTGGTACCGGTTGATCTCCATTCGGTCTTGGGACTGTTTGGCTTCATACGGTCTTGGGACCAATTGGCTTCATCCGGTATTGGGACCGTTTGGTGTCCATTTGGTCTTGGGACCGTTTGGTGTCCATTCGGCCTTGGGACCGTTTGGTGCTTTTGTAATTATTTTGTGCTTTTTTGTAAGAAATAAAATAAGAAAAGTTATTTTAATGGTAGATTTGTAATAAAGTGGAAAGTTAAAGATTTTATCTAATTTATCTAAGAAAGAGTGTGGAAAACTGAGAAAAACCAATAAGATAACATCACAAAATGGGAGGTTATCACTGCACCTCTCCAGGTTCCTACTGGCTGGAGTTAGGAATTGAAGCTATCCCAGTTCTGATTCTAGCTCTTTAATTTTACTTTTCATGTTCCCATACTTCTTTGTTGCCCAATCCTTCAGCTTGAGACCACAACTCTCCATCTTGCCTAGGAGTCCTGATAATTCCCGTTCCTCCAATACCTCCTTGATGATCTGCTCGCATCTCACATCCTCTATCCACATAGGCTCAAAACAGAAGTGTTGTTGGTGCCTGGTCTTCCTCCTCTTCCCCTGCTCTGTATTGATGATGATTGGGATGTGGTTAGACTCATACTTAGTGAGGTGTATCACCCTGGCTTGGAAGAACCTTCTCGCCTAGGCTGGGCAAGCTAACGCCCTATCTAGTCTCTCCTAGATAAGAGTCTCCGACATAATTCCTCTCTGCCAAGTGAAGATGTTATCGCTATATCCTAGGTCCATGAGGTCACAGTAATCAATAGCACCCCTGAAGTCCTAGATATATCTCAGTGGCTTTGGCGGGGCCCCTCTATAACATCCCAAGATTTGAGGCCTTGGATGAAATGATCTTATAAGGAATGATTGGACTACCCATATCACCAAGGTGCACCTCCTTTTCTAGGATCCCATCACTAAAGAACTCCATAGCTAAGTGTGCTTAGCTTGGAGTAGTCTAGGATGGGTGACCAGTTAGGAAGTTGACCCTGGCTTGCACATGAATGAGGAAAAAGCGTGTAGTTAAGGCTAGTGGTGTTTTGTGGGGCCAATCGTCATTCCTGAAACTCTACTAAAACCTTGGGCACTGGGCTCGGGTGTTACAAATGGTATCAGAGCCATAACCCCTCCAGTAGGTGAGGCCCACATGAGCATGTAGCATGCTAGTCTTGAACTGTGCTGTCCAGGCATGTTGGAAAGGGTTGTCCATGGTGACGTAGCCACCCTTATGCTAGGTATCCGTAATCGGGAGCTGGGTGTCCATGGGTCATCGTTGGTCTGCACTAAAATGGGGTCAGATTATAAGGCCATACAGTTAAGCCTTGACGAGGATGTCAAGATTCTAAGTGGGGTAGATTGCAACATCCCAGGATTTGAGGCCTTAGATGAAATGATCTTATAAGGAATGATTGGACTACCCATATCACCAAGGTGCACCTCCTTTTCGGGAGCCAATCACTAAAGAACTCCATAGTTAAGAATGCTAAGTTTGGAGTAGTCTAGGATGGGTGACCGGTCTGGAGGTTGACCCTGGCTTGCGCATGAATGAGGAAAAAGTGTGCATTTAAGGCTAGTGGTGTTCTGTGGGGCCAATCATCATTCTTGATACTCTACTAGAAACTTGGGCACTGGGCCCCGATGTTACACCCCCTCTTGTTAGAATTTGATGTGATTCCATTGAACTCCCCAAAGCACACTATAGGAAGTTCAGAACTGGCTTTCAACTCTCTCATAAGATCCCAGGTCTGGAATTTTTTCTATTGATGTGTCCAACCATATATGCCAACTGCTATCCATGTGCTATTTGTGCCACCCTCAATAATTTCAAAACCACAATGGTGTTGAGAGTAAGATATAATATTCAGATTCATGCCCCTCCACCATAAACCCATGCCCCTACTCTCCCCACACTAGCTAAGCAGACACCTTAAGTAAAACCACACTTCCTGTTCACTACTTCGAGATCTGCACTAGGAATCATAGTCTCCATGAGGAAGACTATATTTGGCTCTCCCTCCAACACCATGACCGAAGGGCATTAACTGTGTCAGGGCAGCCCAACCCCTGACAGTTCCATCTCATGATTTTCAATGCTCTTCGTGGGGCTGGTTCACCCAGCCTCTGCTACTTGGGCTGATCCAACCCCCGTATTGTGCACGTCGAGAACATTACTTCTTGCTTTTTTCCCCAGGCCATACATCAAGGTCCATATCATAGAGGTTAGACTTTCTACCTCATTTTCCTACCATCGTGCTCCATTCCACCTTGAATTCCAAGATGCCCATGTGATGTGCCCAACTCATCTTATAAACCCAAGTTGGTTCCTTCTTCTTCTTATGACTGATCTTTCCTTTCCTTGTTACTTTCTTCTGGCTTTCCTTCTCTACTTGCACCCTTGTTCGGACTGCAATGGTGCATGGGTCATTATTACTCCTCGTAGATTTGATCTGCTCTTTATAGTTGAGACATGTCTTTGGGTTGCTTTGAGTGTAGCTTTCCACTTCTTTAGATGACGTTGTCAATATTGCCTTGTCATCCTCGAAGCTAATAACTCAGATTATGTGTGTGTGATTTTATCTAACTGTCTCACCCCTGTTGCTGCCTCAAGACTCATCGCCTTCTCGACGCTTCCCTTCACTACTCCTTCTTCATTGGCCTTGTACACCACCTCCTATTGCAGTAGAGTTTGGGTGTCCTAGACTTTTGAAAACAACTCCTATAGATCGTAGTCTCGGTCATTGTTATCCTTCCCTTAGTTAGAGGAAGCTTGTTGTCCTATCTTTCCTTCTTCCCCCCGCACTTCGCATCCCTTTCCTTCCCTATTAGATATGCAGTCAGTAGACCCCCTGCTTTCTGATTTCAAAGAGTTCCATGATCCTTCAACCCACATTTTGATGTTGAAGAATTTGATTCACTTCATTCTTGACTTACCACAAACTTCTTCTTGTAGAGAAGTCTAGGTTTTATTAGGGATGCTTTAAGCCATGCCCTCCATTGGTTCCCCTGACTGCCTTTTTCCTCCTGGCGCACACAATCCTTTTCAACATATCCCAGCAGTCCACAGTGATGATAGAAATTGGTTAGGCATACATATTTCACTTCTAACTCCATGATCTGCTTATTCTTCCCTCGAATCCTTAGAACCCTCTTCAATGGTTTGGCAACGTCCAAGTTCACTCAAACTCTTACAGATGTGTCCTAGCCCAGTTCATCAATATCTAGGGCCAGAACGTTATTGATCCTACTCGCAATCTCCTCGAATGCCTGTTGGGTGTGAAGCCCCAGGGGTAGCTCATAGACACAGACCCAATACAGACTGTGGTTGATGTGAATCCCCCCTGGTTGTTCATCAACATCTACTTCTTTGAATAGGAGTAGTTTGTTATCAAAATTCCAAAGAGATCCTTCGATGACCTTATGTTTATCCCGCCAGTCTAGGAATTGGATCACAAAGCTATCTCCTTCTAGTTGCTTAAAAATGACCTTGTTGGTATGGCCCTAGGCTTGTGTGAACGTCCTCTTCATAGCCCAGAAGTTAACTAATTAATCTGTGAGTATACGTGCAATCAACATGAGTTGTAGATGACCTACCTCCTCCTTAGACAAGTGTTGCTGAGTCTCGATCGGATCCTCCTCCTCTACTATCAGCTGAAGTCTTGAGTAGTGTTCCTCTAGATCTTCTTCCATGATGGGGAAAGTACCAGAGAGATTGTCCTATCCTTGGACCTGCAAGAGAAAAACCCACGGGGGAGAAGGGTGTCCCACATGCAGAACCCTAGTCGCCGGAGCACAGTTAGGTTAGGCCACAGGGGAAAGTTTTACTGGAACATATTCATCTATATCAACCTCAAATAAAGTAATAACACCTAAAATTGAGCATTTTGTTCACATTTACAATATTATACACACACTTGGGAATTATATCTCACACTCATCTTAATACTAAATTTTTGGGATTTTTAAGAGGTGATCTTAGTTTATTGCATAATAAGAATACTAAGCTCTCAGGGTGTATTGGGTCCATTAAGATTATTTCATCACACAAAAACCGTAGTTTCCATTTCCATACAGCTCATCCATCAAATATAAGTATCATTGATCTGTTAGCTCCTTTCAGTAAATCTGGAAAAACTAAACCTTCGCATGGAATACCTTCAACTTTAGATCTTCATAGTAATCTTTATGCTATTCCACACGTAATTCTAGAAAAGATCTAAAACTATAATTGAGATCTCATTCTTATTAAATTACATGATTCAATACATGTAAACTCATTTTCCAAGCATAACATTTATTAGGTCAATTTTAGCCAGTACATGTCTAAGAGAACATAGTTCTGCATCCATAGGAATTTTCATAGTACTTGAATCAATAGATTAGCAACTAGACAAATCAAATCAATTAGAAAGAATCTAAATCAATAGAAAATCATTTCCTTGAATCTTTCTGATTGATTACCCAATCACGTACTAATATAGGCAACTATCTAGTTATTTTAGTCAGATTGAATTAATCTTTCAATAATATTACATAGCCAAATATGGATAAAAAGACTCTCCTCAGATGTCAAGCGCCTTAAATGTTTCCCATGTTCTGAATTTCTAGTGATCCAACCAACTTCAAAGATTTCAATTCATAACATGCTCTTTTCAACTTAGAAACCCTAGAAAAAGGAGAATATGAGAGAAAGAAAGAGAAAAGAGGTGGTTCGATATCATTTTTCTTCAAATTAGAGGAAAGGTGAATTTTAAATATAGCAGAGAGGATTCACCTTGAAAATCTATCTGGGGTTGATGAGCTTATATGAATCCACAATCTTTTGGAAGCTCAAAAATAAATTTAATATTTTCAACAATTTTCTCCTTCAAAACCTTAATTCTACTATCTCCCTCACTCTCTCAAAGTTCATATCTATGATAGGAATGGTGGGTTTGGGTCTATACTAGTTTAGATCAATTGAGGAGGTTCTAACATTAATAAATTGGTGCAAAAATTATTTTCAATCTTTTTTTTATTCAGGATGGTTGGTCGACTTATTTGTTACTGATAAGAAGCTCAATCAACCCATCAATCTATAATCACTTCCACATCATAGAAAAATTATGAACCTTAGTTTATTGTCTAAAATTAAATTTCCAAGCTGTATTAAATTTCTATATCACTTGGATGTAGAAATATATGACTAAATATTAAATACAATATTGTGATACTTCAACCCGTATAACATGGTCAATTCATTTTTTTGGGGGGGAAAGGTGACCAACCAACATGTTAGTAAACATTTAAGATTTTGATATTTTTCATGAACACTAATATTTGAGCTATCAACTATATACAATTTTAGTGAAATTCAAAATTTAAATAAAATACTAAAATTCATTTACTAAAACACTATATTTATGCCAACATGAATTTTTCTGTCATATTTTATACTCTTCTTATGTCATCAAGTTCCCACCTTAATTAATTTTATATACATTTCATGTTTGGAAGGTCGTGATGTTCCAATTCGATCACACCCATGGTAAGTTTCACAATATGCAACTTAAATTTGGAAAATTGAACTAGGTATCATGCTTTAATACATCACCTTCTAGCATATAATAATTAATTTATAATCTTATGGTCTCCATCATATATATAGTTATATATTTGTCAATGGTAAATCTTACAACACAAAAATCATCTCGATCATATCAATGAGTAAAAAGTTATGGCATTTTGAAGTATTGCATTTTTTACTCGATTAAATTCAATTTTAGAACTTTCATGTGCCCAGTTGAGGAGCAGCCCAACCGCCACCCTCACTTGGGCAAACCCTAGCACCCTCCTTTTCATACCAATAAATATATGGTTCATGACCCAACGGTTCATGAGTCATCTCCTACCTTGGCATGTACCAATATAGCAATATTGCATTTGGAGCAACCAATTAGCTGTATTCTTGACCCCTTTTGGGCAACGGGAACTCTATTTTTATCCGTATTGACTACCTCTTTCATTCCCCCCCCCCTTTTGATGTCATTTGTTTCAATCCAACACTCTCTTCCTCACCTCCCTTCTCTAGTCACAATGATAGTAAATTTTTTGAAGCACCATCGAGCTTTGGCTCTTGTGGACACGCAAGTGGGGTCTAAGAGCACTCCTGGTCCTATGCTTGCACGACAAGGGTGTGTTTCCCTTTTTAAGTCTCAATGATTGATTTTTATTTATCATGGAGTTTTGCTCAGGTGGCCATCTCAAGATTGTATATTGTGGAGCTTGCACTCAACACAGTCATGATTGGTTGGAAGGGATGATGCCCTTAGCCGTTTGATCGTGGAAGGTCCACAATGCCCTACTGGCCGAGGGCCCAAATCTTCCACATGATCCCTCCTATGTTTCTATGCCACACCCGGTCCGGTCCAGTAGGAACCAAAGAGGGTGTGCCACACAAGATGGCTCAAGGTCAAATATGGGTTATGGGTGATGCATGATGACAAAAGGCAATCTACAATCAGACAGTTATAGTTAGGAGACAAATGCAGTGATGGAGCACTGAGAATAGACTAGAGAGGGGCATGATGTATAGTGGAGGAGTGTTAAAGATGGACCCAAGAGGGGCTTGATGTTTTGTTTTCTCCTACTTCTTGGGCAAACAACCCAAATACAATGTGTGATATCAACATGGTAGCGACCTTGTTATCCCTATATTTTTTAGGAATAATTTTAAAAGATTCATCTCTCTCTTCCTTTAAAAAAATTAGGCAAATAAATATACCAATCTGATCCACTTAACAAGTTCTACACATTGGATTTGGTCGTAGACCCTAGGTCAAACAGTTATTCCCTTGATTACTTGAAATTTCCACTACTACAGAAATGGCTTATAACATCACTTTTAATTGTGTCGGTTGTAATAATACACTGACACCTAAACTATACAGGGTCGGTGTATAAAATAAACCGACATCAATATGTGAAGGGCGACTAGACACGGGTATTACTTTTATTCAGTGTCGGTTCCTTAATAAGAAACTGACGCCTAAAAGTGACCGCCAAAACCAAAATTTCCAGCGAAAAAAATTACCTCCAAAAATTAACATACATCGTCTGTTTTTAAAACAGAAATCGAAGACTAAAGGTTTTCTGCGAGACAGAAATTTTCTCACTTTTTGTCGTCAGTTTTGTGACAATAACTGATGCCATTGTGTTTTCGCACGTATAACCGCGGAAATTTTCACCTCCCTTTAGTGTCAGTGTCTTGTTGCAAACTGACACTTAAAGTTTTTATTGTCGGTTGTTGTTAACGACCGACACCTATTGTTAACTTAATAGCGTGAGGCAGACTCTTCCCCTAGCTTATGTTTTATTCATTTCCGTTGAGGGTTTGCTGGCCTCTCTGACGATTCCTCTACTCCGACGATTCCGCTGCTGCTCTACCTCCACCTCTGCCTCCGCCGCCATTTGCTGGTCGTTCTTTGGTCGCCGACACCACCGCCACTCGCCGCTGCTGATCTGCTGCCACACCTCTTCTGCCTCCGCCACCTCTGCTTCTGCCAGCCGCTGCCAGCGACCATAGCTCTCCGCCCGACGACCTTCTGCCCAACGCCAGCGACGACCTCTCCGCCCGGAGCCCTTCTGCTCGACGACCAGCCCTCTGCACACTGCCTGGACGCTTCCCTCTTCTCACAGGCACGCCCATTATCAGGTTTTCCCCTAACCTTCCCCCTATTCTTGCTTTTCCTATATCACAGGCACGCCCATTAATCCTATGGTTGTGGCTGTGTGCAATTTTTTTCAATGTTATTGTGGTGCAGAGTTGTTATGCCATTTATTTATTTGAACAACATTATTTGAGGTGCACTGCCTTCTTGTTTATTAGACACCTAATCTTACTATGGGTCTCCAGTTTGCAAACCTGTCTCTGATTCACATTAATATTACCATGTTGTATATGGTTTTGATCAGAAAAATGCATAGATTTTCAATAAAATATACTTAAAGCTCTATTATTCTTCTTGTTATAAAGGTATAGTTAGTACACGAATATTAGATGATATTCAAGAAAACCCTAGTTTGATGAGCATGTTGTTAATCATGTTAATTATGATTCTTTTATTTATTCTGATGTCAGTATATAATTATGTGATCCCAACATCTTAAATTGAATTAGAATGATTTCAATGAATTATAGGGTTTTTAGTTGATAATCATGTACGTACATGGGGAAATAGGGTTATTAAACCAATAGTTATAACATAGTATGATCATAATCTGATCTGGATGTTAATAATAATGTAGTATGTTAAATATGATGATTAGGGCTATATATATAATGTCTAGTAAAGATTCCTAGACTTTTTGTCATTAGAGTAATTTTTTAAGGTTAGTCTGTCTAATAGAGATGGCATGTTTGAAACTATTGATTTCTTGATTTATTATTTAGTAATACTCTATAGATTAGGATTAACCATGTTGCTTGTAGTTTATACACATTTATTATATATAAGAATGACAACACATGAATTTGTTGGCCTAGAAACACGTCCAAGATTTACTCATTAGGAGTAAAGCTTGGGTAGTCCCCAGTTTGGGACTGTTCTTGAACACCTAATCTCACTTAGGATGTAAGTGTATAATGTGTATTGGATTTTCAAGAAAATTTTGGTAGCATTTCCCCGTTTGTTCTCTAAGTACATATGTACTTAGAGAACAGTGGGGAAATGTTGCCGAAATTTTCTTGAAAACCCAATACCAATTATACACTAACTAGTGAGATTAGATGTTCAAGAATGGGATAGGCGGTACCTAAGGGATGGACTGACAGTTGCTCTGGGTAACCCAGATCATCTTGGACGTGTAAGGGGTGCAGACACTGGTGTGGGCATCAAAGCGTTCTTTGGGCCATCCCAGCGTAAACTTGTCCTAAAAGTGGGACTTTTACAAGCTGAGGTAACTTATCCTTATTTTAGAACGTTATTGCGAAAGGGAATTCAATAATCAGAAACTAAAATTTCTTTTATCCATGTATAGGTAGATTCCTTAATTGATAGGAGAGTCGAGGAAGCAGTTGATAAAAGACTCCAAGAAGCATTTCACAAGTGGCAGGCGTCTCAGACTGCCACACGGATAGTACCTGTGGAGAACCTTTCTTCTCCTACTCCTCATACTGCATAGGTTGGGAGTAATCCTATAGACCCACCTAGCACGTCCTCTGTAAGTATTTTTATGGCATATATAATAGCTAGTCTATTCAAGATGATATGTTATATGCATATAACATTCTTTACAAATGTGTGTATATGCAAAACTAGTTTCCAAATGTGTGTATATATGCATATAACATTCTTTACAATCTATTTATACAAGTTTAGCATACATATTACTGCATATGTCATAGAAGTTCTGGATACGTATTAATGCAGGTCAAACATTCGGAAACAACATATTAATATAAGATATTTTGGAGTTGTTTAAATATGAATGGTTGAACACATCTATGATAGAGCTGTGGATATGGTGAGATTAATGCATACGGAAATCTGGTTTATACATCCATATACCTTGTTTTATATACGGCAATCTGGTTTCTTATATATTAATGCATACGTAATACATGTTTTGCAGCCACTTATACAAGACATGTACAGATTTTGGGTTTTCCCATGTGGGATTTTTGGTTCCTTCTTTGATTAGTCTTGTAGATACAGACCCTTCTTCAGTTACTTCATACTGCTGTGATGCTTTTGAATATTTTGGTAAAAATATTAAGACGGTGATAATAGCTCCATTCAATGTCGAGTAAGTTTACTTTGCTTGTAATTTGGACTTAAGCAAATTACATTTTTATTGCGGACATTGAGTTATTAATTTTCTACTTTCTTACTTGTAGTTCTAAGCATTGGGAGTTATTAGTTGTTGTCCCCAAGATATTCACCGTCTATTATCTAGATCCTGCGGGGAGTGAGTTGGATGTATTATATGGACATGCAATTAAAAGGCCATTATTCTCGTGAGAAATTTGTTATGTTTTTATATCTGTTAACATCTGTTACTGCATTACTATTTAATTATACAATTTAATGTGTTACATTAACATGTATAGGGCTTTACAAGAGTACAAAAAAGTTGGAGGAAAGGTCCCCAGGAAAAAAAATCCGACACTCATTTGGAAGAATGTGAAAGTAATTTCCTGACTCCAATGTATATATTATTTATGTGAACTGTGCTTATTTGTATTTTTGAATATTTTGTATGTTTCAATTTATAGTGTGCTACACAAGACAACGGTTGGGCATGTGCCTACTATGTGATGTGATTTATGGACCTAATCATCAAACATGTTGTATTGGAAATTGATAACATACAACATGTATTATACATTGTCTCGTTAGAATATGAAATATATGAATCTTATTATATATTATTATAATTATGTATATACGTCATTCTCTTTGTAGGTCTTTAAAACTGAGGACTTCAACACAGGTGCAAAGCGTTTCGATGTACATGCTCCCTATACGAGAGATGAATTAGATGATGTAAGAGAAGATTGGGCAAAAGGCCTGCAAAGAGTGGGAATTTTTCAATATGATTTTGATGACAATGATGAATAAAAAAAAACTTTGTTCTCATAATTAATTTTGTGTGAATGTGAATGAATTTTTATGAATTGTCATATGTGTGTGAAAATCATCAATACATGAATGTTTCTAAATGTGTCTGAATGTGAAAAGAGATGAAATAAATGGAACTGTAGGTTGCTACTGGTTTCTACATGCGTGTGATGAAAAAATAATATGAACTAAATGTTCTTATACATGAGTGTGAATCACATATATATAATTTGTCCATCATGTTAAATTTGCAGGTTTGTGGCCTGTTGTTGGCTGATATCAATGGATGTAGTAAAACCTGCAGTTCATAACTAAACTGCAGGTTTCTCATCCTGCGACCAGCCACAGCAGGTCTGCAGACTGACATGAAAAAAAATCAAATCATAGGCGTCAATTAGTTGTATAAAACCGACGACATACGGTTACAGTGTCGGTTGCTATACTAGTAACCGGCGTCGATTTCCCTAATGAGGCCAGACACCACTGTCGTGCTGGCCAGCACGGCCGTGGCAACGGACCAGACATAAAATAGGTGTCGGATATCTGTATAAAAGTGACGATATATGGTTACAGTGTCAGTTTCCATACTAGTAACCGACATCGATTTCCCTAATGAGGCCAGACACCACGGCCGTTCTGGCCAGCACGGCCATGTAATCGGGTGAGATGGCGTTGGTTTCGAAGCTGATAACCGACGCCTATACCTCCTGTTGGCACGTTTTCAGTGGCGCGCGAAGGGCTGTGGTGTCGGTTTGAGAACCAACGTGTAACGGTTGGGCTTTTAGCGGCGCCCACATATGTGTCGCTTAAAAACTGACACTAAAGGCCTTAAATAACCGACACTAAAGGCAAGTTATGTACTAATGTTCTAGCTTTAGGCATGTTGAGTACATTTAGTGCGGTATTATGACCAAGCTTGGAACTTTAGTTACCATTCACCATCCAAATTGTGAAATTAGTAAATTTTTTGCAAATATGAACTAAATGAGAGTCTTAATTACTCCTATTTCTCATACATGACTCTAGTTGTTCATATATAACTAGTGTTTAGACTTTAATGTCAGACCTTGTCATAATATCCTAATCCCATTCCTTGATCATATCTAATGTTGTACTAACCTTGAAATTAGTGATATGTCACACCTCATAAGACTAACATCAACCATTTTTTTTTTGCTTTTCCTCCTAGCTTGTTCTATATTGTACTTAATACTTGAGTATGAACCCTTTATAGTGATGTATGATTAAGTTTGATTCAAATATTATGTGAGAACTATGTTGTACATCAAACTCCTATTTATTCTTGAGATCAGTGGAAGCACAATATTTTAATATCCTATGTCCATGTTCCACCTCATGTTTGGATAGGGTAGTGGTGGTGAGCCTAAGTCCACTACCATTGACATAAAGTGATACTTGAATTGCTTGCCATGTGTGTGCCCAAATATGATTATGAGTCATCTATGCACTTACATATCTTGATTAGACGTGACTCTATTATTCTTGTTTCCCTTGATGTGGATGTCCAACTAAGTCTTATGTTACTCCTAATGACATATGAACTATATTGATTGAAACATTCCAAATTTCAATACTTAAAGTATCTCAATAGATTTTTCCCTTAAATAAAATTTGAAATCTTAGATTCTAATGCAGACAATCCCTAATAAAAAGTTGTGTAAAGAGGTAAAACACCCATTTAATAATAATGGTATACAAAATACCAATCCATAATAGTGAAATATAAAACACTGATTATATTCAATTACACAAATGTACATTTATTCACCCATAATGTTTTACATGAAATTATCACAAAACGATCTAAGATAGAGGGAAACTAAACTATATCAATCTGTCTCCCAACAACAACTTCAGGAATTAGGTATATGCTAGAAGCCATATATTTGACATCTTGATCCTAGGCTGGATTTACATACTCCAGCTGTGCAATCTGATTCTAAACCTGGGTGGTTGGGATCATGCAGCAAGAGGAGAAATAAAGTATGTGTCAAATGGGGAATAAGAACAAAGTATAAATAACAATTGATAACATGTGGTAAAGATTGGACTATGATAAATAGAGTCAAGAGTATGAGGCATGTAATAAATAATAATTTTTCCACGAAAAATAATAAAGTTGCATGAATGATTAATATTATGCATACATTAACTAAAGTATGGTTGAGGGACCTACCTAACCTCAACCAATAGGTGTGGGAGACTAACACATTCCTAAACACCTAGAATATATATAAATTGCAACACATTCCCGTGGGCGAACTAACACATGCCCAACTATGGGTGGTTGTACATAAGTACACTACATTAGCTATATAGTCAATTAATCACGCTAGAAAAAGAATCATTGTGAAGATTGACTAAATGAAATATTGTAGAGGGGTTTAAAACCCAAGAATTAATTGAACTAAATGTGCCAAAAGAAGGCAATAAAAAGATTAAAGGCCATGTCTATGCCACATTGGTAGTACTAGGGTTGCATAATAAAATTTTCCAACTGAAGGGTAAGAGTGCACATACATAAATTGGGATTGCACATACGCACATACCTCAATGTAGAGTCCTAATAATCACTTTCACCAACTTGGTTGTATCTAAGACAACTTTAACCTAATTAAAAATTGTGTCACATTTATTAGGGTTTTATAAAGCATAATGTGGAGCAACCCCTAATTTTGGACCTTCTAGGAAAACTTATACCAATCGATAAATTAGATTTTTTTTAATCAATAAAATATATTTTATTGCTTAGTTTAGAGTTAAAATGAATTAGTTATAAATTTACATGTTTTTTATATAATTAAATTAGTGTTTCTGATAAACATCACAACAAGGTGGAAAAACATGACTTTAAAACCCTAGAATTGGATTCCTTGTAAAAAAATATTTCCAACAACTAACTATTTGTAATTTTTTGTTCATCCTACGATTTAGTGAGAATTTTTGAAAACTAACCAATCAGAATCTAGGGAATCATATGTGTGATATTAATTGATCAGAAAATAGAATCGATGTACATGAAATGACTATACGACTTTAGGCGGGTGTGACACATCGATCACAGATGTGAGGGCATTTTAGTCATTGAACAATTAAATGAGTCTCACAGTTGATGAATCAAAGATACACGTAAAAAACCTAAATCACACATGCATCGAAAATCATTCGATCATCATGATTGGGGCACCGAGGTCATTTAATGACATGGTTTGTTTTTCTTCAGGCCATGGCACGAGGAGAAGCTCATCTGTGACTCCAAATCATGATTGAGTGTCTATCGATGAAACTCAATAGGATCATGTTCATCCTTATCACTCAACAAACTTTTTGATCCCAAGCTCGAACTTCACAGTGGGTGGGAGCTTCAGGAATGCTCCATTGCAGGGGAAGAATAGGTAAAAACTCAGAGACATACACATCACTGGGAAAGCCTGAAATCATTAAATCAAGATGCCAAACAAATCCAAGATCATCTAGAGGACCCATGTGAAACCTCACGAAGGTCAGGAGAACGATGATAAACACCAACAAGGTCCAAAATGGGTCTATAGGATATGGTTATAGGGGTGATCGTAGGGCAAAATGACCATAGGGAAAGGAGTAAGATTGCCACTTGGACAAGAGATGGCAGAGGAGGCTGGTTCGGAGCTGACATCGTCACAAATTGGAATTGAGTCAGTCGAGGACCGTGAGGGTGCTTGAGGATGAATTAAGCAAGGAGGAGTAAATCATGAGGCTCCTTGGTGCTCGATGAAAGTTTATATCGGCAAGAGGGGAGTCAGAGCACCCTCTGCAACTCAGGGTGGCGCGACCATAGAGAGCTTGATTTGGAAATTTTCTCATGTTGTTGAAACCGAAGATGACTAATACCTTGAATGAAACGTAAGAGTGGGGAGAATTAATTGAATTACAATTCAAATTATGGAGAACGAGATTGAGAGATGATTCACTGTAAAATTGCATGTCCACACAGAGCATGCAGAGGAGGGGATGACAATCTGAACGTTGGATCAAGGTCTGATCTAGCACATCACGTCCTGACCATTGGATCACACTCAGGAGAGGAGAATCAAATTAACTAACACGTGTCATGAGTAAATGTCCCCACTATAGGTTTAATTGCTCGCATCAATGGAATAATACTCAAACCTATGTCCAACTATATTTAAAACTTATTTAATTCATTTGGAGGATCAAATAATATCATAATGACTCCAAATTTGAGACATAGGCTTAAATTAGTGTCTATGGTATTCCTATACACTTAGATTTTGGTTTTGTACTTGTTTTGGCCCTTAATTCTAATATTGGCCATTAAGCTATATATTAATGCATTTAAAGGGTGAATTTGTATGAATAGGTTTTTATATTTAAATCTTTATTTGAAATTTAGAGGTAGACAACATGTATTAATTTCAAGAATCATGTCTCACCACATCATTCTCTTTTCATGTTTTATTGCCACATATGAGGAGAGAGAAATTAAAGAGTGTCATTACTCTCACTAACTAACTCAAAACCACACTATCTCTTATTCCTTGTCCCAAAAGGACATAGAAAACTCCAAATTAATATAATATAATTATTATCTCAACTTAGTGACCATTTTGTATTTTTGACTCTAATTAAAATACTAATTAAGGTATTTGTGCAGAAAACCTTATGTTGGCATAAATATTGGTCAAATAAAATCCAAACCACTAATAATTCAACAATCTCAACATTACAGACAAAAAGGATAGGAAAGATAGGAAAAATTAGGAAAAAACCAAAAAGAATATAAGGGAAAGGGGTTAAACTAAAAATATACAAAAGTTTTGGTATGTTACAAAACTCCACCCCTTATAGAGGATTTCGTCCCCAAAATCTCAACAAAGGCAGAAGGGCGAGTATGTAATATCTCATCTCTAAGCTCCTAGTGGTTACCTCTAATCGATGGTACTGGTACAAGGCTTCACATGCACTACTCATAGACCAGGTTCTCATGGATCACAAAGGATTTTACTATTAAGATTTCTTATTAGAGATAACACCAATCAACATTTTAGGCTTATTAGCATTATATATATTATGACATTACAACATATTTATTATTCAATTATTTGTGTCATGTCAAATTCACTTTGTCTCTAAAACAAATCATGTTTATTTATTATTTACCTCATTAAGGATTTTAAGCACGATTAGGGTTTACTCAATTATCTCAACATCTACATTAACAAATTGGATCACAACCCTTAATAATTTGGATATAGACTCCATTATCCTCATATTATCACCATATTGAATTATATCAGATTATTTTGCAATGACTAGACAATATTATCCAACAAGTTATTAAGTTTACAATTACTCCAAATAACGTCACATCAGTTACTTAAATCTATATTATACATTGGCACATTAACTTACTTTGTTACTCACATTAATGTTATAAATAATCATTAATCATATTTAGTCACTTCCGATTATTGATTATTCACTTTTAACCTCATATTATCCATACAGGCATGATTATGTAAATGAGATTACTATATTTGAGTCATTACATGATGCATGGTTAGTTATCGAAACATGATTAGGTGATTATATAACATTAATGTGTATCAAGGTAGATTGTGACACCTAATGTCCCTAATATATCATGAAGGTCATCATGGATATTTCTATTAAGGTTAGATGATTACATCTTAGGGTAT